>CM032228.1:231452500-231810000 GCA_019009955.1 Riptortus pedestris
AGACATCAATGTGGTTTTAATGATGTTTCCTACTTAGATTAATAGTATTTTAATTATTTTTTTAACAATGATGTCAAACACAACTGATTAAACGACATTGGTTAAGTGCATAGATTTCGGTTTGAAAGTCTTGAGAAAGAGCCATGTTCGAACTAATCTACCTAAATATATTTTTAAGTAAAAATCCGATGCGAAGAAGTGGGGGTTTACTGGAGACCGAAAAACATGAAAGTACAAATACCTCGCTTAAAATGCAAATGAACAATTTCCAGTGAAGAGCATACAACTTTAAATGATAAAGTCATCACAAAACGAATTTGCAATTACCTCACACAGTAAACTTTCAATGAAACCTATATATATATATATATATATATATATATATATATATATATATAGTATTTAAGTTTCCAATCAAGTATTTCATGATACAGCTAGTATTATATTAGTAGGAGAGGGTTTACTGAAGTCGTAAAACCAAAAAAAGTCCTAATATCTTAGTTAATATTCATAATATATAAAACATGATTATAACAACATTTATAGGAAATTACGTTTGCAATAAGATTGATTCTATACAATGTTTTGATGAAACGTGTAATAACGGAGATGTTTTGAAATTTTCTGAACTCTCCCTCTAAAGCCCTTCCCTCCCTCATGTCCGATTTCAGCTGTTAACGAACTTGATCCTCAGTTTTGCATGAAATACTTATATATCTAATTTAATAACGTTTAAACAAAAATTACGACCGCTAGGGCGGTAATAGACAGACATACATATATATGGGCTTCATTTTCGGCATCTACTACTAGGTAGAATAAATCCAGGAAATTTTCG
Source organism: Riptortus pedestris (assembly GCA_019009955.1). Lineage (NCBI taxonomy): Eukaryota > Metazoa > Arthropoda > Insecta > Hemiptera > Alydidae > Riptortus > Riptortus pedestris. The sequence continues at coordinate 231,453,339 of CM032228.1, forward strand.
GGTGTATTTTTTATTACTATTTACAGCGGTAATAAATACCACGTATGTAACAATAAATTATATGATATATAGTATTAAAACTAAATACAATTATGAGCCGTTTACTAAGTTGTTAAGGGTCCTCGAGTTAGAGAAGGGTCATGTCCTAAAACGTGGACGTTAAACTCCGGATACGTAGAAATTTAATCTAATGACCGTCAGAATGCGGACGCAACATTATTTTTCAGCTTTTCAAGGAGGCAAACAATGCAATTCTACCTTTCATTTCTGCTCTAATTAACCCCTTCTCTCTTTTAATGCATTGCCCCTAACCCCCACCTTACTTCACTCTATCTTTCTCTCTCAGCGTACTACTTGACGAGTCCTTATCAACATATTTGTTCACCCTTATCAGCAAGACCACACAATGAAAATCAAAGAGGAATTCTTATATACTACTCTTCAATATAAAAGGTTAATTACGCCAATTAGGCCAATAAATTACTTTAGAATAGTTTCGGCACCTTTTGGTCTCCTCATAATTACTTCTGAGAAATTTGGAAAATGAACGACGAACAATCTTCACAAATAAACCCATTCCCGATGAGTATTTTTCAAGTGAAATAATTGATTATCAGAACAAGACACATTTGATGAGATAATATATACATGGAGGACGCCCCACTTTACATTCCTTTAAAAAAAAATAATCGCACAGTTATTGCCAGGAACAAACGACGTTTTAGCTGTCAATAACGAATAATGACCCATTATTTGGCTTAGTCATCGTAATAAACGCCAAAAGCAATCATTTGGTTTCAGTATTCAGGCACTCCTTTGACTGATTCATTTTATGTTTTAGTATATTCGACTCGTTACATTATATTTGGCTTATATACTGCTAAATTAATCGTAGGGCATGACTAGAGGTACATTTAAGTTGTAGTTTTTTTTTTAGAAGCCGCTTTTAGCCACAAAAGCTAATCGGACGAGTTACCGTCCTTTTCTAGACAAGATGGGACTAAGGATTATATTTAATGAGTTCGCCACCACATAAATTCCTACTGCTCACGAGGAATAGAACTCAATGCTTCACCAAGTGAATTAAGACCAACACCTAAACTCACATGGTCAATCAGGGTTTTAGTTTGGAGCCTCATGCTTGTTATTAGCTTATGGCAGGCAACGTTCTACGGAGGAATGGCATCCTAACAAGAGTGTACACACAGTTCACCCGTAAGCCTATATTGTTGACATACAACTTTATTGATGAATGGTAAAACATTGCCTTTCCTTGTAGACATGTTCCTTCTCTAGTAAATTTCCACCAAATAAAGACTATAATCGCGAGAAAAAATTACGTTATTACGCACATTTACTGTGTCATGATTTACTGTTGTTTATTTTATTAATGAAACTACCAATCAGATAGGTCGATCAGGATTTTACAAGCGGACGGACACAAGAGAGCGGGCAGGCGCACATATTTGTTTTTAGAATATATGAGGATCTGGCAGGAAATAGATCATTAAATTAGATATATTATGGGTTACCAAATAAAATGTAAATACATACCGACGGCCCCATATTTCATGTAGTATAGATTCCGGATCATGGTGACGGGACAGGTCCCACGTTCCAACTGCATTCTATCTACCTTCCTCCTTATCAGCTCTTATCAGTGAACAAATAGTCTCTCCTATTTCGTCCCTCTTATCCCATTACTCACTATTCCCTTTTACTCCCTCATTCAATGAAGACTTCCTGTCATCCGTTAAGAAAAAATATGTTTATTTTAGGAGCACAACCTTTATACTCAATAGAAGTTGTTAATAAAAGTGATTAATGGGGACCAGATATAGGTTTGTACTCAATCTCTGTATCACTCTATTTAAGGACATTGCATTTTTATTTTTCACACTTTATATTAAAGGAGGATTTTGCGAAGTTGTATCAGAATTCATTCATCTGTTACAGAACTCAATTATTATATAAGATAATTAACCAAGTATTAAAATTGTTTTAGTAGTGTGGATGTACAATATTTATGAATACATGAGAATGAAGGAATTTTAATGCAGTTAAGTTCGTTGATTTCAATATATATATATATATATATATATATATATATATATATATATATGTTTTAAACATAATTTTATTACATTTAATATCCTAATCTCTTGAAATATCATGCAGGACAACCTCTGTCGGGTCCGCTAGAATATATATACATATATATACTAGCGGATTCTAAGTACATCCATTTTTATGAGTACGATAGAAAAGAGTTGTTTAAATAATCTAGTTAAAAATTTAATATTCTACATTTTTGTTGTATACATTTATCTCTAGCTCAAAAATGAATGGAGTCATTTGGTTTTTCAGTTCTCAGCCTCAAATAAAGCACGACTTCTACATATCTCAAATTAACTTTTAGAGAATATATCACGAAACCAAATCTTATTCCGAGGATAAATACCATGTGTTATTTGCATAGGATCTATACTATGTACAAAAGGTTGGGCGAAGCGTCATAAACGAACATTGAATTTGCCGAATTCTCTACTTTTCCGTTTCCATCCGATTTACTGATGACAATTGTTGGGATTGTAGGAATGATATGTTTTATTTGCAGCAATAGCTGAGATGTATCACTGGATCATATAAAGAATTCATGTATTAAAAAATGATCATCAGGAGGTATTGGAAGGCCTAGTGAAATAGAGCACTAGGAAGGAGATAGAATACACTCTTTCCAAACTCAGTATAATATACATCCTTCCAAGAACACTTAAAACCGTAATTTCTGGTTACCTACTGCATCGCCTTAAAGCCCCACAGAACGAATATCAGGTTAATTGGACCACACCCTTTGTTATAAAAAAAATGTAATGGAAATCTTGAATGTTCCTCTCTACTCCTCATCAGCCAATACCCATGGCTACCATTTACGTGGTATCCAAGTATGCTTCCACTCCACATTATGATAGCTTATCAACCTAAGTCCATTAGACCTTTTCTCGTTAAGGTCTCCGCAGCCCTTCCTTTCAGCTCTTCTACAATTAAAGAATTATTCCTAAAAATATATAAACACCTTTCGTTTACCTAAATATACTCTGCCTTCGAACCATTGACACTACAATTGTACCAAAAGCGGCCCTTTATCTTTCAAACAACTTTTACAATTTAACACGAATTCCTCAATATATAAAGTTCTCATGATGTACAATTAAGTATTTTGACATTACTACTTTGATCTGTCATCAACAGGTAGCTTGATGCCTAGTCTGTCAAATCTATGGGATGAGGAGATGAAAGAATAACAATAGTTGGAAATACTACCTATTAATATGCAGGTATGCAACCTAGTGTAATTATAGGAATGTGTGATTTAGATGTATTGTGGCGTGTGTTAGAGGTTGCTTCTAAGAGTATTAAGGTAAATTCAATGCTCAGCAGTATTGAGTAGTTTGAGAATAGCAAACAAAATAGAATATACTTTATTTATAATTATTTTTAAATTATTAATTTGGGAACATTAATTAAGAGGAAAACATCCTTTCTGTTAATAATTGGAGCCAGTACTCCATAATAAGATAAATATTCTACTTCGAATCTATGTACGTTCCTTGGGCTCTTTTAAGCAACCCTTGCCTTCCAAATGAACCAATTCTGGTCAGAACGAAATGAAATTTTTCGTCTTAGGCTCAATGCTCCTACATGAAATTTGGATTAAATTTCAGAAACTTATACAAACGAACAATCGGTAAATAGATAGATTAAACCTCAGGATATGCTAGTTGCTTAAAGTGTTGGTGCTAGTACGCTTGGATAACTTCGAGTAGTAGGCACCATCTCCTAGTTGGCATGAAAATTTATACTTAATGAAAGTCTCACTAAATAAAAATCTTAGCCCCGAATTGGGTAGAATAGAATGTCAAGCTGTAGATAATCCATCCCAATTATCCTTCTTTGCATAAAGTGGACTCTTAAGAGGAGTGGGGGGGGGCAGACACGTTCGCTAGGATTTGTAAATATTTCAAGACGGTTTTGTCATGTAAATGACATCAAAATGGAATTTCCTTTAAGGTTTTACAAGTTAAAATTTCAGTTCTATTGAATAAAACAAGCGTCCTCCATCCAGTATCATTTATGCGCAGACTTAATAGAGAGAGAATTAAACCAAAAACAGATCGTAAAAGGGAAGAAATCTGTGTTGGAAGCAGCATCAATGAGTAAGTGAAACAAACCGACTCTTTACCTGGATATTACCGATCAGAGAATATTGTTTCTCCACATTTGTCACGATTGTATATTTAGACGTGACATAGAGAAGGATGCCGAGAACGAGGGAGATGGTTCAAGAGAGAGGAATGCAAGCAAACATTACGTCAGCAGAATGTCCTTAGCTTTCTCAGCAATAACACACCCTCTAACAGTACCTCTCAGGCTGCCTCGGTAGACTAACGCCCTTCTATACGCAATACAATCATGAACAAAACGAATCCCGAGAATCAAACTATAAAAAAAGACAAGGTACGATTATCAGGCCTAGGTTTGAAATCAATTTTCGTAAAACAACTAAAGGACAAGTGAGCCCTACACTTGTAAAGGTCATCTTCCATTTTCTGTCATCAGAGAGCACACAAATTTCTCGGGAAAAGCTTTCTTCAAAGTTATTTAAGGGTACTCTTTTTCTCAGTCAAGTAGGCATTTCCCCTTTCCCAAAGAGCTTCCTTAGCCACCACAAATCGCCTTCCTAGTCATCCACCTTCTCTGCTAGGGTCTATCATGTATTCTAGCTCTTTCTTGTCTTCGTCCGATAGGCAGAAGGATTCTATTCTTTCTGCTATTAAGTTTACCAATACCGCTGCCGATATGTGGTCCAATGTAATTACCAACTTCACAAATAGAAAAAAGAAATTCTGATTTTCAGGGAAAGAGGGAGAATTGGGATTTTTTTCTTAGGAGTATGCACACATGCTAACTACTTTCTACAAATATATGCGCTTGTATAATTAACATGCATTTTGTTATAAAATAGGAAATACTAAAGGTAAATTTACGAGAACGAAATAAGCCTCCCTCCAGCCTAAACTGGGAGCACAGTGGTGTATTTTGATTCTATTACTTGAGAATTTGATTATCTTTTAACTTGTCAATTATATTTATTCACTTATTTATTCACCATTATTAAGTAAATTGAACGTTCTTTTAGGTATGTTTTATATGGTCTGTACATACATTTTGAATGCCCAACATTTGTATGTGCTCCTCCAGGCTGTTAAGCCATCATTGTCTGGGAGTACTTATTTTCCTGATGAACCATAAGGATGTTTCTTGGGCAGTTTGACAGGTTCTATTCTTTGAACATATCCCAAACACTTCATCATGTCCTATTTAAAAGCTCAGATGATGTCAGGCTCAACATAAAATTCCTTTTTTTCACCATTGCTTCTATGAACCACCTGCATTGCTCCTTAATGGTTCCAAGTATTTTTCAAAAGGCTCTTCTTTCCTATCTTTTCTTATGTGAGAGTGCATATTTCATTGCAATACATAACTATATGACAGTTTTGCATATCAACAGTTTTATTTTCCAAGATAGGAGTTTCATCGGTGAGCTTTCTGCAGGGCATCAAAACATCTGGTTCCTACAGCAATTCTAGTTCTAATGTCACCTTCATTACCATTACTCCTAGATATTTAAATGATGTACAAGTAAGAAACATAGATTCCCACAAATGTCAGGATTCTCTGCCCTTTTAGTTTGCCGAGGCAATCTAATATATTTTGTCTCATCTAAGACTAAATACCTAAAAATGTGGGTAGAATGTCTAGTGCTGCCAAAAATTAGCCTGACTGATTCCTAGTCTAGTCATTCAGGTCCATTCCTGTTAATGTTTGTATCTGAATGTGAGGAAACATTGTGGTGATGGCCTTCATACCCCTATCCAGATCAATCCAAAGAGTCTGATACACGTTATCATTAGTAGTAGTCTCGTGTTTCCTATGATATCCAATAGTAGCTCTGAAGGTCACTTCATTGCCAATCGGGGCACTGAAATCACCAAGCAGAATAGTTCATTGTACGACGGCCATAACTAAATAATCCTTCTCTCCTTCCTCTGCATTCTCACAATGGGCATGGGCACTGATTAGCAAAATATTCCAGGATCTTCCCTTCAATCTTATTCTGCTGATTCTATTGATAATTCAACTGCACCCTACATTTTCCACAATATTCAATACAGTTGTAGCAAAAAAATTAAAAAAATTTCTTTATCATAAACCCTTGACTCGGTTTATCAATAAGTATTCAAAAAGCCACCTCACCCTATTGGATCTTCTGAAGAGCCAAAACACCTATATTATATTGTACCAGGCAGGCTTGAATAGTCTTCTTACTTCTGGTTGCAATAAGCTCTGTATTGAAATGATGATTATCCCCATATATGAACACAAGTAACTTAACCAATTACTATAAACAACAGTGATGAGTGGGAGGACATTGTCCCAATATTGCAGGATACACTAAATTTTAATTAACCAGCTACATTTGAGACACACACACATCCACATGTGTGTGTGGGTGTGTGTATAAAATAATTTCAAATGACCATTTGTCGCGGAAACTACCTCAACTGATTTTCTCCTATGTAAAGTATTCTAAAATTAGATGTTGGCCGATCCACGAAAAATTTAAAATAACTTTATCCTGGGCACAAAACAAGTAAAGCTTAATAATGTGCAATATATATTGACTCTAAGATAGTTTTACATGCATATATTATTTATAAATTGTTATTCGATGAAAACAATTTTTTCTTACGTGCGCATTGGCTAAAATCGAACAAAAATAAAATTTGTTCTTGTTGTTGCAATTTTAATAGACATCTAACATTGAATGTATAATGGTACCGATGTTTTACTACTCATTCTAGCTCCTTCAGAGAGTCTCAGGTTGAGAAACCCTGAAGTAGACAGCAGCATCACTACCGAATATTTTGTAGAAAATATCACAACACAGTCAATACCAGAAGACCTCAATAAACAGGTAATGAAAATGATTTTGAATTTGCTAGTAATTCCATAAATAGTTTTATTTAATGCATTTCAATTTTTATGGCACCATTAAATTATTGTGGGAGATTAAAGGGTTTTGAGCATACCCTGCAGCCTTAGTTGGTTTACTCATAATCCAAGTTAAATAAATACCAAGATTTATCAAATACTCCAGTTGTTTAGACAAGAACAGTAACGTCAAATTAATAAGTAGATACCAAAGCACGGAATGTTTGAAAAGTAACAAACGCAAATCATATACAATTAAAATGTAAAGTGGAAATATGCCAAATGAACCAAAATATAGGTAGAGGTTAACATTTTATATATTTGTGGTTGGAAACAGAATCACTCACATATACTTGATGAATTCATTATTTATAGGTACTTACGATAAATCCAGGCTTGGTCGGGTTCAGGAGTCCAAGGAGCCGCCATCGTGTCAAGTCCCCTGACACCATTGGACAACATGAACACCTTCTACAACAAATAAACTCATTAGTCAGTTATTAAGATAAGCCATCAACTAATTTAAATTTAATAGATCTTCATGGAAATTTCAATATTGAAATTGAAATACTTGACTTGATATACATGTCAGCATTTACCAGAACAATAGAGGAATTCAAACATTTTTTCCTTTTCCTGGAGTTTGAAGAGTAAAAACGAATATAAGACAATGACCAACGAATAACAGGATCACTCTAGAAGTTTAAATGTTCATAGCTATTGATCATCAAAGTATTCCAGAGAAACGTTTAGAAAGTAAAAAAAGAAAACCAACAAAGATTTTATTACACGACTGTTCAGAGGGTTCATAAGCTTCTTATACCCAACAGAAAACCATCTGATTTTTAAGCCTCAAAGGAAACGCTAGTAATACGTACAACAGTTAGATGACTGGTAATTTTGGAAGTGAGGCATGAGCATTTATCACCAAAAACAAGGCACAGTAAAAGCTGCTAAGGAGCAACACATACAGAGAATCAGAAGCAAAACTGATTACAAGTCAATGCTAGTACATCTGCTGAAGAATTTAAAAAATTGACATGATTTCAAAATAAATAAAATCATTTACTGCACTTATTTAAAGTTATATACAAAATCTACATTTTAACATACAGGATAAAAAAAAATATAGCACATAATTTATGGATCTTTTTAGGGTAAACAAAAACAAAAGTTCCTATGGAAATCATTTGCACCTCTAATAGGTATAGAGAAGTTTTTATTTTTTTTTATTTTTGCCCTCCTCTAAATCCCCTCTCACTCTTGTTCATTTTGATCAAAAGGGCAGATACACAAAACTAGATAATACGGCAATATGAAATTTCAACATTCTAAAGTTAGCTATTTTAGCAGATTTCCCGAGGGGAAATCAGTTATTCAGGTTGCACTCATAACACGATTCCCAAAAATTCCCTCAAATGTCCATCAAACCTACCCAGGAGAAGGAAAAAATGTGGTCCATTCAAAATTATTTATATATATTGAAAGATGTACAATTTCCAGAATATAGTATTAAGAGAAAAGGGCACAATAAATGACAAATATATGAAATGTTTTCAAAAATCAGTAGTAAATGTCTAGCTGAAAAAGTCACCATAGGAGCACTTCACCAACAACACTCTCAACAAAGTGGCAAACAGGATCGTCAATGACAATGTAGGCTTCATATTTCATCCCTCCTGCTGCAAATATGAGATGAGGAGTTTTCCATGATTAAAAAATATGAAGGGGAGCGAGCTGCCTAATGCCACAGTCTGGGTCTAATTCAAGCTTGTTTTGAGCTTTATATCATCGCCACCTCAGGGAGAACCTATTTTGTAGATTTATGATTTCCTTGTAAACATATTTGTTCATTGCATGACTAATAAATTTCTGTACTTGATATAGCATTTTTCTGCTTCATATCTTCCATTTGACATTTAATAAATAAATATATATATATATATATATATATATATATATATATATATATATATATACAAACTAGCTAAGGCTTTGCTCAGAAAATCATTAAGAGGCATAATGTGACAGTATTTTATTTTTGGTAGGGCTTTACTTTGCACAATATTTATACGTTTCCCCATCTCAGTTTTAAAGTTTTCTGGGCATGTAGCTTTTTTTTACATGATGGGCCATATAATTCATAATCATATTTTATTTTATTATAAACTAAGTAATATTAACAATTTCTCTTCCCAAAAGCAGCCCCAAACACATCGAGGGATACTCCTTATTTCCCACCAGCAACCACTGGCACCTAATAAATTGTTGACTATAATTTTTAGCGCTTTTACTTTGTTATATGACAAAAGTGTATATAACTAATGTTACTCTAAATAACAAACTAAACAACATTGGTTATGTGGACATCTGCTGAAAAGCTAATAGAAAATGAAATATCACATATGAAATATGTTTCATTTCAGGTCTTCCTCATAACCCCCACTCCTGCTCTTTTCTAAAAATGTCCATATAGTTTACAATCATGGAAGTTCTAATACCAAATTATAAACGAGATATACTCTAAAACCTATAACGGAAGAGAGCAATTTTATTTGGCACAAAAGATTCAACCGAACTAAATAAAACTTGGTATGTATATTAGGACTAATGCCTTTATTATAATAACCCATACCAACATTTTTAGGGACGGGCAGGAGTGGGGTTGTAAGAGAGGCCTGAATTTAAAAACAGCAGTATTTCGTTTTCTATTGGTTTTTCTGCAAATATGCACATGAAAAAAGTAGTTTATTTTTTTATTTGAAGTAACTGTTGTTATATTTACTATTGTCTTATAACAAAGTATAAACGAGATATACACTAAAAACTATTTTGTTGGGCACTAATGATTGAACGGAACTTAAAAAAACTCGGTATGTGAATTAGCATTAATTCTTCCATGATTATAAGCTACATTAAAGTAGTTAGGTCCAAACGAGAGTGGGGGTTATGAGAGAGGCCTGAAATGAAAAATTCCGATACCCATTGGTTTTTCAACAGACGCAAGTAACAAAAGTTGTTCATTGTGTTATTTAAAGTCACTTTTGTTATATATACTCTTTTCGTTTACCAAATTATAAACAAGATATACGCTAAAATCTATAGCGGAAATCAACAATTTTATTGGGTGCAAAAGACTACCTAATTAAACAAAACTTGGTATGTGAACAGCATCCACTCCTCCATGAAAATTAGCTATGTTAGCATTTCAGACGAAAGGGGGGGGGGGGCGGGTAGGCCGGGAAGCCTGTTATCTCGTGTACATTACAGAATGTTTATTTTGTTATTTAAAATAACATTTATTATACACAGGTGTCGTTTACTAAGCATAAAATATATATATATATATATATATATATATATATATATATATATGCGAAAAATTATAGCGGGAGTAAACAATTGTATTAGTACAAATTAATGTCTATTTTATATAGGCGTAATAATGTTATGTTTTTTAGACTTATATGGTAGTTCTATGTATAATTCGGATTATTGAAGTTAATATCTCCACAGCTCCCCCCCCACCTCCTTTAATAGTTATTTTCACTAGGAAATAACTTTTTTATTCCCAATGGAAATGAAAACTATTTGAACACTTTCATTATTCAATTTTTAAACAAAGTCAGGCTGAATTTATACAAGGAATGATAGTGGAAGTTGTGGGGAATCAAACTCTTTAATTCTAGTATATAATAGCTTATTTCCTCCTATATTTTGACGTCTACTTACAACCGACTATTTCTGATGTGTGTCCAGAGCGGGTTTAACAGAAAATATGTGCATTGCAGATACTATTTAATTATAATAAATGCCATCCGTGATTATGATTTGAATCATTCAAGGTGTGTCAATTAGTAGGGAGGGATTGATTGGGAAGTCATTTTCATTTACTCTTTTTAGTTCAAATTTCTATTCTACAAGTCCCCATCAGTTACCTGGCCCTTATGGAAAAAAAGTCCGTCACACAGGGGCTGTGTAAACTAAGCAGATTTCCCACGTGAGATTATACAATAGAGAAATCTCCAAGCGAGAGCCGAACTGTTACGGCAAAGGGCCGAACTAGTTTTAGCGGAAAGAAGTCATTCGTTATCGGCCCAAATTTAATAAAAATGCAAATATCTCGGTTAATATTCAAGATAGAGAATAAATGTATAGAACAATATTTATAGTAAATTTAATTTAGAATAAGACTGGTTCTATACAATTTTTTGATCGACATATGGTAAAAGAGATATTTCGAATTTTCGAAAATCCCCCCTCCCACTGGTCCGATTTCAGCCATTAACGAACTTGATCTGTCTTTTTGCATAAAACGTTTAAATATCGAGTTTGGTAACGATCAAACAAAAATTTCGACCGCTAGAACGTTAACAGACATATATATATATATATATATATAATTTTGAACGGACCTCATTTTCGTCATCTCCTGGGTAGAATCGATGGATGTTTGAAGAAATTTTTCGAAAATCGCATCATGAGTACGACCTCAATAGCTGATTTCCCTTAAGGGAAATCTGCTAATACTAGGCCCAGATGGGAAGTATAATTGTACCCATTGGGAAGCCTTGCGATAATTTGAAAACTTTACATATTTCATGAAGAACTTTCAGGACATTGATGTCGTAACATAAATCATCACCAAAAAAAAATATGTTATTTATATCATTTGTTTATATAGTTTTTATTTTATGTTATTTTATTTTTATAACTTGATTTTTTATTTATTTCATTATTATTCACTTAATTACATGTAAAACAAATAATAGCAACAAAAAGAAGTTTTTAATTGAAAAATCCTGAAATCCACTATTATATAATATAATGTTGCACTCACGATTTGTAAATGCAATAAAAATTATGTACTTTGTGAAAGAAAAAGTCCGTCACACAGGAAACTAAGCAGATTTCCCTTGTGATGTTTAACAATAGATAAATCTACATACTGATAACACAATAGCACTGTCAGTCGACATTAAGTGAGTAAATAGAAACGATAGTAAGAAACCTCCAGACGGAAAGCGCCTGAAACGTAAACAAACTGGTGTGCCAACTTCTCCCAGGAAAGAAAAACAATTACTGAAATATATCAGAATATAACATATTAATTTTATTGAAAACTATTTACTATATCTAAAACTGTAATTTATAATGGATCAGAATAATTTTTATCTCAATCAATCAAATTTTAGTAGTCCAAGAACTTAAGAAGGGGGGGGGTCACCATAACATATTAGCATTTATGTCATACATTAAAGGTCTCTTGATAACAATTTATGATATTTAAACTTTGAATAATGTGGTTTATTACATAACAGAGTATTATTAATGTAACATGAATAGAAGTGGGGGTGTGCTGAAGGCTGAAAACTGAAAAATGCAAATATCTCGGTTAATATTCAAGATAAAGAATAAATGTATATAACAATATTTATAGTACATTTAATTTGCAATAAGATTGGTTCTATACAATTTTTTGATCCAAAGTATAGTAATGGAGATATTTCCATTCCTTAAGTTTTCCCTCAAGGGAAATCTGCTAATATGTCTAAAACGATACATGGGCAAAATAAAATCCCCTGTAATAGGGTTACTATGACATAGAAAACATTTTTTTAAAGAAAGGAGAAAAAAGGGCATGATGGAGTCGCATGATGGAAAAAAATATTTTGATTGTCAACAACTGGAGGGCAGTTGCACAAGAGCAAGTTGTATAGGAAAGGTTCATTGAACTCCCCAAGACCCAGAGTATCACACCCATCATGGGTTGACTTACTATGGAAGTAAATAAGTAAGCATTAAACTTTTTGAAGAAAAATAGAAAAACATCAATCATAATACACTTGGTGAATGTTAATTTAAAGAAATACTTACATTTCTAAAGGAATTATTTCAACCAGTTAGTGATCAGTAAAACAAAGAGTCGGTTTAATTAAATTGGTATGGAACAAATGAAATGTAATTTAAGTAAGAATGCATCTCTAGCTTAGAAACAACTTAGGAGTTCAAGGGAGACATGTGGCATCCACATCAGGTCTTTGTACTTACATTTAACGAAACTCGACTGATTTCTATAAATTGTAAACACTCCTTAAGCAGGAACTTTAATAATCAAAATCAACTTTTAATGAAACACTTTGATACTTAGAAGTGAAAACTTTAAATAAGCTCTTCCAATGAAATACGTAACTGAACTCAACACTAGATTTAGTAGTCTTAGTTATTCCACAGAAATAAAACTACCTTGTTTATTGTTTATGTCTAGCTAATCGATAACCTTAGCCATTCTGCCTTTCATGAAATTAAGTTGTATAAAGAGAAACATTCATATAGTACATTATTCAGCATCTGACTCATGAGCTGATATAAGATTTCAATAGAGAATCATTATTTCAAAATTTGGACAATGAATGCATTGTTACATTACAATAGTATAGGAGTTTTTTTCATGATTTTTATTTTATTTTTTTTAGAATTTCTGTTGTGTTTAAATCAAGAAAAGCAGGATTGGCTAAAAACTGTGCTTTCAAGGAAATATAAAACAAGTCCATCATACTGGGGCTAACATAACAGATTTCCCATACTGAAATGATTCATTGACGTTCTCATATTTAATTCTTTATATCACCTAAAAACAAGTCAATGCATACATGAGTTGAAATTTAAGAGAAAATATCTTGAAAAGAACTGCAGAAAAGTACTTTGTACATCAGTTTGATCATAATTTTGATCCGATGAATAAGGGAGATATAGGTACATGATGTTAGCAGATTTCCCTTAAGGGAATCAGCTATTGAGGTCGTACTCATGACAAAATTATTGAAACATTTCCTCAAACGTCCATCGATCCTATCCAGATGACAAAAATGAGGTCTGTTCAAAACTATATCTATATATATATATATATATACTTGCACACAAGCAATGACCGAGTTGCTCTGGAAGTCTGAATAATGATTGTAATTTATTTAGGCTTTACTATGCACAATATTTTTACATTTCCCATCTCTTTGTCTTTAGCTTACTATTTATCCTAGTAACTATAACGAACTTATAGAATTTATTAGTCTCAGAATAAAAAAAAAAAAAAAAAAAATGACTTCTTGATCGATCCCTCACCACTGTTCAAAATACTGTTTACAAATCATTCAAGTACCATAGGTCATTAAATTCATAATTAGGGCAGCATTGTTTATTGTAACCTATGCAAGAATACAAATTTATTTTACCACAAGTGACCCTAAGGTAAACGATATTATCTATTTTATTTATTTAATTGCCATTATTACAAATATTTTAATGTACAACTGAAGAAAAAACATTGCATTCATAGTTATATTTACTTACACTCTGTTATGTGTAACATATTAGCGGATCAATGTTAATAATAAGCAGACGTAAATGGATACACCTCCCTACTTAGCAATTTTAATCCTCTTTAAGATTGTTTTGTTTAAATAATTTATGACACTTTACATAACAAAATAAACAACTTTTGTTATGTGCATTTTTGCCATAAAACCTATAGGAAATGAAATATCGCAATTCTTCTTTTCAAGCTTCCCCTATAACCCCTCGTTCCTAGCAATGTCGGAATGAATTATGAGTTCCTGGCTAATAATAAAGAATGAGTTAATACCAACCCACATATGGAGCTGAGTTGGAGCCAGTCTTATTGCAAATGTAATGTTCTGAAAGTGTTGTTATGTATATAAAAAATTTTCTATTCAAATTATAATAATGGAGATACTTTCAAATTTTGAATTCCTCCTCCCACTAACTCCTCCTTCCCTATTCCAGGTCCAATTTCAAAAATGAATGAATATGATCTTTAGTGCTGAGTAAAACGCTTGAATATCAAGTATGGTATAGATCAAATAAATATTTTCGAGTTAAGAGCAAAAAATATGAATTGAAGAAGTCATAACAGAAGGTGTTAACTGGGGACTGTGTTAACTAAGCAGATTTCCCACGTGCATCACGTATTAGCATTTATCTCGAAAATAAAAGTTCAATGAGAAATATATTTCGTATTTTGGCTTCAAATAAAGTGTTTCATAACATAACTGCTTACTAATAAATGCACATATCTCGATTAATAATGAAGATAATGAAAAAATGTACATAACTACATTTATAGAACGTTACATTTGCAATAAGATTGGTTCTATTCAATGTTTCGGTCCGACGCATAATAACAGAGGTATTAAGAATTTCTGAAATTCTCCCCCTCTAAACCGCCCCCTCCCCCTGGTCCGATCTCAGCCATTAACGAACTTGATCTTTCTTTTGGTATAAAACGATTATATATCAAGTTTGGTAACGATAAGACAAAAATTGCGACTGCTAGAGCGGTAACAGACAAATATATATATATATATATATATATATATATATATATATATATATATACTAGCTATGGTACCCGGCTTCACTGGAGATTTCATTTGAGTTTTAATGATGATGGTATTTTTTTTGGCAACCCTTTACTTTCCACAATATTTTAACATTTCACGATGTGTACCCGTCGTTGTTGTGGATTTGTTAATAATAAAATTATTTGTTATGTAAGGCTTCACTATCCACAATATTTTCATATTTCCCCTCTCCTGTGCATTTAGTTTTTTTTTAATATATAAAAATGTATTCTGTCCGCCAAACTATGTTTGAATTAAACTTCCTTTCCCTTGATATGGTACAAAGACCAACAGTGACTGAAAACCGAACAGAAAATGTAATATCGCAAATTTTTATTTCAGGCTTCTCTTATAACCCCCCCCCCCTAACGTTTGAACCTAAAAACTTTAATATATCTTATAGTCGTTAAAGAATTAATTTTAATTCACATGCCGAGTTTTGTTAAGTTCCGTTCAATCGTTAGTGCCAAATACAATTGTTGGGTACCATTTTAGTTTTCAGTGTATATCTCGTTTATACTTGGTATACAACAAAAATGAATATAACAAAAGTTACTCTAAATAACAATATAAAAAACTTTTGTCATGTACATATTTGCTGAAAAACAAATAGAAAACGAAATATCACTATTTTTAATTTCAGGGCTCCCTAACAACTCCAACTCCCACCCCTGCTCCTTCCTAGAAATGTTGGTACCGCTTATTATCATGGAGGAGTTAATGCTAACACACATACTGAGTTTTGTTATGCTCCGTTCAATTGTTAGAGCCCAATAAAACTGTCGGCTTCCGCTTTGCTTTTTAGTGTATATCTTGTTTATACTTTGTTATAAAACGAAAGTGAATATAAAAAACATTACTTTAAATAACAAAATAAACAGCTTTTGTTATGTGCATAATTGCCGAAAAACCTATAGGAAACGAAATATCTCCATTTTTAATTTCAGGCCTCCCTTATATCCCCCACTCCTGCTCGTCTCAGAAATATTAATAAAGCCTAAAATCTAAGTTGGGTTAGTAGTAATATACATACCAAATTTCATAAAATTCGGTTCAGCCGTTTATGCGTGAAAAGGTAACAAACAAACATACACGAAAGAAACAAAAATGCAGTTATGGTGCCTATGACATGTGAAACGTAAAAGTATTGTGAAATTTTGAGAAAAAAATCAATGCCAGAGGTTACAATTTTATATATATACAGTTTTGAATGGACCTCATTTTCATCATCTCCTGGGTAGGATCGATGGTCATTTTAAGAAAAATTTTGAAAACCGTGTCATGAGTACGACCTCAATAGCTGATTTTCCTTCAGGAATATCTGCTAAAAATGCTAATATCTGTTAATATTCAAGATAGAAAAGAAATATATATATATATATATATATATATATATATATATATATACACACACAATATATATAAACAATAAAATGTTGAATAAGATTGGTTCTAAACAATTTTTTGATATAACATATAATAACATAGATATTTCAAATTTTCGAAATTCCCCACTCTGAACACCCCCCCCCCCTCCGCGAGTCTGATTTCATCCATCAATGAACTTGATCTTCAGTTTTGGATAAAACATTTAAATATCAAGTTATGGTAATTTCTCATAAGGAAAAAATCTGCTAAAATTGAAACCAAGTAAAATAGAAAATAAAATAAAACATATAAAATGTTTCGAAAATTTAAGTAAAATTATGTGTGTGGATGTATGTATGTGTATGTATATATATATATATATATATATATATATATATATATATATAGTTTCAGTGTGTAGCCCTACTGGCCAAAAACAAATGCTTATTTCCGTCTTTACAATATCTTATCTATTTTTATTCCCAATGTGTTTCGAGTCATAAGGTTCCTTTTTCTCTAAAATTTGTTTAAATTTAAATGCAGATTATTGTTTACAAATTTAATAACTGAAAATTTTAGAGAAAAAGAAACTCCTCGATATGGAGATATAATGCTTGAAATGTGTCGGGATGAAAATAAATAAGATTCATGAGGAAAAGTAGTTTTTGTTTTTGACCTAGTACGGCTATAAATTTAAACGACATGAAGCGGGTCATCTGTTGTAAAGGATATATACACACATACACAACTGCCATCTAAGTGTCAATGAAAGTCATGTTTCCCCAAAAAAAAAAAAAAAAAAAAAAAAAAAAAATTCTGCAACATTTATCTTCTTTCAAAATTTGACATGTTTTTATAATTTGAACGTGAAAACTGAAACTCCTATAGCCTGAGGGGGTGGATGACATGGCCTGGAAGAATTGACCTAGAAGGACCCAACAGTCAGGATATGTTAGAATAGAAAACCCTGTTAGTCAAGAAGAGGTAAGTAAAGATTAGCTCTCTCATCTCACAATTTCTATTTATTCAAAAAAGATACATGCCAGTTCCTCACTGGGGGCCCTTTATGATTTTGGGCAACATAAAATTAAGTAAAAAATTTAGAATATATTATTAATTAGTCTTAAATACTCTTTAGCCATTTAAGATCTTTAAATCTATTTTTTTGTTTTTGTCTTCTCAAAAATCTCTCTCTCTCTCTCTATATATATATATATATATATATATATATATATATATGTGTGTGTGTGTGTGTACGTACATATTTGTGTGCATGTGCACATACAGGTGAATGTCATCAATATTTTTTTATGATAGTTAAGAATTCATAAACTCAATTATTGCATAAAAAATAATGTTCCATTTATTTATTATCCTATATTAATCATTACATTAAAGTTTAATTAATAAAACAATTATTTTTGTTTATAATTTATTTAAGGAAATCTTTGAGAATATATCAACAACTGTGATGATTAACTAAAATATGGTTGAGACTTTGAAAATGGGCAACTTAATTCATCAAATAAACATTGAGAAATTACTGCACTCGAAAAATTCAACTTAAACTGTAATAAATTAAACATTAATCAAATGGCCATAGGTAAATAATTTAATTTGTTAATAAGGAATGAAAAGATATACAAATATTATTTTTTAATGTGTGTCCTGCATTTAAGAATATCGCAACTACTTAATTTACTGGTCCAAAGAATATTTATAATTTTATTGATATTATTTTAATGAGGTATAAAGAAACAATCGTGAAGCTAAATTGATTCCATTATTATCTATATATAGATGCTGTTTTATGTCAAATGTTCACATTAGGAGGGTAAGAGACGAACTAGGAGTGAGAGAGAGAGTATGAGGGGAGAGGAGATGAGGAGATGGGATGCTGGGAGCTAGCGGTTCGAGGTCGCGGCTTATGGAGGTCGCCCCACCACCACCTGTTGCGCCTAGATACTCCCATAGAAACACACAAATAAAATGCACAGACAAATAAGAATAAATACACAAGTGTATCCACATATCAACACCTCCAAATATGCCTCTAGATATCTAGAAAAAAAAACTCATACGAGCCATATACTTCAACCAGTCATATCTAGTACGACTCATTGACATACTACCTACCTCAATAAGCCTACTTACCAGCTAAGACCTAAGGATGCTCCTTTCCGAACAATGCCTTTGTTGAAACTACCAGAAACAAATTTTGAAACATAATAAACAAACGAAGCAACTGATAAACAACCGTCAGTGACGGTTGACAAGCGAGAGTGACAACTAATCTAGAGAATTAAGTAAGGCGTACCTGATGCCTCCGAAGAGCAAGACAGCCGCCTGAGATCACTGGGAATATAAAAACGAATAAATAATTGCACGAAATATATTGTATCAAGCGGTCGGCTAGAAGGAGAGAACTAGCATTCCAGACATTGCAAGGCACAGACTACCGCTATCTCTGAGACCTCTCTCTCCCCTCTCCTTTACACTCCGCGCCTTACCCTCCTACCCTCACTCAACCCAGCCAACCACTCGTTACTAATTAGCTAACAACCCTCAGTACACATATCACACACTCTCATTACAAAAAACTGTTTAGCAGAAACAATATAAAAATGGAAAACAATTGCTATATCAAAGAGGTAAAACCAAAGAGGTATCAGACTCGAAGTGGCTAATCTTAAAATAGGAGGAGATGCCTATTTGAATTAGAATATGCGTTTTTATTTTATTTTGTGGACAATTTGATACAACCCCCGTAAATTTCTGATCTCTAAAAGAGTTTTTTAATTGATAGATGACAAATTCTAACATTTAAACTTCTTATGTACAATTATAGATCATGTTATGGATGAACGTAAATTAATTAGACTTCTTTCTTCTTGGTTTATTGATTAAAGCAGAAGACCTTTCTAAACTACGGTGCCATCAACAGGTGCTCGGAAGAAACAAAATATTAATGCATTGGCTGAAGGGCCACTGCTCTGCAGTAGGAAATAGTGGCACACCAGTCGAGCATTGTCATTCCATCAGTCTAGGTCAAGATGATGTCACAGTAGTTCCGAAAGGCCTTTTTCTTTATTTAGTAAACTGAGAGGAAAGGGATCCATTCTTTGGACCCTTAGCCTAGAGTATTACTCCCTGAAGTGAAATGTGTTTATTTCCATTAAGTGTTAACATACCATAATAGAATAAGTCAAATAGTTTAATCATAACACAACTTTAATCAAAAATCAAGGACGTTAAAAGTCAAAATCGAACTAAGAAAAGGGAGGGGCACAGAAGAGGAGAATGTTAGTATGCGTTGGATTGAAGAATATTATATAATTATTCATGTCGGTAAAGGGATGTCTTCCCATTTCTCTCCTGAACATTAAGGAAGTTATTTGTATGTAGGTTGCAGTAAACCTCCGCACCTACTCGTCTCTTATGACTTTAAGACATATTATTACATATATCTTGTTGGAAATAAGCTTATAGAATTATTCATAACATTGTTGAGATAACAGCCAGTCAAAAAAACAAGGGCACAAGCTGCACATGGCCAGAATATCAATAGTTTCTTCGGCATGTGAAAAAAAAAATCGGAATTCCGAGACAAATTAAAACTTTACGCAAAACGACCTGTAGAAAATCACATATGATATCCTCTATCAAAAACTACAAATCAAACAAGAAGAACTGCATAACAGTGACTGATTTCTGGCTGACTTAGACTTATAATTGGGTAATAACAGTATGGTAGGACAATTTGTATTTAAGAAGCTTTAGCATCAAAACTAACGGAAGCCACGCTGTACCCAAAAATTACGCCACGCAAGGGTTGCGTAAACTAAGTATATTTCCTATGCGATGGTATAACCCACTATTGATCTCATTTCTCCATATATACATTAGTTCAAAATAAAAATCTGATTATTAAATATAAGCCTTTACTGAATGCTGAAAACAATTCAGCACGAATAACTTCTTAGCATTTGAGTTAGAGAAAATGTATAGAACAATAATTATAGTGTATCAATAGTTTAACAAGGTTGGTAATGAATGATCTTTACCTTACGAAAATCATTACGTTTACCTTAGGGGAAATCTGCTAACATGGTATTGACGACTAAAGCATCTCCTAGAATCGATGAAAATTGTAGAAAATCGCGTTATGAGTAAAACCTCAATAGCTCATTTCACATAAAGGAAATCTACTAAAACATGAATATTCATGTACAAATCAGCGAAGGCCAGAATCAACAGTACGGAGGCACTTGTGGATAGAAGGTAAGAAAAAAAAAATCTTTTTTTTTCATTTGCAACAGAAGTGACCCAATTAAATTCTATTTAATAAATTAATCTATAAAAGATACTAAGAATGTTTGGCTCATTTAGTTATATCAAAGTAATTCAAACATTTAATTTTAAAATGACAGATACTCACTCCTTATAGTCCTCCAGGTCTGTTAGTGATCAAATAATCCAAGATAAATTACTTTGAAAGAGGCATGATTGATTAGATTAAAGTAAGAAATTACGGAAGTCATAAAATAATCCAGAAAATTGATCAATTAAAAACTGTTTTAAGTAAATAATAAATATTGAGATATCTCTCAGCATTGTGTTTTTGCTCTTTGGGAATTGTGTATTGGAGGGAAATTGGGAGGCTACTGAACGTTTGAATTTTTCTTTTATTATTCTGTGTTCAGCGTATGAATACTTTCTTTGGGCTTTGATCTTGTAATGCCATAAGCTCCTAACTGTCCTGAGAATACGCAGAGAATTAGATGGATTCAATTTGCAAGTTTACTGCCCGTGGTGAGACGGCTAGAAAGGAGCCCATGTCTATACTAGTGAGCTTTACTTACTATTCATAATATCAATTTAAAGAATAATAATAGCAATCTAAAAGTAAGGAGTCATTTTTTTTTTGTTTGCTCCCAGCAACAGTGCTATTACTTATAACTTATATTAATGACATGATGATAGTCCTTTATAAAAATATAAATGCTTTGTTGCTAAATGTATATAAAAAGAGACTCTATCAACCATTGTGGTGAGGCAGGCTCACCTATTTCAAATTATTTCATAGGTATAATCTCAATTTCTATGATGTACGGTTCTAGCTTGTTTCAATCATTCTGTGAAAGGATTGGTTTTCTTTTTGTACAGATCATATCTCACACTTTTATTAGATACCTAGCAATAATGTAATTACTTAGTCCTCTACTTACACCAATGTTTGGGGCATGCTTGTTATTGGTATGAATGCTCTTGGTAAACCTAAAATTGTGGATTCCCTTTCTACAGTGGCAATATTTATTTATTTAAATTAACGTCCACTTTTTGCAACTAAGGCTAATTGGGACGGGTTGTCTACTGGTTACCACCCTTTTCTAGCCTGGGGGGGAACAAAGGATTTTATTTAATGAATTCCTTCACCAAATAAATTCCTATTGCCCAGGCGAGAATGAAACTCGCCACTCAAGGTTTACCATGTGAGATTAAGGCCAACACTTTAACTCGCATAGCTAACCCGAGCCCCAGCAGGGGCAAAATGAAATTATTTAGTAAAGAACTCAATGAAAGTAAATTGGTATTTCCTCCCAGCTAGAAAATAGTTGTAACAAGTATAGACACTTTAGTCCATGGTACCATGAAATAGATATTAATAATTAACATTTTATACCAACATTGACAATTGAAAACTTAATTAAAAAATTGTTTGTTGTGTTACTTATGTGCACAGTGTCTGTGTTTTCTGTTATAATGTTTATATTTATAATTCAATGAAAAATATGTAAGCATTTCATACAATTAAAAAGCTCCCTTTTTTACTTCGTTGTCTTATAGAACATTCAATACTTAAGTTAATTCTGAAAGAAATCTGACTACTCACTGGATTTACACAATGTATCTAGGACAGTATTCAAGACTGCTTTCTTGGTTCTTTTTTATATGAGTTTATTAAGTAGTTTTCAACTCTAAACTCTTTAAGACAGATCCCCAGTATTGACCCAGCCACCTCAAATGTTTTACAAAAAAATAAAAACATTAGAAATTCTTATAAATAACAAAACTGTATTACGTCCTTAGTTCATTAGTAATAAATTCCTATTGCCCAAGGTGGCAATCAAACACACAACTCAATGTTTACCAAGTTAAGACCAATAACTTAACTCATATTACTGACCTGAGCCCCAATTATTTACAAAATATAATACAAAAATAGTTACAGTTAAAAGTTGGTTATAAAGTTTTACCTACACAATTTATAATGTCGATATAGGCCATAAAATAAAAAATAAAATAATGTGAGGAAATAAGATAAAGTCAGGAGCAGGGAAGTTTAGACTATACAAAGATAATAGATCAAACAACTAGTTTAAAATGACTGAAGAGAGTCTGTGGCTTTATTTCCATGCTGATTTTTTTCTTCTTATTTTCTATTTAATTTTGTATTTAAAATATTACTGTACCTGAATCTGTTAATAAATACAATATCAATCAATTTAGGAATCATTTCAAACTAGATAAACATACTTTTTACAATTCGGGCTTTCTGTTCAATATCGCAGTGAGGATTATAACAACTCTTTGCAACTTTTTAATTTTTTCTTGTTATTCATTGATAATGAAAAAGAAGTAATAGTACCTGTTTTAGTTTTTTTGAATGGCTTACAACTGTAGTTTTTTAACCTTTGTAAAATTTTAGGAATGCAAAGCTAATTTAAATGATTATTACCCACTTCGAGCCACTTGTGAAGAAATCCTCCACTCTTGAGGTACATTATTTCTTTGAAATTTGTCTTACTTAGTACCTATTGCTTTAGGTAATATCGACTCAGGAATTCTGTGAAAGATTGAAGACATCACTGTCAAAGGTAGCAGATGTAAAATATCAAGGAAATATTCATGTGAAGCTTGCTGAAAATATGGAGCAGGTACTCAACTCGGGGCTAGAAGAGACTTCTATAGACTATGCTGCAATAGTCTGCGATACAACTCAGAGAAATATTATTCCTAAGGTAAACTTCCAAACAATATTGTGTTAACAAACTTAATTGTAAATAATTTTACAAAAGGCACTTATTAATTGCTTAATCCTTGTTAACATTATGGGAAGTAAAATTAATGGCATTAGTAAAATGTTTTTCTGTTATGAATTTATATATCTGAAGACAAAAGAATATAATCACTATTATTACTGAGTAGAATATAATAAATAGCTAGTATAGATAGAACTATATCACTGCATGGCCTATGGTCTGCTGAGACTGATACATCCTGCATAGATGGATTTGTTACCATTCAAGCAATCATAATTTTGAAAAAATGATCATTACACAACTCGATATATAACTGTTTCATTTAAACAAACCTCATTTTTGTTATCTTGTTATCAGGATCGATGGACATTTGAAGAACTATTTTTTAAGTTGCGTCATGATTACTTCCTCATTAGCTAATTTCCTTTAAGGGGAATCCGATAAAATTCCATTTGTGAAGATTTTTTTGGATTGGCAAAAATACTATTGATCTAAGAACTTTTCACTTTTTATTTTCTGTTTTCATTATTATTTCTCAGCATTTGCCCACTCTTCTGTCTCCAGATAGACAAATTCATAACAGAGGAACTAATTAATTAATTAATAGTAATTAATTTTACTTCCCACATTGGTGACAAATAGGATTAAGCAAATTAATAAGTACCTGTCAGACAACTATTTCTGCCTGGAACAGACCCTCCTGGACATCTTCCATCTTGCCACAACGAGCACCTTTTACCCTCCTCTACGCAGATTGTATCAGTCTTACCATACCAGGCAGTTTGTTATTCATTCTGATCATCTCTTTCGCTATGCTTCACAACTACAAATTTCTTTCTTATGGTCTCTCAAACCAGGAGAACACTCTGGTTTCCTTCAGAGTCCAAATAACTTTCCTCTAACCCCATATTGAATATTTTCACCTTTGCTTTCCTAAGTAAACTATTTAAAGATGATATCTTCCAGTAGTTTACAGAAACATCTGAACGATGTGGTCATTCTTGACTACATATCATTTTTATATCTTTTACCACAATATTCCGCTCAGATGACTGACAATACTACAAGTAGAAACATGAACTGTCCATTTTCATAGAAGCACCAGTCTCCCTTGTAGAGGTTCTCATACTTGTTTTTTTGTTTGTTTTTTTACACTGATTTTAAGCTGGTAGATATTTCTTCCTGTTATCAGGTAATTGTCACCATGCTCACTGAAGTACCACTTCAGTTTCTCCTTACTTTTTGTAATGCTATTCCCTGGTGAGATTAAATAGTGAAGATGATATTTTAAATCAAAGAGAACCTCAAAGGCATTAGAAACATCAGTTTTGATCATACAAGAATTTCTTTCAAAACTGTCTTTAAACAAAAGACACTAATTTCTTAGTTAATTGAACTTAATATTCATAGAACTCAGGTTCCATTTTCCTTTTGTGTTTTAGGCTGTAAAAAATATAAACCTGCTTGG
Organism: Riptortus pedestris; assembly: GCA_019009955.1. NCBI lineage: Eukaryota > Metazoa > Arthropoda > Insecta > Hemiptera > Alydidae > Riptortus > Riptortus pedestris. The sequence continues at coordinate 231,478,694 of CM032228.1, forward strand.
AAGTCTTGCAGCAACAAGATTATGTTTAGTGAATGGCTCTCCAAAACGTGGGCTTGAAGGAAGTGCTGCTGAAATAGTTAAGCTTGCTGCTCACTACAACCTGCTTTATGTGAATGGAGAAATAATGGTAACTTTATTCCTTTAGACTCAATATCCTTGTTTATAGTTACTTATTTTCCAAATCCATTGTCATAATCTAAAGGCTTTACATTTTTATTGTCTCTTCAATGAACTTATTTGACAGAAAGGGCGACAGCAGGCACCCTTGTCTTAACTTTTCTTAATTCTAGCTTCCCGTTTACACTCATTAATAATGATTTGTATACTCTGGATTTCCAAATATTCCAAATTAACCATTTGTATTTCCAATCTATTTCTATTTTATGCATGCAGTCCAGCATCAGTTTCCAGTTAACAGAGCTTTTTCTAAATCTACAAATGCATCTACCATTGTTTGATTTATGTTTCCCCTTCTCTCCAGGATAACTCTTAGCTAGAATAAGATCTTTTGTTCCTCTTTCAGATTAAAGTCCAAATTGATGTTCATGGACAAGTTCATTAATGGCTGAAATTGAACTAGTGGGAGGGGGAGAGGAATTTGAAATATCTCTGTTATTGTAGGTCGTATCAAAAAATTGTATAAAATCAATCTTATTACAAATTGAATTTTCTATAAATGGTATAATGTACGTTTTTTTGCTATCTTGATTATTAACCGAGATATTTGCATTTATTAGTTTTTGCAATCAGACCAATGTCATATTAACAATAAGCTGTTATATTATAAAGCACTTTATTTGAAGCCTAAATACCAAATTACCAAATATAATTCTCATTGAACATTTACATTTTTCACATGTCATATATATATAAAATTGTAACCTCTGTCTAAACATTGATTTTTTTTTGCGAAATTTCACGATAACTTTTCGTTTCACATGTCATAGACACCATAACTGCATTTTGTTTCTTTCGTGTGTGTTTGTTTGTTTGTTTGTTACCTTTTCACGCATAAACGGCTGAACCAAATTTTATGAAACTTGGTATGTACATCACAACTAACCCAACTTAAACTTTAGGCTATATTAATTTTCTCTGAGACAAACAGGAGTGGGGGTTATAACAGAGGCCTGAAATTAAAAATAGGGATATTTCGTTTCGTATTGGTTTTTCGGTAAATATGCACATAACAAAAGTTGTTTATTTTGTTATTTAGAGTAACTTTTATTATATACACTTTCGTCGTATACCGAAGTTTAAATGCGTTATACGCTAAAAATTATAACGGGAGTCAACAATATTATTTGCCAAATAAGACTCAACCGAACTTAATGAAACTCGTGATGCGTATTAGGACTAACGCCTTTATTATAATAAGCCATAATAACATTTCTAGGGACGGGCAGGAGTGGGGGTTGTAATGGAGGCCTGAAATTAAAAATAGCGGTATTTCGTTTTCTATTGGTTTTTCTGCAAATACGCACATGACACAAGTTGTTTACTTTGTTATTTAAAATAACTTTTGTTATGTACACTTTTGTCGTGTACCGAAGTGTAAATGAGTTATACGCTAAAAATTATAGCGGGAGTCAACAAGTTTATTTGGCACTAACGGTTAAACCGAACTTAACAAAACTCGGTATGTGAATTAGCATTAATTCTTCCATGAATATAAGCTATATTAAAATTTGTAGGTCCAAATGGGAGTGTTATAAGGGACCAAGGATTCCCTGTGACTGAGTGAGTCACAGGGAATCCTTGGTTCCTGTCACATCATTGTGAAGAGGGCACTGATGATGGAGCGTATGCTCTGAAAGCGCTCTGTCACAACAAAACGAATAAAGAATAGTGAAGGAACGAGGCGTTTTTTCTTACCTGAGATAATAATTCCTTCACCATCCAGCACCTCAAAAATGGATAATTTAATGTATTACAGGATTGATATCCTAAATGAATATCAAGTTGGCAGTGCTGAGCCTAGGGAGGTATCGAGTTACTTCCTTTGTCCTATCAGTTTTGCCGCTTCCCTGCCGACCTCATATTGGTCTATGTCAGGGGTCTCCAAACTGCGGCCCGAGGGCCACATCTGGCCCGCGGACAGATTTTTTCCGGCCCGTGGAGAGCTAACATACTTGAAAACTCTGTTTAGAAAACATATTTTTTATAGCAAATTAAATTTAATTTACTGAAGTATTCTAATTTTATGTTGAATAATTATTAATAAGACATCTACACTGATATGGCCATGGGCTAACTACTCATAACATTGTTGTACTTTTTACCACTGGCAACAAGGATAATATGGTTTTGGCCCTCGGAACTTACTGGAGTAATCAGTATGGCCCTAAGGCTGGAAAGTTTGGAGACCCCTGGTCTATGTTAACATGTTCATTGATGCTTATAGCAATGTAGTTTTATTCCCAGGAATGTGAATTTCTTTAATTATCATAAATAAATAATTTAAAAAGATGAATGCTGGGGAGGTGTACCCAGTTATTTCTGGCATTTATTAACTCTGCTCCGTTAATATATGATATACTTTACAAAACACCAATATTAATATACAGTTTACAATCGAGACTTACGAAAAAGTATTTTTAATAGCGGTTATGACGTACCTAAAACAGCTGTCACCATTAAGCTTTGTACTGTATGAAGGGAAAGGAAATTTTATTCATACATGGTTTAGAAGAGAGAATACTTTTGTAGGATTATGAATTATACTGTTCATTACGTTATAAAAAAAAAAATACATGTACAGGAGACGGGAAATATAAAAATATTGAGGAGGTGTGAGTCTTAAATAACAAATACTTTTATTATGAACAAATCCACAGCAACGACGGGCATAAACCCTAAACACTGTGACAGGGAAATATCAAAATATTGTGGAAATTAAAGCCTTGGCAAAAAAATGTCATCTTCATTTAGACTCAAATGAATTCTCGGGCGAAGCCAGGGTACCTTAGCTAGTATTAGCTAAGGCAGCAATTAAATTTAGCTAAGGCAGAATACAGAATTTTTTAGTTTTGAAGAATAAAAAAAAAAAATAATTTCTTGCTCAATCCCTCTGCACTGTTCAAAATATTGTGGACGATATATACACCTAATCATGAATTGTATTTGTCATTATTAAGTGTTATTACTGAAGTAGCTTAGCTCGGGAATGTTTAGAATGAATAAAGAGTATGAATTACATCCATTGAAAGGCTATAATAATCCCTTACTATTTATATTTACATTTATTAAATTTTACAGCGTTTATGCAACATGAAATTTTGTTGAGTCTGGACCACTAAACGCTAAGTGACTACGGTTCAATCCCTATTCATTGTTCAAAACACTATGTCCAATAAATATCTTAATCATGGATATCATTTTTTTTTATTATAATTATGTAATGTTAAAATTTTCTGTACACAAAAGTGGTCCCAAGGACAACTGTAGCTGTATTATGTATTGAATAACCATTATTTAAAATATACTATTGTAAGGGAGAAGAATAAACTTAGTTGTACAGAAATGTATATTTAAAAAGTTGCTCTAATAAAAAAATAAATAAACAACTTTTGTTAGGTGCATTTTTGGAGAAAAACAAAGACAGAGCAAAATATGATGATTTTTCAATTAATACCTCCCTTTGAACCCCAACTTCTATTCGTCCCTAGAAATGTTGATATAGCTTATAATCATGGTGGAGTTAATGCTAATTTACAGAGTTTTTACAAATAAAATTGTTGACCCCCAGCTTTAGTTTTTAGTCTATATATCATTTATAATTTGTTTTGCAAATAAAAGTGTATATAACAAACTTTATTCTGAATAACAAAATAAAACTTTTGTTATGTGTATGTTTACGGAAAAACCAATAGGAAACGAAATATTGTGATTTCTAATTTCAGTTCTCCCTTATTACCCCCACTCCTGTTTATCTCTAAGAATATTAGTATAAACACTACTTACAAGCAAAACGTTTGTCACGCAGGAACTGCATATACTAAGCAAATTTCCCTTGTGCTAGTATAACATACTTGTGATCTTATTCTCTATTTCTATGTAAAAAACTGATGAATAAAAGGGTCATAGGAGGGGATGGGGGGTTTACTGAAGGATGACAGCTGGGAAGTACAAATAACTAAATAAAAAAATTAATAGAACAACAATTGTAGAGTAGCAATAGCTTGTACACAATATTTGGTAGCTTGTAAAAGTAGCTATGAGTACCAAGTAAAAGCTATGACTACCAATAGCTTATACACAATATATGGTAGCTTATAAAAAATATTTGGTATTAAGCTTGGAATAAGGAGATTCATGACAACAGATTATTGCTAATATGACATGAGTCGGAGTGATAAAATTAAATCTGAAATAATACAATGTATAATTGAAAAAACGCCATTCCTGCCATTGTAGCAACAGGAAGCCCATTTTATCCCCACAGACTCCTTCTGGGGACTCCCATCCTGCTGGGTCCTTATCCATGTCCAGTTCCACCCTCCTGCTGTTGCCAGCTGCTGTTTGCTGCTTCAACACAGTCCATATCCTGTAGGATCCCTGCAGCACTCCTAATGTCATCCACTATGAGATAGTCCGAGCTTCACTAACTCCCATGCAGACCTTCTCGACCATAGTCCCTTCCAGGAGAAGGTGGCAGGGACTATGCCACCTTACTTCTAGCTACTCCTGTTAGCAGCAGCTCTAAGGACACATGGCCGATCGTACTTCCAGAACTTTATCAAGCCCGCTTAGGCTGCTGTGCCACTCACCAAATGCACATCAATTATAGTGGTCCTTCCTTGGTGGGAAATGGTCTGGCCTTCTCCTTACTCCATGCTAGCAAGAGTTGTCTTCTTAAGAAAGACTATATATATATATATATATATATATATATATATATATATAGGGTTGGCAAATAAGTCCTTTCGGTTTTTGTATTCATGTTTTGTTTACAATATGTCACATTTATCTGATGCAATTAATCCCAACAGAGGATTGTTTATCCTATTTGTAATATGTAAACAGTTATGTCTGTCGACACTTGTTAAGATTAGGTCAGTATTGCGTTTGTGATCCAGCTGAGAAGATGGACGGTAATTTATTGCATTATAGGCATATTTTGCTGTATTATTTCAAAAAAGGAAAGGGAGCTGCAGAGGCTCGTAAAAAAATATGCGGGATCTATGGGGATAAAGCCTTAACAGAGCGCACGTGCCAAAATTGGTTTGCCAAGTTTAGAGCAGGGAATTTTGACATAAACGACGCACCACGACCTGGTCGTCCACAAGAAATTGAAAGCATTGATGTTAAGGCTATAGTCGATCAAAATCCTTCCCAATCAGCGCGAGACATTGCTGAGACCCTAGACATATCACATACAAGCGTAGAAAATCATTTGCGGAAGCTCGGCTACGTTTCTAGGCTGGATGTTTGGGTCCTCCACTCTCTGACCGAAGCCAACTTGGCAAAACGCATTTCCATTTGCGATTCCCTGCGAAAACGTCAAGAAAACGATTCATTTCTTAAAAGACTTGTGACAGGGGATGAAAAGTGGATTGTCTCCGATAATGTGGTGCGAAAAAAATCTTGGAGACCTAGCAAGAAACCACCTGGAACCACATCTAAAGCGGGATTGCACCCAAAGAAGATAATGCTTTCTGTATGCTGGGATTTCAAGGGTGTGATTTTTTATGACCTGCTGCCACAAGGTAAATCAATCGATTCCACCATGTCGTCCCGGGTGTCGTCTTCCATCATGATAATGCCAGGCCCCACACTTCGTTAGTCACCCGCAACAAATTGTTAGCCCTTGGATGGGATCTTTTGCCCCACCCTCCTTATTCACCGGACCTGGCTCCTAGTGACTACCACTTATTCCGGTCTCTACAAAATTCCTTAGGTGGAAAACGGTTTGAAATCGAACAAGATGCCAGGGAGCACCTTGATCATTTTATCGCTAATAAACCACAGACATTCTATGAGCATGGGATTATTCAGCTGATGGAGAGATGGGGTAAAGTAATAGAAAATAATGGACATTACATTGTAGATTAAAATAAAAATTATGTTCAAAATATACAATAGTTTTCTCCCAACTTAAAAAACCGAAAGGACTTATTTGCCAACCCTATATATAAGATCCGGGACAAAAAGATAGCCCACCCTATATTTTTTCTCTTAATCAATAGGGGTTAAGGATTAAAGGATTCATTAAGAATTAAGATTTCATTAAGGATTAAGGATCCATTAAGGATTAAGGAGGTAGGAAAAACAGCTTGTGAGAATTAATATTATTACTTGATTTGGGGTAAGACAAAAAGATAGCACACCTATTGTTTCTTTACAAAGAAAACCAAATCCCTCTGAGTAGACAAGGCTAATCCAGTTCTGTTTATTCTTTTAAGTTGTTAACATTATTTGAGTGAGATGGGAAGAGCAAAATCATTATCACCAGGTGAAAAAAATTTCATTCAGCGAATAAAAAATCGAGGGTTTTGTATTTCCGATATTTCAAAAAATACCGGTAGGAGTAGAAAAGTGATTTTAAATTTTTTGAAGTCTCCTGGAAGGCTTTAACAATACGGCAAAAACGAGCAATTTTAAGGGTTGCATCCAACTCATCATTAACGGCCCGTCAAATTGCGGCTAGAGCTGGTGTAGTGACGAATTTGAAAAACAGAGGATCATTCGTGCAGCTCCTCACATCAAAAGAAAGAAAATGAAAGGTATGCCACCTCTAAGCATGGCGCATAAAGAGAGGTGTAAGGAGTTTGGCCGTGAACATGTCCAATGGAAAGACGAGTGGAAAGAAATCTTGTTCACCGACGAAAAAAAATTCAACCTCGACGGTCCTGATGGCTGGGCTCACTATTACCATGATCTACGGAAAGAAGAAAAAATGTTTTCCAAGAGGCAAATGGGAGGAGGCAGCGTCATGATATGGGGAGGCATTGGCTATGATCACAAAACTGATATCGTGTTTATTTCTGGTCGAATGAACAGTCAGCAATATGTTAATTTGTTAGAAAACCAACTACAAAAATATTTTGAACTTGTTCCTGAAGAGAACGTAATTTTTCAACAAAATAATGCTCCAGTTCATACGGCGAAAGTTGCAAAAGAATTTTTTAGAAAAGGAAGGATCAGAATTATAGATTGGCCGGCTCGTTCCCCGGACTTCAATATCATCGAAAATGTATGGGGACATCTTGCTAGAAGTGTTTACAGTGGGAGCCGACAATTTGAGTGCGTTGAAGAATTAAAAAAAACAATTCAGGAGTGGACCAAACTACCTCAAGAGTTGATTCTTCGCCATTTTAACTCACTTTCAAATCGTATGATTGCTGCATTAGAAAAAGGTGGTGCGTATACAGGATATTGAATTTTCATTTGTATTCTTTTAATGTATTTTTAATAAAGGATTTTATTATTATTGTTCACTGTGCTATCTTTTTGTCTTACCCCAAATCAAGTATTATTTATTAATTCTTACAAATTATTTTTTTCCGACTCCTATTAGATTGACCATCGGTTCAAATTTGAGCAGAATACACTACATATTAATAAATACAAATTATATCAATAGTTAAAAATGATTAAGAGGAAAAATATAGGGTGGGCTATCTTTTTGTCACGGACCTTATATATATATATATATATATATATATATATATATATATATATATATATATATATTTTAGGCTAAAAAATGGCGTTTTTTTTTGTTTTTTTTTTTTGCAAGGTACTTACATTATTTTTACATTTCCTGTTTCACTGTTATAATCAAATATTTAATAACTCAAGCAAACTTATAGATTTTTTTTGTTTTGAAGAATAAAAAAAAATAATTTCCTGTTGTTTGATCAATATAAAAGTAATTTGTGTTTCAGAATGATCAAAGCTGTGACAGAGTTGCAGTGCGGCTGATGGAAATGGCAGCTACTTCGTGTGGCTTCCACACAGGCATACCATTTGTGCTTCCTACTCCACACGATATTTTTGTGCAACTATCTTCAGCAATCTAGTTTTTTTGTATGTGTTTCCTGTTTGATTTATTTAAACATGTTAATTTGTATATTATTGTATATTGGAGATATTTTAATATTAAATACAATTTATTCTTTATTTTTTAAAATTGTTCATTTAAGATGTAACTTTAACTGAGTGCATTAGTTTCTTTGTTCCCAGTTCTCCTCTACTACAATTGCATGGAAGAAGGAAACCAACGATGTGCGAAACTGTCAGCTTAAAAAGTAAATAAACTCCTCTATCTGAAGAACTGTGAATAGCCGATACCCAACCATCCCCTACTATCATTCAGTAATTAACAACTAATCAACTTAACCCAACTTCAGACTATAGGCTGTACAGATATTCTCTGTGATGAACAGGAGTGGGGGTTATAACAGAGGCTTGAAATTAAAAATAGCGATTTTTCGTTTCTTCTTGGTTTTTTGACAAATATGCACATAAAAAAAGTTGTTATTTAGAGCAACTTTTCTTATTTATACTTTTGTCGTATAATAAAGTTTAAAGGGGATATACACTAAAAGGTCCGTCATGGAGGGGCTGCATAAACTAAGCAGATTTCCCTCCAGAAGTTTACCAATAGATAAATCTACATATTAGTAGTATAACACCACTGTGAATATTAATTAAGTGAATAAATACTAACTGTAATAAGAAATCTTTCAGTAAATCTTAATAATTTCCAGACAGGAAGAGTCTGAAATATAAACAAACAGGTATGCCAACCTCTCACTGGAAAGAAAAACAATTACTAAAATATATCAGAATATAATATATTAATTTTATTGAAAACTATTTACTGTCTAGTGCTGTAATTAATAATGAATCAGAATAATATTTTCTCAATCAGTGAAATTTTAGTAGTACAAGAACAAAAGAAGAGGGAATATGTTCTATTGATGGATCAATAGAACGTACTTGTATATATCTCACAAAGTAGAAGTTCAAACAACATTTGGTACTTAGTCTTGGAATGAAGTGGTTCCTGATATAACAGCTTATTATTAATGACATGAGTAGAACTGGGGGTTTGCCCAATGCTGAAAACTGAAAATTCCAAATATCTCGATATCAATTGTTCATCATTAACCAGGGAGCTGTAAAATTTAATATAAGTAAAAACTCGGTCAATCTTGCGTTGAATAATATTCTTACTCCTTATTCTCGCTAAATATTTCCCTAACAAAGCTACCTTAGTAATGGTTCTTAAAAACTATGAATGAATGCAATACATGATTATGATAAATATTATCCACGATATTAGCCGAACTATACAGACTGGTTGATCAAGAAATTATCGTTTCTCTTTTTAATCTTCAGGGCTAAAAAAATGCATAAGTTCGCTTTAGTTGCCAAATATTCAGGTATATGGCCTAAACATGGAGACAGGGAAATGTAAAAATAATCTGCACATAAAAGCCTTGCATAAAAAAAAAAAAAAATGCCTCTTCATTCTGCTTCAAATGATTTCACTAGCAAAACCGGGTACCTAGCTAGAGTATATCTATATATATATATATATATATATATATATATAATTGCGCTGATGTTTTCGACCAGGTTGTATTTATATGTGGTGTGTTGTTCTTTTCGGAGTTTTGGTCAATGTTGGTGAAATGAATCTTAGTTTATGCCGATATTTCGAGAATCTTTATTTTCTCTTCCTCAGGGCTGTAAAAAGTACATGTACTTCATTATAATATTGCACATTGTTGTTATACATTGTTATAAAATTATAATTTATAATAACATGACAATAATTATAATTTATAATAACATGACAATGATTGTAATAGTGCATAGCAATAATTATTGTAAAGTAATATAAGTTGCAATAACATAGTGGTAAGTGGCAATAACATAGATTTAACAAAACATAGCAATAATCAAAATAGTGCATAGCAATAACCATTGTAAAATAATATAAGAACCAAAGTACAACAATTATAATATAGTTTAACAAACAAATACACCATACTATAAATATATAAAACATACAAAAGGCTGTGACCCTGCTATGTAAACAAAACAAGGAAGGTTACTATAACCCTAGTCATAGTGCAATAAGAATGTATAATAGTCTATAAATATATTTAGTCTTGGTAAGTAATAATAAGGACAAAACACCCTTTTATAACAATGTATAACAACAATGTGCAATATTATAATGTAGTACATGTAATTTTTACAGCCCTGAGGAAGAGAAAATAAAGATTCTCGAAATATCGGCATAAACTAAGATTCATTTCACTAACATTGACCAAAACTCCGAAAAGAACAACACACCACATATATATATAATTGTAACCTCTGTCTGTACATTGATTTTTTTTCGCGAAATTTCACGATAACTTTATGATTCACATGTCATAGACACCATAACTGCATTTTGTTTCTTTGGTGTCTGTTTATTTGTTTGTTTATTTGTTACCTTTTCACGCATAAACGGCTGAACCGAATTTTATGAAACTTGGTATGTATATTACTACTAACCCAACTTAGACTTTAGGCTATATTAATATCCTCTGAGACGAACAGGAGTGGGGGTTATAAGGGAAGCCTGAAATTAAAAATAGCGATATTTCGTTTCCTATTGGTTTTTCGGCAAATATGAACATAACAAAAGTTGTTTATTTTGTTATTTAAAATAACTTTTGTTATATGCACTTTTGCCGTATACGGAAGTATAAATGCGTTATACGCTAAGAACTATAGCTGGAGTCCACAATTTTATTTGGCACAAAAGACTCAACCGAACTAAACCAAACTCGGTATGTGAATTAGTACTAACGCCTTCCTTATAATAAGCCATACTAACATTTCTAGGGACGGGCAGGAGTGGGGGTTATAAGGGAGGCCTGAAATTAATAATAGTGATTTCCTATTGGGGTTTCGGCAAATATGCACATAACAAAAGTTGTTTATTTTGTTATTTAGAGAAATTTGCTCAACACTTCTTTTCAATATGAACTCACCTGAAAAAATTAATTCAAATGTATGTCAATATTTTCTCCTTAATAATTCAAAACTATGCATAATGCACAGGAAACGGGAAATATGACAATATGCAGGACAGTGAAGTCTTACATAAAAAATTAATTTGATTATTAACAAATCCCCAGAAACGGCGGGTGTTGCCCCTAAACACTGGGACGGGTAAATGTCAAAATATTGTGCAAAATAAAGCCTTGCCAAAAATATACCATCACCATTCAGCCTCAAATGAATTCCCGATATATATATATATATGAAATTGTAACCTCTGTCTGTACATTGATTTTTTTCGCGAAATTTCATGATAACTTTTCGTTTCACATGTCATAGACACCATAACTGCATTTTGTTTCTTTCGTGTATGTTTGTTTGTTTGTTACCTTTTCACGCATAAACGGCTGAACCGAATTTTTTGAAACTTGGTATGTATATTACTACTAACCCAACTTAGACTTTAGGCTATATTAAAATACTCTGAGATGAACAGGAGTGGGGGTTATAAGGGAGGCCTGAAATTAAAAATAGCGATATTTCGTTTTCTATTGGGTTTTCGGCAAATATGAATATAACAAAAGTCGTTTACTTTGATATTTAGATTAAGTTTTGTTTTATACATTTCTCCAGGAACAATGTGTGGAGCAAGTAATTTGCGTAGAAATATTGATAAGCTCAACAATTCATTTCCAATTCCAACAATTCCATCTGAGCTAGTATATATATATACTAGCTCAGATACCCGGCTTCGCCCGGGAATTGATTTGAGGCTGAATGGTGATGGTATTTTTTTGGCAAGACTTTACTTTGCACAATATTTTGACATTTACCCGTCAAAGTGTTTAGGGTTAATACCCGTTGTTGGCATTTGTTAATAATAAAATTAATTTTTTATGTAAGTCTTCACTGCCCTCCAAATTGTAATATTTCATATTTAGTTATATTGTCATATTCCCCGTTTCCTGTGCATTATGCATAGATTTCAGTTATTAAGGACAAAATATTAACATAGATTTGAATTAATTTTTCCAGGTGAGGTACCTCATAGTTGGAAATGAATTGTTGAGCATATCAATATTTCTACGCAAATTACTTGCTCCACACATTGTTCCTGGAGAAATGTATAAAACAAAACTTAATCTAAATATCAAAGTAAACGACTTTTGTTATATTCATATTTGCCGAAAACCCAATAGAAAACGAAATATCGCTATTTTTAATTTCAGGCCTCCCTTATAACCCCCACTCCTGTTCATCTCAGAGTATTTTAATATAGCCTAAAGTCTAAGTTGGGTTAGTAGTAATACTAGTAGTATATATATATATATATATATATATATATATATATATATATATAAATTTCGTCAACTCCTACGTAGGATCGATGGAAATTTCAAGACATTTTTTTTAAAATCGCGCTATGTGTACAACGTAAATAGCTGATTTCACTTAAGGGAAACTGATAAAATTTATGATTATGTATTTTTAGAGCAATAATACTAGAAGAAAAAAAGGCTGACAGTTGTCCATATCCTAGGGAGCTATACATCATTGCCCATTTTCCTCGAGGCCTGTGAAAATTGAAAGAATGAGGTTTAAAACAAAGTAATATTGCAAGAAAATAATTCTTTACAGTTAGTATTTCAGCCATAATGATAAGTGAGCAGTGGAGTGACGCAACGGCGTCCCTAGCAACCTTATCAAGGAGATGCATTCCCTTGATTATGAGCAAACTTAGTTAATAGACCTTCCTTCATACCTCGTTGCTTTCCCACCAGCTTTGAAGATTGTCTGATGTTATGTACAGACCAGGGAGGTGTTGTGTCAATAGTTGCCGCAGTGTTTGAACGTGTTATAATTTCCAACGTAAGGTTCATGTAATCTCTGACCTTTGTTTGTCATTCAATTTAGTAATATTAAATTCAATTTACGACCTTGTATAATTCATTTTTCTGTTGTAAATGTTATTTTCTTTGAGTCAGTCATTTGAAGTTATTAATTTTTGTTGACATGTTTTGCAACTTGAAATATATTGTATTTCTTTTTACGCTTTAGGGCTTATAAGCACAAATGGAAGAAAAAGAAGTTAATAATGACTTCAACCCAAGAGAATATCAGATTGAACTGTTTGAGAAGGCAATTAAACAAAATACCATCATTTTTCTACCCACCGGGTCTGGGAAAACTTATATTGCCACCATGGTCATCAAGCACAAGTCTAAAGAAATAGAAAGGTAGTATAATATCCTGAATAATATTATTCTGTTTAGTATCTATTTGATTTTGAAATATCACATTCAGTTAATTCATTTGAATGAGTTCCTTTTTACAATTTTCTCTAAGTCCATAGTGTCATTTCATCCTGACCTGCAGGGAATCCTTGTTAATTTCATTATTAAGTATGAAAGTTTTATCTGGTTTTAAATATGTTTCAGTGTTCAGGTCTTTGTTAATAAGGTTTACCGGGGGTCCCAATTCCTTCATTCAAACATCTGTCATTTCATTTGAAGGAGTTCTTCCTCTTTCCTATTGGGAGGAGTTAATATTTATATTACATTTCAATTTCTTATCTACATTTCATTTATGCCTGTTATAAGAGAACTCAATCACATTCTTTCATTCAGTTGTTGTTGACTTGAAAGCTTTCTGAGTTAATTGCTTTTAATTTTTATTATTTCATTTTACCCTGCAATAGATTGTCTGTTTACATCACCTTTCGAGTTCCCAATTATGTTGCAAATTTTTAATTTATTCATTTATGTATACTTTATAGTGTGATTATGTCCTAAGGTCGATTGAGACTGTTTTTTTTTTTGTTTTTTTATAGGTTATTGCTCTTACAGTGAAAAAGTAAATTTTAAAAATATTACATGAAAATCTGAGAGTTGTCAGTATGATCTGGATACTACCACATGAAATAACTTTTTTGTTTATCCTTAAATACATCATTCATTATTTTTGCAGCATTTAATTCTCTATTTACAAAAAGCAATTCAAAGCAGCTTGTTGGAGAGCTGAGATTTTTTGCATTATTGTAACCGTAATTGGGAAAATGTTTCCTTGTTTTAAATTCATTGCTTTAATATTTGTTTGTGGAGCAATTTAATAGGTATTTGACCCTCCTAGCCTGTAATGGGCTCTTCAGCTCAATATTTTTATTTTTTTACTACAATTATTAGGTAGGATCAGTGAACTATAGACTAAAAACATTTTTTAAAAAGTAATGTCTTGAGACTATCCTGAATGCATGTGTTACCCCTTAAGTTAAGAAAAATCTTTTGGAAAATGCATAAATCAGCAGTATAGAATAAATAGGGGTGGTGCCATGACTGATGTCAACCCATCAAAAGTAGTCCGACAGATGGGAGGTGTTTAAACTAAGCTTTACTAAGCAGGAATGATATGTGAGTGACCTTACTATTTTTTATACCTTCATAGAGGATGTCATCTGTGCCTTATTTTTGTTGTCTCCATTTCTTAGAACCCTATGTAAACAAAACTTATGAAACAGTGTGGTGGACATGGATTTTTTTTGTGCTATAATAGCTTTAAAACAAAAATTAGTAGGAGTTGGTTTTACACAGGTCCAAAAATACATGTAACTCCATTAATGTTCAAATATCTGAGAATTGTGTAGAACAATAATTGTAGGATGTTGTTATGTTACCAAGATTGATTATAAAATTTATGATCAAACATATAATAACTGAGGTGTATAGGATTTTGCTTCCTCTCATTAGTTTATTTGAAATGTTTAAATATTGATTTTGCAAATGATAAATGAGACCACTATATAAATACATTTGAATATGCCTCATTTTCAACATTATTAGAAAGACTGAATGGACAATTATAGAAATGTTTCAAGAATCTTATCATTCAGAGGAATACAACCCCAAAAAAAATTTTTTTATGAAGAAACTTAGTAGAATAAAATACATCCCTTTACCCAGATTTTTTAAAACCATATCAACCTCCCGCCTCCCTCCTCCCTAACTGAAGTAGTAACAACCATTGTGGCAAACAATGTTGAACCAAAAAAAGTACAGTTTGTCATATATTGCAATACCCTATAATCTCTTTGTTGATACGCAAATGAAACAACGCATCAAACAATAGCAAGGACAAAAATATAATTTGAAACCTACATTAGACAATGACTAAATATTTAGGAGGTTTTAGAAGATTTCCCTTTAGAAAATCAGCTTTTAAGGTAAACATGATTTGATTTTGAAAAATTCCTTCTGTAAATCCCCACTTGTTCTTATATATCATGGGACTTTTTTTTTCTAAGCTTAAATACTGAATATTGCCTCTAACATATTTATAATAAAAGATATTCCTGCATATATTTTATGTGTGTGTCATCATTTAAGGTTTCACATTCTATGCTCGAAAGTGTTCATTTGATCAATACAATACTCGATATTTAACCGTTTCATGCAACTTTAAAGGTTATACTCCTTAGTACCTGAAATTGGATCAGGAAGGAGAGGGGGGGGGGGTTGGAGGAGGAAGGATTCAAAAATTGAATATATCTCAATCACTATGAGTTACTTCAAAAAACCTTATAGAGACTACCTTATTAAACATTTAATGGTCTAAAATTGGTGTTTTAGATATTTTTCTTGTCTTGAATATTAAAGTGAGTTGTTTGTATTTTTATGTATTCAGTCAGTTTTTTACTTCGAGTGGTGTGAGATGAAATCACTAGTGAGTCACTCCAACACATGGGAAATCTGATTAGTTTACAATGCTATGCTTGACAGAGTGTTTTTGTCAAACATCTAATTCCTGTTTACATTGGCTTTGTAGAAGTGGAAAATAGATGATAAGTTGAAATCAGAATGCCTTACACCAGGTCATATGCAGCTCGGGGAAATCTTCTTAGTTTGTGCTGCCAGCTGCATGATCTACTATTTTTGATAAGAGAAGTTTGTGGTATTGTTTGCATTATATAAGTTCTACAAAGAAAATACACGGCCTAGGTTAACCATGTGAGTTAAAGTGCTAACCTTAATCTCAAATGGTAAACCTAAAGTGGTGAGTTTGATTCCCGCTTGGGCAATACAAATTTATTTAGTGACGAACAATTTGAATAAAATCCTTTGTCCTATCCTGGCTACAAAAGGGTGGTGACCTGTAGATAGCCCATTCCAATTAGCCATAGTAGCAAAAAATGGACATTAATAAGTAATAATAAAAGATAATACTTATAAGTATGATATATACTTGTTTAATTATAATCAAAATACTTATAATATGTTATAAATAAATAGAAAAAAGAATTTTTAACTGATATTTATTTTGTACAATGAAAGCTAACTGAATTTTGTTGGGAAAAAACACTATAATTGTTTAATAAAAACTCTAAATCTAAAAAAATGCAGACTTATTGTTGTTGAAATAAGTATCAATTCTAGTTATCACATTTGGAGCCACCATTTAAAAAATATTTGTTAAATAAATTAAATATAAGTCTTACTAGATATGTCTAATCTTACATCCAAATTAACTATTAGTATGTATGTTTAAAAAATAATAATTCATTCCAAAATACCTAAGGCTTTAACTTATTTAATGTCTGATTTAAAACATCATATTCAATCTGAAACATCAGATAGTTATATTTTGATAGAAATAAGATATTAATACAATAAAACTATTTTTATAATTTAATGAATATTAAGTAGTATGAGATTATCATGTAAGAAATCTAGTTTAAGATACCAACCCCCTTGGCATCATATTCATGCATGTAATACATTTTCTATTTTTTCCATTTATCTATTGCGTACCTACATTTGCCCCAGTCCCCCCCCCCCACAGACTGATGGTTGGAAGGAAAGTACTATAATAACTAAAACTAACAATATAGAGTGGCCAACCTGACACATTTCCTGCTGTAATATGGTGCCATTACAGACCAAAGACCAATTCATCAATTAGTTTGGCACCAATAAATGAAGTCTACCCTCAAAGCTACATAAAATTGAGAGCCTGATTGCGGGGTTTGAACCTGTTATCTGTAGCAAGCGCTGACCTGGCAGCTCTGTGGACCCTTAGCCGGAATGTTTGATACCAAATATAATACAAACAATTTTTTTTAATTTATTAATGTGTGTGTGTGTATATATATATATATATATATATATATCCATATATATCCATCATAATTTCCTTACTAGCATGTTATTAATAAGAATATTTTTAATTAAAATTAATGAAATTAAAGTAAATTTCAAAGTAAAACTTTATAAGTTTTACATATTATATATAAATATATGGATTATCGGAATAAATCCATTTTCCAATGTCAGTCACAATTGGTGAAGAAGTGTCTTTCTTTTGTATTTGGCAAAAGGTTTTTTGAACTTCCTGTTGCCTGCCATTCAGTTTGTGAGCTACCAATTTTCTGACCTTCTGAATCTTTCCCATGGCTTTCAAACAAATTCGGTTTCCAGCGTCACTTTTAATTGATCTGCAAGTTTTTGTTGCATTTGAGAGTCATTCTCAACAGAGCTTCCAAATCAGCATTCTCAAAATTTTTCGGTGTTCTGCCACATTCTGCTTTTCTGGCATAGAAATCACCAGATTTAAACTTTTTAAACTACTCGGAACATTGTGATTTCCTATGCTCACCATAAGCTTCCACTAGCATCCAATGTGATTCTGCAGCAGTTTTTTTCAGATAGCTACAAAAAATCAATGCTGTCCGCAAATCATAATTTGTTGGTTAATTCTCGGTTGAAAATCTTTATCAAATGTTAGGGAATTAAATGAGGGGATTAATGGGTATCTACGTTGACTGCTACCCTCTTTCATGGGGAATTTTGTCTTAATTCCGGTTTCATATTTACACACACCGAGTAGAGCCACAGGGCATAATCTTTAGATAGATAATTAAGAAGATGTGAGTGGAGTAAATTACTTTTAATTAAGTAGTTTGTATTGTTAATGCTTCATATATGTTTTACATTTTAGAAAGTATAGCGAAGGTGGGAAGAGGACATTCTTTTTGGTGAACACAGTTGCTCTAGTCCAACAGCAGGCGGAGAATCTGGCTCGCCATCTTCCGTTCAGCATTGGCAAGTATTCTGGAGACCTTGGTGTTGACTACTGGGAGTTGAGCCGATGGATGGGGGAGCTAGAGACTCATGAAGTACGTCTACCTTACTATTTTCATACAAGGGCTGCATACCACTGATTAAATTTGTATTTAATAATTATTTCAATTTATAGTATTATTATAAAAAAATCTCTTTTCATTAATATTTGATGTAAATTAAGCTATAATAAACTGCTTTATTGTTTTTTAGAATCTAATTCATGCAGTTAAAAGGCTATTACATAATAAAAAGAAATTGAAATAAACACTAATGTATATATATATATATATATATATATATATATATATATATATATTTTAATTTTAATTTTCAAACAATATGGCTATTGATAATGAAATCAGTGTGACAATTAATTAATAATAAACTGCAATGATTCCTAAATATTTTATTTGTATTGGACACTGGTTCAAATATATATAAATATTTTAAATATGTTATTAACTAACAAGGGGAGTGCACGTTCTTCTCCCCACCGATTTGGAAAAACCAATTCTGTTAAAGTGAGAAAACGCACTTCTCAAGCGTTCATCTAAAAAAAGCTCAGGGGATAGCGCTTCCTTTTTGTAGCCAGAAATCTCGAGTTCGGAACTCGCAGGGAGTGATTATTTTTTTCTGGAATTTTCTTCCCCTGGAATACTCTTCTTCTGGAATTAATTAAGGAAATATTTAATATTATACAAGATATATATTATTAATTGAAAACGTAAGTATATAACAATTATCAACAATAATGCAAATTATTATTAATAGTTTTAAATTGTTTTATCTATCTTTACCAATTTATTTGATTTTTTTTTTACAATTAATAAAGATATTTAAAATTTTCTAGCTCTAGACAAAAATATTCTTTGACAGTTTCTTATGTTAGAACTATATTTTCGTTATGCTTGGCTTGGATCACTGACGTATATTTCTATCATCAAATTAACAATTTTATTGCGAATGGCAATGGTGTTGAAGAGTAGAATGTATTTTAATACTACATGATATTTTGCGATTATGTTCGATCAACATTTTTTTTTAGATTAGATCGTTTTTAGTCGAACGCATGAGAAGTGAGTTCTCTCGCTTTAACAGAATTGGTTTGTCATCTGGTACTAAACACTAAAAAATTGTTGTTCAAATCGGTGGGTGGAAGGCCGTGCACTCCCATTGTAAGCCAAATAAGAATTTAATATATTTTGTCTATAATAAACCAGTTTTTGTATTGTTGATCAATTTTTTATTGTAACATTAATTTCAGGTTTTAGTAATGACATCTCAAATATTTCTGGATATGTTGAGGCACACATATATTACATTTCCTAGAGTAAATCTAATAATAATGGATGAATGTCACCATGCTGTCAATAAACATTCAATGCGTCAGGTAAGAAGTTTTTTATATGTCCTACCTAGTTTCTTTACTATTGCTTCACAATTTTTCATATTGGGAGAGTAGAACCTGTTCTTGACCTGTCATCAAATTTCTTAGCTACTCAGTTCCAGATATCTATTCTCCTAAGGTTTTCCTTTATGTCATCAAGCCCTTTATTCTTCTCTTTCTTGTAGTCCTCCTATCTATCTCACAGTTACTCTTCTTGAAGCATTTTGTAATCTAACACTTCAATAATTCCTTCTTGCAACTATCATTGTTCTTTAAAAAAACTGGTATTGTCAAATTAACTTGCACAATGCTTCAGTTTTGCTTCTGAGTCTTCGTCTTCCTCGTTACTTTTTTAATGGTGTATGCCATACAAATTAATGAAACTGTCTGTGTATCTATAATAGAAGTGTGTATTTGTTATTTTTTAGGGGTTTATGTTAGATTAGTTCACTCATAGGCCTCTGAACTCATATGTAACATGATAGGTACTCGAATCCCAGGAATAGCACACTAAATCTCCTTCAGGTGTATGATTAAGGGGTTCCATTGTTGACTTTTATCCAGCTACCTGTTCTCACCTCACCATTCTGAAGACCTGGAAAAGATATTTATATGTAAAAGTGGCATACTTTGATTAATTGTGCCTAAAATATGGCAGGGGCTACATGTCCTCTCTCCAAATAATGTGATAGGGCTTTTTAAATAATTGAAATTTTAAGTAAACAACATTATCATCAATAGTATGCCAGAATTTACCAGAAAATGTATAACCCTTAGAATATTTTATGCAGACATTATTGAAGATATTGTTAAATTTAAAAGTATTGACCATCAAAACATGGAGGAGGAATTCATACTTTTTCATTTATTTAATAGAACTCTTTTCACATTTTTAACTATTAATTTTTTCAGTGATATAACATATTAAGCTATATTTGGTGTGTGTTTAAAAACATTGTCTCAAAGCAATCATGTGAGTCAAAGCGTTGCCTTTAATCTCACATGGTAGTCCTAGAGTGGTGAGTTCGATTCCTGCCTGGGCAAGGGAATTTATTTAGTTATTCATTAAATAAAATCCTTAGTCCCACTCTGGCTAGAAAAGGATGATAACCTGTAGATAACTTGTCCCAGTTATCCTTAGTTGCAAAAAGTGGACCTTAATAAATAATTAAAAAAAAAAAAAATCAAAGCAATAGAAATAGCATATTAACCCTTCTACAAAATAATTGTTATTTTGTGGTAGGAATACTTAGATTCCAGGTCACTATAGCAAGGGAAATGTTCAAATGGCAGAAGGTTTATATTACCATTGACTCCTATTATTTAATATAATTCTATTGTCATCGTAAGTTGTATTTTTGTTATTATGTACTGTATTCCAATGATTTAGTCATTTGGGGTCCTTAATTCTCACTGCTGTTTTCAGTCTCAGTTTTTAGTCAGAGTGTGCAGAAAATTACATCCTTCTATCATCCAGTCACTGGCAATGGTTTCTACTGGATCCATCTATGGTTTCAGTGTATTTATTTTGAATAATTGTTATTTATTAAGCAGGTCCCCCGGTAAAGCATCATCAATACAGACCTTTGTTTTATGTTGGGTCACGTAGGATGTAGAAACCTTACGATGCTCCAAAAATGTCTTTCCATAATAAAATATTTTTGCCATATTGCTATTGTATTGTTTATTTTTTTTCTTTTAAAAGTTTAAGCTTATATTTAAACTATTTCCATTTCAGATTATGGAGCTTTTTGAAGGAGTACCTGAGGAACACAGACCTCATATACTTGGTCTTACTGCAACTCTCTTAAATGGAAACATTAAAGCAGATCGAATCTCTTCTGAAATTCATAAATTAGAAGTTACTCTACATTCTAAAATTTCTAGGGCAAAGAATGAGGAAATGATTCAAGCGTAAGACATTTTCCCTAAAGTTAGTTTTTAAGATGTGAAAGATACAAAAGTTTAATTATTACTTGTTTATTATAACCCGAATTATGTACTGTATTTATTTAGATCTTTTTCTACCACTATTTCATTGCTCTTCCTGGTTGTCCTTACTACTAAGGAGACAAAAATCCTCAGGCCGGTTGTCCTGGAGCCCCTTCTACTAGGTTAGTTACTGATATATCCAACCCACCCTATTGGCATAGCCTAGCCACCCTCACTCCTGATGGGACACAAATCCTCTGGCCAGTTCTCCTTAGGACATGGAGTCCCTTTTGTTGAGTTAGTCATAGGTATAGCCTAGCCACCCTCACTCCTGATGGGACACAAATCCTCTGGCCAGTTCTCCTGAGGACAAGGAGTCCCTTTTGTTGAGTTAGTCATAGGTATAGCCTAGCCACCCTCACTCCTGATGGGACACAAATCCTCTGGCCAGTTCTCCTGAGGACAAGGAGTCCCTTTTGTTGAGTTAGTCATTGGTATAGCCTAGCCACCCTCACTCCTGATGGGACACAAATCCTCTGGCCAGTTCTCCTGAGGACAAGGAGTCCCTTTTGTTGAGTTAGTCATTGGTATAGCCTAGCCACCCTCACTCCTGATGGGACACAAATCCTCTGGCCAGTTCTCCTGAGGACAAGGAGTCCCTTTTGTTGAGTTAGTCATAGGTATAGCCTGACCACCCTCACTCCTGATGGGACACAAATTCTGTGGCCAGTTGTCCTTAATATTTTCTTTGTCATGCCTTCTTTATCCATATATTTTACACTAGTTGGTGAAATTGTCTAATTAATGTTTCAATTTTGTGTTTCAGATTTTCTACTAATCCAGAAGAGGAGATTGTTTATTATGATATTCAAGAAAAAGATGGTAGTTATGGAATTATTAACAAACATATTTCAGAAATATTTGATTACCTGTCTTGTATTCAGTTTGAATCTGAAGCAATGGAAATTGAGCCTCCAATGGAAGGGCTGCTACTCTTGAATGAAAAAAAAAGTGACATAAAGAAGTTAAACAATATGTTGTCCGAAATATTGGTAATTTTCATTGACTATCTAATACCATATCTTCATTATACAAATTATCTTTATTTTCTCAGGATTATTTAAGTTCTTATTAATTTTTTTTGAATTTCTCTTAGGGAGTTTAAATTATTTTTATAGGTCTTATGGGATGCCCTAAGCCTGTGCCCGACATTTCATTCTGATGCACTAAGTCAACAAAGACATTATCAGTAAAATTCTGTATGCACATGTATGGTTTGATCAGTCTTAGATGCAATGCCTGAAATGTGGCTTTTGTCTTCAAAATAAACAAAAATGTTATATCCTGCCCAAGAAAATATTTGAAAAATAAATTTCTTGGTATATAAATATTTTTAACATACAGTGTAACCTCATTTATCCTTCCGCTGTAGATCCTGATAATCTGTTTCTAACTATGACAGTAAGAACCATTTATATCAACACATTTGCTTTTCGTTTCAATTAAATGTTCATTTCCTGCACAGATTGTTCATAAAATGTTTTTTGTCAAGTTTAGGAAAGCTTTACTAGTGTGTCACAGGGCATTCAAATGGATTGATTCACTAAATAAAACTGGGATTTTTTATTGGGTGCTTGTGGACAAAATGTTACCTTTCAAATTTGTGATTCAGGGCTAGGACTACAAGAGAAGAAAACGAAAATAGGCTTACTGCTTTGGTTTGTAGCACTGAATCAAAGTTGAGTTTTGCTTATTATCCAGATTCATATTTTTGATTTTTTGGATTGCCCTTGGTTCTTGTTAGTCCAGATAAGGTTTTACGTAATAATGTTTGCTTTTAAATTCATTTGATATAAATTAAGTTACCTTTTTCTCCCATTCACTAATTCCAATTTTTCACAATCCAAACCCCTTCATTATAATTATAACATATAGTTATAACTGTACTTCCTATCTAATAATTTCTAAGAACAATTTTTAATGAGTTATTCCAAATGGCCTGAATCATGAAACTAATAATGTCTATGCTGAAATGATGAATGACAAAATATCAAATTTTCATTGAACTTAATCAATTATCTATATGGGTTAGATATAACGAATATATTGAATAATAATAATAGGGCCTTTTGAATTGAAACTTTTTTAAAATGAACATTTGTCCTTTTAGCTCCATGGTACTGATATACATGGTTCGTTTGATTTAAAGCCCCTTGCAAACAATTTTATACATTAATATGGAATTGTACTTTCTGAAGGAACTAACCAAAATGAGATACTTTACAGGTTAGTGGGTTACATGAATAAAATGAATTACACAGGTGCAAAATTAGATATGTACCTTTATTGAAGTATTTTTTTTTTTTTTTTTTTTTTTTTTTCTCAAATGCCATAAAACTTTATTGTAATTTACATTTTTTTTTTGGAAAACAATTGAAGATTGGGTTGAGTTTAGCTGTTGTTTTAAGTTGTTGGTTTTAGTACCTTTGAGATTGATTCTCACAAGAGCATGGAAATTTATTTGAAGGTGGGCTAATTAAATAGAATCCTTCAGCCAATCCTAGCTGGAAATAGGGAGTAACCTAGATAATCTACATTTAGATCATTACATACATCATCATTTTTTCTAATTCTATTTTTTGCTTTTTCTTTAATACCAGATATGTGCTGAAGATCTTGGCAGCTATGCAGCAAATTATGCTCTTCTTTCTAGACTCATTACACTTGAGAGGCTTAGATTATCATGCTATGATACCACATTATTCAAGATTTATAGCATGGTCATAACAGACATCCATAAACTTAGGTAAATTGTTAACTAATTAGCTTTTTCACAGTTGTCATCATTTTACTCTTCTAAGTAGAAACCCTCTGAGATTTTTTTAAAGCAAAATCAACCAAGGAAACCCCACTTCCCTTACCTCCAGTCCAATCCCATTACATGGCGAAATATACTAATCATAAATGTAGCATTTACCAAATGTAGATTATGACTGGGCTGTTGGATTTCAACCTGTCAACCAGAAAAAAACAACACTAAAATGGACAAGTTTCTCATTGGAGAAAAGGGAATTTAAAGCATGTTTCTTTCAGCTGGAGAATGAAGCTATGAAAGTGGTCTTTCTAAAACTCTCTGAGAGTGAGATTAGCTCCTTCAGTTACCTCAAAACAACACTAGAAGAGTGCTTTAGTGTTGAGATTTTTAAAATTTGACATGGTCTGCCATAAAGTAGTGGTGTAGAAGGGAGGAATTGAACCTTGATGAATTTAAATTCTTCAAGGAGGTCGTCTTCTAAGTCTGGAGAATGTAGAGAAGCAATTTTTGTCTCGG
Organism: Riptortus pedestris; assembly: GCA_019009955.1. Classification (NCBI taxonomy): domain Eukaryota; kingdom Metazoa; phylum Arthropoda; class Insecta; order Hemiptera; family Alydidae; genus Riptortus; species Riptortus pedestris. The sequence continues at coordinate 231,503,469 of CM032228.1, forward strand.
GATCTCATCAGTTTTACTTATCAATTTGAGTAACTTCTCTATTTAAGTATTTTTAACTTCCATAATTGAAATTTAGTATACTCATTTAATTCTAGAAAAGCCTAACCTTGAAGCTATTTCTCTGTTCTTTAAAAACTTTATTAATTCATTATTTCAGTATTCAAAGCCTCTATATGGTGATTACAAAATGGTTCTTTTGATGAGAGAATCTTTTTCAAGAGGCTGTCACTCTTCAATTTTTTTTTCAATGTTTATGACTTAAGATAAAAATATTTTATCTTTGAACTCATAAGGCTTTGAAGATGATTTAAAAAAGTACTTAACCAGACTTAAATGAAACAGAAAGGAAAAAAAGTCTTTTGATCAACTAAGCAGATTTCCCATACACTAGATTAAACCCGTTCTCATCTCACTGTTTATTCTCTGTTACTCTTGTTTTAAGAAACCATAAACAAAAGTAAGCTGGACATCAGATGTTTAGTGACTCAGTTGCTTGAGATAAAAATTGGATGAGTAGAAGTAGGTGTTTATTGAAGGCTTAAATATATAAATAACTTGTTTAGTATTTGAATTGGAGAAAACATAAACATACAAGAATAGTTGTAAAAAATTAACTTTACAACAAGAAGGGTTGCATACACTTTTTTAATGAGACTCATAGAAAAGGAAATATTTCAATTTTTGTATTCTACTCTCCTCAAACCACTCCTCTTCTTGGATTTCAGCCATTAACGTATATAATCTTCAGTGTTGCATGAAACAGTTATGATATTTATGAAATAAAAATTGTTGAGTCTAGAATGTAAAATCATTGATGGCTTCATACATAATTTATTTGTATGTACCTAAACTAGTTTGGTTGATATTTAAGCATGGAAGAATCATTATTATAATTTATTAACATTCACTTTTTGTTAATATGGCTAATTGGGACTGGTTTTCTACAGGTTACCAACCTTTTGTAGCCAGGGTGAGACTAAGGATTTCATTTAATGAGTTCATCACTAAATAAATTCCTATTGCCCATGCGGGATTTGAACCCGCCACTCACTTTAACTCACTCATCTGAGGCCCAGCTTGGAATAAGAAATTTCATGTTATATTGACTTATTGTTAATGTGCAATGAGTAGAAGTGGGGGTTTAATAAGGGCTAAGAATTAAAAAATGCAAATATCTCGGTTAATGTTTGCTATATGATTAGTTGTATACAATTTTCCAATCACAATTATGGAGATTTTTCTATTTGTTTGTGTTGACTTGTTTTCTCAGACTTGAATATTGATCGAGTTATTTGTGTATTTTGGATTCATACTTTAGTAAACACCCACTTCTACTCATCCATTCACTTTTAGTAACTAAATCATTAAACATCCCATATCCAGCTTAAATTCCATTTCCTGTCTACAAAGGTTTCTCATCATGGGAGAAATTGAGAATAGATGGTGAGATGAGATCACCAGTGTGTCATTCCAGCACATGGGAAATCTACTTAGTTACGCTAACTTTTTTCTTTTGAACATTGAAAGTTTTAAATAATAATAATGATTATTATGATCCATAATCATGCTTAATATTTATTTTGAATATTAAAATGAGATTTTTCCAGGCTTTATTTTCAGAGGCTTTAGATCATTGATATGGTCACCATAGTTCTCAAAGAGCTATAGAAGCAACTATCTACTTTGACGGAATATGTAATAATATTCTGTATCACGGAGCCTTACAATGAATATCATATCCCACTTAATATCTGTCTTGATTATTTCCTGAACAATACCAAGCTAGTATAAAAATAAAGTGATTGAAGGCTGACTTTCATCCTGGTTTAAGGATTATGCATGACTTAAGACTAAGCAACATCAGAGTCTCCTCTTCTCCTTCAATCTCATTCACTTAGCTATTTAGTTTTAGAATCATTTGTGAAATTTCCGATAATGGAAATTATTACTCATTTTCCCATCTTGACCATTTATTCTCCTACTAATTCAATTCTATCAACAATATTATTTGGGTATGCTATTCACATATCCAAATATCTTGTAGAAAGCCTTGACCTTCTTTGAAACAGTTATGTTTCCTTATTAATTTTGTGATTTGTGTTGAAATTCAGTTTTCCAGAGTAAATATATATTTTTTTATAAAGTAATTTCTTGTTTCTATTTTACAGGAAGGAACTCCACATGATAATGAGTGCACATGAAGAAAATGTCCAACCAATAATTTATGCTACTTCCAAAGTTAAGAACTTGTTTAAAATATTTAAGGACTTTCCTAAAGATGCAGTTGCTTTAGTTTTTGTCAAGAGGAGAATAACTGCGAAAGTTTTATGTTATATTTTTGATGTAAGTTTCAATATTATTATTTTCTTTGCATTTTAAATTTTTTTTTGTGTTCTCTTTATTTGTTGACTGTACCTATCTTTATATATATGCTTATATGTATGCATATTTATAAAGAAGTGAAATGTTTTTGTGTTATATGCCTTCTGCTAAATTAGTACAAAACGGATATATTTTTTTTAATGGAGTTCCACCTCATGCCGAGGATAGGTATATTTCAGGAAAACTACATTAGCTAAATCACATTTTCTATTAAAAAATAAGGGCTATTGTGGTATCCTACTTATCATGAGCAGAGAGCAATTCATAAGTAACATCAGAAATCTTTATCCTAATACAATACATATCAGTACAACTTTGTGTGTTCTTTTTATGGCAAAACTTGGGTTTTTAAGTTGCCATGGCTAGTTTCATAAGTGATTTTAAAGCTATTGAGGTCGTGCTCATGACATGATTTTCGAAAAATTTCTTCATATATCCGTCAATCGTACCCAGGAGATGATGAAAATGAGATCCGTTCAAAATTATATATATGCCTGTTAACGCTCTAGCAGTTGCAATTTTTGATAAGTCACTACCTTACTTGATATTAATTCATTTTATGTAAAAAGAAAGATCAAGTTCATTAATGGCTGAAATCGGACCAGTGGGAGGGGGATTTTCAAAAATTTGAAATATCTCCATTACTACTATATGTTGGATTGAAAAATTGTAAAGAACTAATCTTATTGAAAATTAAGTGTACTATAAATATTGATAAACATTTATTCTTTATCTTGAATATTAACCAAGATATTTGTATTTTTCAGTTTTCAGCCTTCAGCAAACCTCCGCTCCTACTCATGTCACATAAGAAATACTCTATGTTTTCAATTATTAAAATCAATAAAATATAGTGTACTTGTTACATAATTGGATGGTGCACTGGTCTAGATGTCCTGGAACATTCATTCAATTTCCGGTGACTGCAAGAAACTTTTTTGTCAAACAAAAAAATAACAATATTTTTTAATACAGTTAAAAAAAAAGAAATTAATTTTGCACTAGCATTCCCCCCACAAACAAAAAAAATCACAGTTCTTTAAATAAAGCAATAAATATCAGAAATTCAGAATTGTATTTAAATGGAATTAAATATTTTTATTTATGACTTATATAAACTTTTATTAGTTTTTACAATGGCTTATTTATACTATAACAGACCACTAGAAACTACCTCAGATCCGTTGTTTGCAGAATAACAGGAAGGAAGATTATTGCCCCAATTAAATACCAAAATGCACTTTGTAAGTAAACTGATAATGTTAAATTAAGTCTAACTAATTTTAACAAAGTAAGACTTTTGTCTACATATGTATATATACACACACACATATATAGCCCCTACGACAACCCACAAAGGCTTATTGTAGAAAACTTGTAATCTTCATTCAGAAAATAAATTCTAGAAGTTGGGAAAAACAAACCCAAGCATATATCATTCATAAATTGAACATTATAAAATACAGTATATAAAAACATAGCCTTCTAAGAAGGGCTTCATCATTCATTATTTATTTAGAATAATTTTACATTCAAATATAAAAAGTCCGTAAACTAACAGGAGCTGTGTAAACTAAGCAGATTTCCCACGTGTGCCACGTATTTGCATTTATCTCGAATACTAAAATTTCAATGAGAACAATATTTGGTAATTAGGCTTCAAATAATGTGCTTCATAATATAACACCATACTGTGAATATGACATGAGTAGGAGTAGGGATTTACTGAAGACCGAAAACTAAAAAATGCAAATATCTCGGTTAACAATCAAGATAGAGCAAAAATGTACATAACAACATTTATCGAACATTACATTAGCAAAAAGTTTGGTTCTTTACAATTTTTCAATCTGACATATAGAACTAACGGCGATATTTCAAATTTTTGATTATCCCCTCCCACTGGTCCGATTTCTGCCATTAATGTACTTGATCATTCTTTTTAGACAAAATGATTAAATACTGAGTCTGGTAATGATTAAACAAAAAATGTGACTGCTAGAGCATTTACAGACAAATATATATATATATATATATATATATATATATATATATATATATATATATATATATATATATATAGTTTTGAATGGACCACATTTTTGCCATCTCCTGGGTAGGATCGATGGACATTTGAAGACATTTTTTCGAAATTCGTGTCATGAGTCATGATGATCGTGCCCTCAATAGTTGATTTCTCTTAAGGCAAATTTGCTAAACATTTAGAGAATGTTAGTCAATTTAAAAAAACTATTAGAATAAGTTTCTTAAAAATTACATTTCTTGTAGTACACAATAGTATTCATATTTAAACATTAGATAAATTTAAATAACTAAGAAATATATTCTTCATATTAATTAATTACAAAAATGTAGAATACACCCGGTGAATTTTAGGTAGTTCCTAGAAGAGATGAGCATTTCATTAACAAAAAATGGTTTGAAGCGAGAATAATGGAAAAATTTTGGTCTCTTCTTAACTTCCTAATAGACCCTCGCCTATTAGACATCTTTGCATCCAATTATCAGGCATATTGAACATGACCATTGACAAGACGTCTTCTTCTTTAACTTTTCTTGCCACCTGAAATGAATCTCGATGAAAATTCTATTTTGTCATGACTTTGCACCATTCACGTTTGTTTGTTTTAACTAAGCAACAGCAATCCTCAATGAGTTTGCTTATTTATGACTTATTTTTCAGGATATCAACAAAAACATTGCTCAGTTTCATGACATCAAGCCAGCATTTATTGTTGGTCACAATAGCAATGTCTACAACGACACAAGAGAATGTTTATTAGAAAGGAAAAAAAATATTGAAATATTAAGGAAGTGAGTAAATGAATGAGTATTAATAATATAGTAGTAATAAAGGGCATTTTATGGTTTATTGGGCATCTTTCATCGTTTATTTTGGTCATTCTTTCTCTTCACTTTAGGAAGTTATAAAGATAGATTTTATACCAAAGCTCTTCCATCTTACATTGATAATAATTACCAATGCTTTCATCCTAATTAATGCTTAGGTTTATTTAAAATTAAAACCTACTCTTTCTAAATTTTTTGTAGACATATTTGGTTAAGCTCTTATATTTAGGAAACATTGGTTTCGTATATTGTACTCAACATATACTTAAAGGGTGATATAATTGATATGTTAACCAATCTTTTCCTTATTGTACTGGGCTAGAACATTGACTGAAGTGATCAGCTGATAAAAAGAATGAAAAATAAATGATGAGTCATTCAAAATAATAAATGAAAAATGATTACCAAATAATGATTGAATGTAGTTATTGTTAACATTTTCATTAACATAAATAAGTATTGAATAGATTATTAAAATAATGATTATTTTCAAACAAATAAATTTCTTTCATTCAAATAAATCTATAATTTTATCTTAGATATAGTTTTTATTATGTTTGATTACACTTTTCTTATATTCTTTTCCAAATTAAAGCAAGTATTGTGATAAAAAAAGTTTTAGTTTATAGATTTCAATGGAATTAACTGTTTTGACCTTCCCTGTACCCATTTTGACTATTTTCGTAGCCTATAAGGCCTATTTATTGTCTAGCGATGTAGCCTGGTTGTTTATTAAAAAAATTCTCATAGGAACATGAAAGCCAAATATTTCTTCTACCTCAATATTATTTTACTTTCTTGCGGAAGAACTTTTGGATTTCAGTTTTGACAGATTTATCCATTTGACCTTCCCTGAACTCATTTTGACAAGTTGCTGCATATCTTTACATTGTGTATATAGTTTAAAAACGACTTGCCTTAAAATATTGAAATTTTATATCTAAGACTGTAGTATGCACCTCCCTGTATGATTGTAATCAACTGAGGGGAGGGGGTTAAAGATGGCAAAATTCCAAACTTCTCTGTACAAATTAGTGTTACACCTAAGCTTTATAGGACCTTTGCTTATCATAAAAAGTCTAAAAATGATGTTTTGTGTCATTTTTTGCTCCGATGCATTGGAAAGGAGATATCTCATCACATTTAAATGAAGGCTAACCAACCATTTGGTGTGTTTTATTTAATAAGAGTACAAGGAATTCAATTGGTACCACATCAGACTTTTTGTATATTTGGCTCAGTTATTACATCTTATCTTACGAATTACTCTCTTGCTGTTTAATCTATTCTATTTTATACTCTTTACAGCAAGTTTCTTCCTTCAATTCAAATTACTTTTTACCCCTGAGAGATTTTAATTTTTATAATAGTGATGAGTTCTTTACCATGAGTTTATTTAATTTATTTCCAGATTCAGTTTGAGGGAAACAAACCTATTATTTGCTTCAGATGTTGTTGAGGAAGGTATTGATGTTCAGAATTGCAATTACGTTATTAAATTTGATAATCCAAATACACTCTGCTCTTACATACAATCTAAAGGTAGAGCTAGACATAAAGATAGTAAGTATATTATATTTGCGGCAAATGACCCCAAAAAGCCGTTTAAATTAATATACGAACAGTATAGAGCCGCAGAGAAGAAATTGACTGATGTAAGTTTATTTATTTATTTTTTCATTATATTCTAATTATGGACCCCTAAAAACATGAATGTACTATTATTTACCAGTAAATATTTATAATTAATGCCTTATTGGTCTCTCTCTCTCTCTCTCTCTCTCTCTCTCTCTCTCTCTCTCTCTCTATATATATATATATATATATATATATTTTTTTTTTTTTCTCCTCATAGTAACCCTGTGAGGAGTTATTTATTCGAATACATGTTCCATTGCCACATGGCATAGATATATACATACACTCACACACACACAACACACACACACACACACACACACACACACACATATATATATATAATGGACTGTAGTAAATTTAAAGTGATGGAAAATATCTAGATAGAGAATAAACCTTATTAACAAGCCATAGACTGTAATCAGAATGTATGGCTCAGCCACTAAGATCAATAATATATCAAGTAGGTACTGCAAATACTAAGCAGATTTCTTTGGTGCTGGAATGAGTCACAGATGATGTCATGCCACATTCTATTCTCTTAGAAGTAAAATATAAAATGTTTAGGATGACAATTTGTTAAATGACTTTTCCAAGGAAATTGATAATATTGTTTTCTTGGTTTAAACCTTAATAAAAGATATTTACAACTCTACATTTTCCTCTAAGTAAATCCCAACTCTTCTCGATGTGGTTTTGGCAATTAGCATTCTAGATTTTTAGTTTTGAATGAAATATACATATATATATATATATATATATATATATATATATATATATATATATATATATATTTTCTTTTGTTCTTCTTTAACTTGACTATTAGAGTTATTTTTGTGTTTTCAGTCCTCATTTATCCCATATATCCTATTCACCCAATTTTTACTTTAAGCTGTTATATATCATTCACTAAACATGTTCAGTATAAACTTCAATTCTTGTTTACATGGGCTCTTACATAAGGAGTAATAGAGAATAGAAAGTGAAATTATGTTATCCATGAGGCAACCCATCAATCTCTTTGTGAAATGGGATTTGTCTTACTGTAACTGAATTAGTCTAATTTTGTTTTTGTCATAATGTAATTTCATTTTTAAGTTTATTGTTAACAAAAAGAGAAAAAGAAAAAACAAAAATGAAACCTTGGCCTTGTAACGGCTGGGGTTGTAAGAAGTGTCAGGTCTATTACACACATGGCTTTACGAAGTTCTCAGCTAGGCACTCACGTTGCCATATTGTTAAGGCATTACAGACTAAGGCTTTCAATTATCTCACGATGATGAATGGGTACTGGGGTATAGATTGAAACCCGCTATGCTCAGTAATCACACAGCTAAATAAAATGTCGAACATAGCACCACTTATAGAATTAATAGAAAAATTTAAAGCATTATTTACTAGAGCATTGCTGCTTCCCTCTTCCTCAAATCTTTAAACACAACCGAAACCAAATATCATAACAAATTGTATATAAGTTTTGTATAGTACATACAGGATACAAATTTGGTTGTTGATGGAGGAGAGGGGGAAGAGAAGTGTTATTAAATGTGCTGTCTGTAACCAGTCTAGCTAGGGTAGATTGTCTAGTAACTTTCTATAATTTGTTTTTCTTTGGGTTGAGGAGGGATGGTTCAACCCTGTATAGCATGTTTTGAAGTGGAGAAGCTGAAGGAATTAACAGGTTTGTTCCAATACAAATTGAAACCATCAGCAAACTGGTGAGTGCACACGTAGAACAGATTAAGTACTCCAACACAACAGAAGCATATTTTCAAACTATCCTTCACCTCTTCTAACACAACTCAAATTAAGTTTAGGTCTACCATCAGAACAATGTGGAGGGACTGAAAATTGGACATACCGCAGATGTTACTTTATAAAATAATAATTCTATTAATAATTAATTCTTCTAATAATAATTCTATTTCAAAGCGTTTCAATTGCTGAAAAACTCTTGAAATCACCAAAATATTTTAAAATTTAATTAATAATGTTTTTTAGTTAAAATTTGGAAATTGATAAATTTATTCTTCATTCCATAAATTGCATGTCAATCTATTTCAGAACATCTGTTTACATTTTTAATAGTTTTAATCTGTCAAATTTATTTGTCATACGACAATATACTTTTTTTTTAAAAATCATTCTTTTAGAAATAAAAATGGATGATACAGAAGGTAGGTTCGTAATTGTGGAGGGAGGGGGGATATTTAAAAGTAGAACAGAATAAAAAAATGAAAAAATGTATTGGCACCCCTAGAGTTTAAGAAAATTATGAACATAGGAAATATAAAACTACAAAAGTTTTAACAAACAAATCCATTTAAAAATTGAAATCATTATCTTGATTTAATACAAATAAAAAGACAGTGAAATATTTAAACACTTGTAAGTATTAGCAGCAGATTTCCTTAAGGAAATTAAATATTGAATTTGCAGAAAAAAAATGTTAAACATACATTGACAAAAATGAGGAGCATTTAAGTGTTATAAATACTATTTTCCTTCCTAGAGTATTAAGACTAATTGCATGTATTACAAATTATATTTCCCATGTTTGATGATTATAGGAACTAAGTCATGGGAAGGATGAGTATAGGTCAGGTGGAAGTGAATTTGAAGCTGAAATGTATCTCTATTCTGATGATATAGAGCCTCTCCAGCCATTTGGTCCTTTAGGTCCTAAAGTTACCATAGGCTCTGCTGTCTCTCTTCTTAACAGGTAAGCACTGCCATTATCCACTCTACATATCATCTTGTCTATATCAATGTGTCAAATTTTAAAAAATGGCATTTTTAATATTCGATTTGTAAAATAGAGAAAAATATTCATTTTTACAGGCCTGGTAGTTAGCTAAGATCAACAAAAACACTTGATTGCTTTCCATATTTCATTTGTTGTGTTTCTATCTATTAAAAGGGACTCTTTCGAAATGTAAATACAGTGGAATCCCGATATTTTGTATCCCGATTATTCGTATTTCCGGATAATTCGTACAAACTTGCCGGTCCTTAGAGAAAATCCCGATATATGGTATAAATAACCCCTCGGTAATTCGTATCAATTTTATGTTCGAGGTCACCTAAAAACGTCTTATAATTCGTATTTCCAGTGCTAAACAACTCGTTAATTCGTACTGTTTGCAAGAGGGGGAGAGAGGCCAATGAGAGACCAGAGAGCAGAATGAGTGCGAGATAATTTTCCGAGGAAACCACGTAATTCCTACTGTTTTTACAGAGACAAAGGGGAGAGCGAGTGAGAGAGACAACTTTTCTATGAACTCTCGTATGAAATTCGAACTTTTTTCACTGAAAGGGAAAGGTTTAGGAATTTCATTGATCTTTTCTTACAAAGTTTTTTTCCTTTCTACAATTCAGTCTCGTTTCTGTTACCGTTGTGATAAGTTACCATGCCCCCGAAAAATGTTAGCCTCTCTATTAAAGAGAAACAACAAATTATAAACGCCGTCGCTAGTGGTTGTAAGCAAATTGATGTATCCAAACGTTTTAACGTCCCTCGTTCCACAATAACATCGATTCTAAAGAACAAAGATAAAATTACATCCCAGTCATCGGACAGCAAAATAAAACGCTTCAAGACTGGCGATTATCCACAACTTGAAGATAAGGTAAAACAATGGTTCGCGCAAGCAAGAAATTCAAATGTACCAGTTGGAGGAAATATTTTAAGGGAAAAAGCCCGAGTTTTTGCAGAAAAAATGGGTATTGAAGACTTTCGTGCAAGTGATGGATGGTTCGACAGATTTAAAAAACGACACAACATAAAATTTAAGAAGCTTAGTGGGGAGAGTGCAAGTGTGTCAGATAACGTTTGTTCAAAGTGGAAGGACGAATTGAAAAAAATAATCGAACCTTATGACAATAAAAACATATTCAATGCCGACGAAACGGGCCTGTTCTATAAATGTCTCCCTGATCGGTCTATGTGCTTCAAGGAAGAAAAATGCCATGGCGGAAAAAATAGTAAGGAACGTGTAACAATACTGTTGGCAGCCAATATGGATGGATCGGAGAAATTAAAACCACTCATGATAGGTAAGTCGGCCAAACCAAGATGTTTTAAAAACATAAAATCATTTCCAATGACCTATCGTGCAAATAAAAAATCATGGATGACGGGAGAGTTGTTTAACGAATGGATACAATTAATTAATGTAGATATGAAAAAAAAACAGCGAAAAATTTTGCTTTTCATCGATAATTGTTCGGCCCACAATTCAATCCCCTCTCTCAGCAATGTTAAAGTTGTGTTTTTACCCGCCAATACAACTTCTAAGTTGCAGCCTCTGGACCAGGGCATAATTAAAACTTTCAAAACGTTTTACCGCAAAGAAGTAGTGATGCAGCTTCTTGACAGAATCGAGGATGGACTGAATCATAAAATTACTTTATTTTCAGCTATGAACATAGCTGACAAGGCATGGCAAAACGTTAGCGAGACCACAATAAAAAACTGTTTTCGAGCCTGTGGTTTTAGCAAAGAGGAACTTCCGTTTACAGATGATGCAGAACAAGACGTTGAAAGTCTTTTAGAATGGGATCGCCTTTCACAAAATGAGGAAAATCACATAACATTCGAAGATTTCGTCCATTTTGACGACGGCCTGGCAGTAGCAGGAATGTTGACCGACGAAGAAATTTTAGCTCCACCTGAGGACGTTGACGGTGAAGAGGGAGAGGGAGATGAAGATGACGTACCAATAATTAATGCTAAGGATGCTAAACAATACGTCAACAATGTGCGCCATTTTTTGGCGAAATCAGATGTTGGTGATGAGGTATTTTTTGCTCTGAACACTCTTGACAGAGCAATTGACAATACACGAATGCAAGGGTTGTGCCAAAAAAAAATTACGGATTTTTTCTAGCAAAGATGTTTACTTGTTGACTATTTATATATATATCGTATGTATCATTTAGTAAAACTAATTTATTGCATAGTCTTGATTCTTACCAGACATGTATGGTTTTCTTAATAAACGCATGTTAACATTAAAATGTTTTTATTTTTTTTTTATTTTGTACTCCCGTTATTTGGTATTCCCGATAATTCGTACTAAATTGTCAGTCCCCTGATGATACGAATTATCGGGATTCTACTGTATTCGCTTTTACATAATGTACATCCTGGTAGTCCTTTTATCAAAAAGTAAAAAGTCCGTCACACAGGGGCTGTGTAAACTAAGCAGATTCCCCTCGTGAGGTTTAATAATAGATAAATCTACATACTGGTAACACAGCACCACTGTGAATATTTTGTGGATAAATACAAACAGTGATAAGAAATCTTTCCCCTCCTAGCGGGAAACGTCTGATATGTACTCAACAACAACAAACAAGTCTGCCAACCTCTCATTGGACAGAAAAACAATTACTGAAATATATCAGAATATAACAAATTAATTATAATTTTTATCTGTCAATCAAATTTTTGTAGTCCAAGAACTTAAGATGGGGAGAGGGGTAGCCAGAACACATTTGCATGTATCCCGTATACTAAATGTCTCTTGAAAATAATATTTGGTATTTAAGCTTTGAATAATATGATTTATTATATAACAGAGTTTTGATTATGAGGCATATTACAGTTCATAATATGAGATTTATTTATGACTGAAATGTATTTATTTATAATTTTGGTATAGCTATAATATTTTTTTAAATAAAGAAAGTTATATTATTTTTTTTAAATAACTCAAATTTAAAAATAAATAAAACAAAATTTAAAAACTCATGTTTTTAAACAAGCCTGTGCTGGCTCAAAGTCCAGACCGAAATGTTAAAGGGTTGTCAGACTACATAAAAAGGTCCTTTGAGGAGTAGGATGTTAACAATTTAACCTTTGCTTTTCAAACAAGGAAAAAAAAAATAAAAGGCACTTTTACAAGATTAAAGTACAAAATTGAATTAGCAAAGGAGTCAAACATAGTTTATGAAATTAGTTGTCTAAATTGACCAAGAAGTACATTGGGGAAACAAAACAGTACCTAGAAAAAATACTATATCAGCACAAGAATGATGTAAAAAACAAGGCCCAAAATAAAAATAAAACTGCCTTGGTGCAGCACTTTAATGTTGCGGAACACAATTTTGGATATGACAAGATCAAAGTATTACACAAGGAACCAAAGTCTAGTAAGAGGAAAATTTTTGAAGCAATGTACATTTCAAAAGACCTGGAGAATGTGGTCAATTTTAAAACTGACACAAGGAATTTAATACCTATTATGCTGAAGTGTTAGAAAAATTTAAATAGTTCTAGCAAATAAAGGTAAAGATATTTTAGGGGGGAAATGTAATTATTATTCTGAAGTTGATTTAAATATTTTGGCTGTGATAATTTTAAGTAACTATTGACCTTTAATTTTTAATTTTATGGATTTATAATTGCCTAATATAGTCTAGGATTTTATGATTGTTATATGTTGTTGCGAAAATTAAATACATGAAGGATTAGCAGAGAGAGAGCCGCGTATTTGGGAGGGAGATGAAAGGAGCCGAATGAGGGACTGCTGGCACCAATAGGTTCAGACTAAAGAGTCCAGTACCTTCGAGACCGCACCCTTTGATGTTGCCGCCCCTCTATATAAGCATGTGCAAATCGGCCGACAGTTTAGTTTATTCTCAGCTGTCTTGATGATCTAGTTTATTCTTAGCTGTCTTAATGATCACGTCAGTGCGTTCACTGCTACAGTGCGACTTAGTGCAGTGTGGTAAAGTGTTTTTATAAGAAGAACAGTGTTGTGCCGTGACTCTGTAAGTAACATTATAGTGCCGTGTTTAAGACAGTACTGTGCCGTCTTTTTGTGTAGTTCAGTGACCGTGAGTGAATTATTGGACTGTGCAATAACAAGAACAGTGACACTATCAGTGCATACTGTGAGTAGTAATTAAGAATAATTAACCAAGTGTACTGTGCACTGTTAAATAAATTGTGCAGTGATAAAAACTGTGAAACTTGTGTGTGTTTAATTTTACAATCTAAAAGAACTCTTATTAACAACGTTTATTACTGGTTTTGTAATAAAAATAACAATATGTATGAGCAAAGTTAAAAATGGCATAGCAGTAAATGAGGAATAAAGAACCTGCCTGTTAAGAGATTAGATATTATCAGATTATTAACTATTGACAAATTACCTCTTGGTAAGGCTAAATTAAATTGAGCAGATTTTTATTATGTGGCCTCATAAGTGAGTATAAAAGTGACTGAGAAGAATAATTTTATAGGGTGTATTAGGACTCTATGCATCTAAGAGAATTATGATTTGCCTCCTTAATGGTTGTGAGATAAAAAAAAATTTTACCCTGTATGTTTTTAACATTGTTAATGCCCAGCAGGGTGAAACGTCTGTGATTCTAAAATAAGGAGAATAAATATAGCTGTTTGAGACCTTAAGATCTTTTCTTTTGTCCTGTAAAACTTTAATTGGTCTCAGTAAGGATTAGATGTAATTAAAAACTCATGTTTTTAAACAAGCCTGTGCTGGTTCAAAGTCCAGATCGAAAAAGGTGATGGGAAACTAGAGTATGGACAAAGTGCTAGAAACCTCGTAAATGGCTCTCCTTTTAAAAATTAAATTATTTATTAACGTCCACTTTTTGCAGCTAAGTCTAATTGGGACGGGTTCTCTACAGGTTACCACCCTTTTCAAGCCAGGGTGGGACTAAGGATTTTATTTAGTGGATTCCATCACTAAATAAATTCCTTTGCCCAGGTGGGAATCGAACTAGCCACTCTAGGTAAGGGTTATAACCCAGAGGCCACCGACCTATGTAGAACTAATTAGTGAATAAGTTAACATTTATAATATTTCTACAACTCGTTTTTTTGTTAGGTGTTTTCTAAGCAGGGTGTTTATTTTTCCGATGCAGGGATAGATATTTACTATACTTATTCATTTTTGATTTAATTTAATGTCATACTATATTTTATTGATACTCTTATATTTTATCACTCAATTGTTATGGATTTTAGGTATTCAAGTCAGCTTCCTCAAGATAAATTTACAAAACTGACTGTTACATACTGGAAGAAACTAGTGAAAGATAAGGTAGCAGTGGCTCTTCAACTTCCAGTAAATTCTCCACTTCGAGAAGTTGTCGAGGTATTTATAAGTTCATTCTCATTAATTACCTATGTATTGTATGTGTCTGTTGAGCATATATGTTTTAAGTAGGAAGGATTAATTAGATATGCCATGGTTGTCATGGAGTCAGTATTCATTGTATGCGCCCTGTCTTCTACCTCGTTGTTATGGTTGTTAGTCTAGAATCTAAATTTCAACAAGAAGAAAAACTCTTAAGAGCAGCAAGATAAAAAATATAGAAGAGTTATAAGTTTTATTATACTTTTATACAATTGTTTCTAAACAAACGAGCCACCTCTGAAACTGAGAATTAGAAGGAATGCTCTTTTTTCAAAGAAAAATTCCATGAGAAATTTTGTGTAAGGAATATTCAGTATTATGGTTTGAGTGATTTTAACATTTTAGCAGATTTCCCTTAAGGGAAATCAGCTATTGAGGTCGTACTCATGACGCGAGTTTTGAAAAATTTCTTCAAATGCCCATCGATCCTACCCAGGAGATGACGAAAATGAGGTCCGTTCAAAATTATATATATATATATATATATATTTCTCTGTTAACGCTCTAGCGGTCGCAATTTTTGTTTGATCGTTACCAAACTCGGAATTTAATCGTTTTATGTAAAAAGGAAGATAAGTTCGTTAATGGCTGAATTCGGACCAGTGGGAGGGGGGGGTTTAGAGGGGAGATTTTCGGAAAATTCAAAATATCTCCGTTATTATGCTTCGGATCAAAAAATTGTATAGAATCAATCTTATTGCAAATTAAATTTACTATAAATATTGTTCTATATATTTATTCTTTATCTTGAATATTAACCGAGATATTTGCATTTGTATGCATGTGTGTGGTCGGGAGGAGTCGGCAATGTTCGGGACTCTCCGCCGAGAGCTAGTGCATCGTAAATAGGTTTAGAGATTCCTTACTACTAAAATTGTTATCAGGCAGATTTCTCTGTTGTAAAACTTCACGTGGGAAATCTGCTTAGTTTACGCAGCCCCTGCATGACGGACTTTCAGTTTTCAGCCTTCAGTAAACCCCCACTTCTACTAGTGTTACATACACAATGCTCTGTTATATAATAAAACATATTAATTGAAGCCTAAATACCAAATATTGTTTTCATTGAACTTTTACTTTGTGAGATTGTTGCAAATGCCTTCTGTTGACCCCCCCTTCTTTTTTTTGGGATTACTAAAATTTGAGTGATTCTGATTCATTACAAATTACAGCACTAGCTTTAGTAAATTGTTTTCAATCAAATTAATACGTTATATTTAGATATATTTCATTAATTGTTTGTCTTTCCTGTCTTATCTATGTAGTGCTACGAAGTTGACTTGCCGGTTTGTTTACAATTCAGCCGTGGATTGTACATTTACTGAGCATTCACGGTGGTGTTAGCTGTATGTATATTTATCTATTGTAAACCTTCACAAGGGAAATCTGCTTAATTTACACAGCCCCTGGGTGACGGACTTTTTTGTTCTCTGATTACTAAAATTTAAGCAATTGAGATTAAAATTATTTTACTACTGATTCATTACAAATTACAATACTAGCTGTAGTAAATAGTTTTCAATAAAATTAATATTTTATATTAAGATATATTTCATTAATGGTTTTTATTTCCGGTCTAGAATTCAGGTTGCTGGCCTGTTTCTTTAGAATTCAGACACTTTCCGTTTGTACAGTTATTTACTTCTAATTGAAAGATTTCTCATTACTGTTTTATTTATTTACTTAATATTCGTGATGGTGTTACCAGTATGTATATTTATCTATTGTAAACCTTTGGGTGGGAAATCTGCTTAGTTTTTGCAGCCCCTGCGTGACGGACTTTTACTATATTATACAATATTAAAAATCATATAATATCTGTTTTAGGGCCCACCATGTGACAATGTCCATGCTGCAAAGGCATGTGCTGCATTAGAAGCATGTAAGAAACTTTATGACCTTGGTGAATTTAATTCATTGCTGCTACCTATTGGCTGCAAGATGGAAATTCAAGAACAAATCATTTGCCCTCTCTGGAGTGAGAAAGAATCCTCTGAAGAAGGGAGGCCTGGATCGAAGAAGCGTAGGCGTCTCTTTACAAAACATGTAATGTGTTTGACTTATCTCTACATCTATCATGCATTATTTATTTATTTTTTCAAGTTCCTATAGTCTAAACAATCTAAGCATGTGACTATGCATTCTAAGTTATGGTGGTTCCTGTTTAACCCTTTAGTTGTGTAAAGCCACTATAGTGAAAGGGTTATAAATAACAATTGGTACCAATTATTTACTAATCTCCTCTATATGTCAGATGATTTGATTCAAAATTAATAATATGAACATAAAAAAAGAGAAAACTTAATTTCAAAAACAAAAAAGCAGAAAGTAAAAGGGTTTCTTACCACACAGTATGTTAAGCATTAAATATGATTTTTTTTTTTTTTTACAAATCAATGTTCAATTAGATGAATTTAGAGAGGTTACCACTCTTTTCTATAGAGGTACTAAACATATCATTTGACGAGTCTGTTAAATAAATTCCTTATGCCCTCTTGGTAATCAAATTCATGGCTCAAATTAACTCAAGTGAATTAAAACCAATGATTTAATGGGCATAACTAACCTTAGGCCCCTGATAATTATTCATTGTCCTAAATTTCTTGAAAGCACATTTGTCTTATTGATTATAATTTATTGACAGCAAAAGATATTGTATTTCTAATGATTTTAGGGGAATTAGATAAATAAGCAATAAACGAATGAACAAAAAAGAACAGCAGCAATGAACTAATAAAAATTCATATCAGAAAACATTGTTAAAAAAACATAAACTCTAGATTTTTACCGTCTACAATAAGGATTATTAATTATCTTGAGTGAATCACTCAAAATTCATTCTGCATTAAGTTGGATTTGGTGTGCATTAATTTAAATTCTTTAGAAGTTTATTGATACATCCTTAAATTTTCACCTTGATCCTAACCAAGGGCTTTTGACATTGAAGCGCATTTCTGCAAATGTTTTATGAACTTCTCTTAAAATTTGTAGCTTTTGTTATAAATTTATTTTTCCCAATTACTTTTGTGAGGTGGACGTGCAATATTTCCAAAAATTGCTATAGGCCTTTATCTAAGCAATCTTGCTGAAGAATTACTGTTTTTATCAACGCCATATACTTCTATTCTTCTTGGTGGGATATTAGCTGACGTTTCATATTATGGTGGCACCTGGTTTATGTAGATGGAACGTTTGTATCCAAGGCATCTTATATATCTTCCCATTGTCAGTATATATACTTTTATAATCAAATATAAGTTGAAATAACATGTCAAAATCATTCTCCAACTTCACTACTGAATAATGTTGCCTATGTACTATGTATGTAGGTACTTCTTTTTTATAATTTATTAGTTCAAGCATCTATACCAAAAATTAAAAAAAAAAAAAATTCATTTAAAGTTAAATTTTAATTATTGACAAATTAGCTGGGCATTGTATCTATAGCTGAATCCAATGTTACAGCTCTCTTCGGACATTCGTTCCATCCATTTATAGTTTTGGATGGGACAAAATTAAATCAAAGAGAATTATTTTAGGGTTCGGAATGGTTAGAATGTTGTTTGTAGTCATCGATTTCCTTTGTGTTAGTAGAGCTTCTTGCTAGTTATGTGCTATTCAGAGGGCAGACTTTGGTGTGGGGACCTAGGTTTGGACCGTGACAGCCTGTCTATAGTATGGTATCCTAGGTGTGTTGAGTACAGCAGGCAGTAATTTGATGACTTGAAGGAAGACATAAAGGGTATTGACAATTAGAAGAACCAAGATGGATTATAATTCCATTTCTGTAAGACTATTACATGATTTTTCACTTATATTTTTAAAGATTTCTATTTTGTTTGCAGATCCCTCGATGGATATGTGAATGTACGCCAAAGCCTAATCGCCCTACGTTTGTTCATATGATTAAAATAACTCCTAATTACAGTATGCCTGACACAAACAGGCAAATAGTATTCTATAATATTCTTAGATCTCCAGCCAACTTCGCAGTTCTCACTTCAAAAAGATGGCCCAAGGTAATAAATACATATAATTAGTTTATTGTTTTTCTTATTTCTTTTTATTATCACTTTTCTTCTTATATGTACATTTTATAAGAAAACCCATTATAAAAAGTCAGGAAGTCCTGTTCGATGTATTTTATGAAATGCATACTATTTTGACTGGCAGAATATTACTGTATGTGATTTTACTTTGTCTTTCTAGTAATTGAATTTTAACCATTTTTAGTGGATTTCTCCCAGTTAATATACTTTTGAGGATGTTGTAAACAATGGTAAATAGCATATATATTGTTTGTTCAACCTCTATTGGGTGCAGTTTTTGAGATATTAAAACCAGTTAAGTTAATATTTTAAAGACTTTTAATGAAAAACTTAAAAATATATAGAATCGAGTTGATTAATGGCCATTAGACCTCTGAGGAACAGGAGGGAGGATTATGTGAGACTAAAGCACAAAATTTAAAATATCTTGTATAAAATGCCACCTATTTAACATTAAACATAATGAACTGAAATTAAATTTATATCTATTGATATATTTAATTCTCTCATATGACTAAGGATTAAGCAGGGTAGGGAGATCTCTGACCAAAGCAGTTGTGACAATTTTCCATAGTGACTGAGGTTGTTCTTAAGAAAGAATATCTCATAAAAATTCCTCTTAGCATATATATATATATATATATATATATATATATATATATATATATATATATATATATAGACACACACACACACACACACACGCACACACCCACGCACACACACACACACACACACACACACACTTGTCTGTTACCGCTCTAGTGGTCGCAATTATTTTTTTGTCATTCTCAAACTCGATATATAAGTGTTTCATGTCAAACTAAAGATCAAGTTCATTAACGGCTAAAATCGGACCAGGTAGTTTAGAGGGGGAGAATTTTGAAATTTCTCTATTATTGTAAATTTAATTGTCTATAAATGTTGTTATAAACATATTTTCTCTAAGATTAATATTAACGGAGATATTTGGTATTTTTAGTTTTCAGTATTTAGTAAAGCCTCACTCCTACTCATGTCCTAATAGCAATAAGCTGTTAACATGATCATCTTTATACTAAGTTTAAGTACCAAATAATGTTTTCATGAGACTTTTTTTTATGACATGCAAATTCCATCTATTATAGTTCTACATCATCCACATAGCGTACTTATACATTGCTTTTACGTTTGTCTTCTAATGATCCTCTCCATTATCCATGAAACTTGCAATTCGATGAACAACACTCATGTACGTGGGAGTGTATAATGTCTTTACATGGACTTTTAATGTAATAATAAGATTGAGTTATATAAATATTAGTGAGTTACTAATTGAAAAGAGTATGAATTCAATTCAATTGTGTTTGAACTGAAATCTAATATAACACCTTTCTTTTCAGATTTGTCAGTTTTCTCTATACATGAATGTTGGCGAAGTACTAGTTGATGTTTCTGAAAATGTTAAAATAATTACATTTTCCGAACAAGAATTGCAGGATATATTTAACTTCCACTGCTTGCTATTTACTGATGCTTTAACTATGAAAAAGAAGTTTCTGGTTAAAGATTTAGAAAATGGTGAAAATTCTTATTATATTGCACCTGTGATAGGTAAGTGAAATTTAAGCAACTCAGTTTAACAATGGTCTGAATTTCTGCTTTTATCTTTGCATTTTGGTTTTGTAAGAGGCCTATCTTATTGATTTAACTTAATCCTCAAAAAAAAAGTCTGTGACGCAGGGACTGTGTAAACTAAGCAGATTTCCCATGTGAAGTTTTACAATAGAGAAATCTGCATACTGGTAACACAATACCACCGTGATTAAATACAAATGGTAATGAGAAATCTTTCAGTTAATTAAAATAAATTCCCAAATGAAACGGCTTCTGAATTGTAAGAATAATTTATATTTTAATAACTCAAATTTTAGTCCAAGAACTAAAGAAGGGGGGAGGCCGGATGAATAGAACGTATTTGCATAAATCTCACAAAGTAACGAAGGTAAGGTAAGGTTAGAAACGACAGGTAAGGTTAGAAGAAGCTTTCACCTGAGCCGAGAAATGACGGAAATGGCCGACCTAATCCGAACTATACCCGACCACAGACATCATAAAAATGCAAATATCTCGATTAATATTCAAGATAGAGAATAAATGCATATAACAATATTTATAGTAAATTTAATTTTCAATAAAATTGGTTCTATACAATTGTTCGATCCGATGCATAATAACGGAGATATTTCGAATTTTCAAAAAACCCCTCCTTTCTCTGGTCCGATTTCAGCCATTAACAAACTTGGTCTCTCTTTTTACATAAAGCGGTTAAATATCGAGTTTCGTAACGATCAAACAAAAATTGTGACCGCTAGAGCGTTTAGAGACATTTATATATAGCTGATATCCCTTAGGGGAAATCTGCTAAAAATGTAATTGGTAAGATAAAGTGTCCAAATTCCTTCCCCCAGTAACTTTAGGGCCTTGGAAGCTATAATTTTTGCTGAAAGATTAACAACTTTCAATGTTGCATTCACAAGCTATCCACAAATATCTAAACATATTGAAATTGATTACAAAAAATTGCTTACCAAGTCAAGAACCTGTTTTTCAAAAATTACCTATATTTTACAAAAAACTAAAAAAGGTGGTCCCAGTTGCAAATTGGGGCACCCCCCCCCCTTAAAAATCAAAGGAAACAAGGCTTTACTTACATCTTTATTTAGATTTTTTAGATTGCTGATTTTTCCTCTTCCCTTAAAAGTGGAAGTTGCCAGAAGTTGTTTTTCAGGTGATGGCAGAAGCAGCTTGCTGACAATACCCACTTGGTGCTGGTTTATCTGTTGTCTAGAAATTTTCACCAAATGGAGGAGATTTGGTTCCTGGAGAAAGGGAATGAAATTAAGAAAATCAATGGGGCAAAATTGGGGCTAGCTACATTTCTATATGGCAGAGCTTCAACTCTTGTGAGATAAACTGAAGCTCCCAAGACTATTGAAAGCTACTGTTGGCATCTAAGCAACATAAAATAGATTAATTAAGAAGGAATAGGATAGATTGATTAAGAAAGAATGACTGTAGCATATTAAAAAACATTAAGAAGTACGAGTGTTCATTCTGCCTTTACAACTGATTATTTTTGTAGCAACAGACAATTGTGTATTCATATTCTTAAAGCAATAAATAATAAATAAAGATTTACTTATCCACACAAGTTCATTCTTGGATTTAGAATTAAAAATAACATGTGTCTTGAACACAACTTAAAAGTTAAATATTTCTAAAAATTCTTAGATTATGAAGAATAAGTATTAATAATAAGTAATTATATGTTTGAATATATCTCATTTTTATTTTCTCCAGTGTATGATCAATGGGCATTGGAGGAAATTTTTCGAAAGTTGCATCATGAGTACAACCACAACATCTTATTTCCCTTAAGGGAAATATGCTAAAATAAATGACGTGTTTGGTTGCAGTTCATTTAAATTATTTCACTTGAAAGTGATATACGGTATCTCTGTTCCAATGGAATAGATCACAAAATATCATGGAACATAATTTGTAGATGTCTTCATGATACACAAACAAAGGCCATTTACAAAGTTTTTTTTTTTTTATTTATTTATTAACGTCCACTTTTTTCCCCATTAATATTAAAGATACAAAAATACAAAGTTTTTGTATCTTTAATACTAATGGAAAAAATTTTCAATTTCTTATTTTTGTCCTCTCCTGAAATGCCTCCATCCCTCTTAATCGATGTCTATCAAAAGGCGAGGTACACAACTAGACGTTATAACAATCACTATTCTAAGGCTAGCTGTTTTTGAGTTGTGTAAGATATTTTCAGGCATCACTCCAAAACTATTCAAAATAGTTGTAATCTAAAAAACAAACATTTTTGCGATTACAATACTTAGGGAATGATCTGCCCCCCCCCCCTGTGATGGGAGTAGTTTTGCCCCTAGCAAGAGATAGAATTTGATTGATTCCTTAAGGGGTCTTTATTTATTTTTCACCCAGTTCCCAGTTGCTTCTTGTGCCTTATCAACTTAGCCCAAACCCTTTACCACCTACATCTAATATTCCTGGCAATATTATATTTTACAGAATGAATATAAATGCCTTTATCTTGTTCTCCTTTCCAGAATTAGCCAGTCCAAATTAGAAGATTCGGAGTTCTGTAAATGTACACTGACCTTCTGAACAAAACTATAATAAAGCCTTTCCAATATTGTTGACTGTCTCCTATACCTTTATTAAATGAACATGCCCAGAGTTTTATAAAAGATAAATACCAAATACCAGCAGAAGTTATCTGTAATTTCACTTGGTGGAAGGTTAAAAGTACTGGAACCTTTCACCAAGCAGAGTCTCTCTATTTCAGATTACTTCTGCTGAACTTTGACTTTTATACAACTCTGGGCATGTTTATTTAGTAAAAGTATATAGTCCAGCAATGTTTTACTTGTTTTATCCACATGTATTTTAAATTTTCCAGATAAGAATGGTGAAGTTATTATTGATTGGAATACAATAGAAAAACATAAAACAATTCCTGAACCAAAAGCAGTACTGCCTGAAAATAGAGGAAACGTTGTTGTTTCCAAAAGTAGATATCACGGGAAGATAGTGATTCCATGGTATCGCCCAAACGGTTATATGTTGGTATGCATTTCTTTTATATCATTTAAATTATAGTTTTGAATTTTAAATATGTATTTTAAGGGGCTTTGGTTATTTGTATGGTCTACCTAGCTCAGTTCACGAGGTCTTGGCTTTATATATAATTAATGTATTTACATTATCCTTGTAAAAGTATTTTTTCAGAACATTTATTTTTAATACAGCTCAAAACAAACTCAGGAAAAATGATTAATATTTAATTTTTTTAAATATTCCAGTTCTTTTCAAGCAACATTAATTTCTTATTTTAGCAAGGTTTTTATTTAAGTAATTCATCTAGTTTGAAAACTGGTGTCTTTATATGGTATAAAATGATAGTAGGTAAATCTAGGATAAAGACCCCAAAGTAATGGATATATAAAGCTAATGTGTAGTGTGATTCGTTAGTATGGTGGATTGCAACCAAGAAGTTTTGGATAAGAAGTCAATTGGCAACTATTCAAGGCTTTATTGATATAAAAGATGGCTGGGGAGGAGTGAGGGTTAAAAAGGTATATCTTAGTAACCTTAATTTTATCACTGGGTCAGTTGGATGTGTTATAAAGGTAGAAGGATGAAGATGTTTGTCAGATTCCTGTGAGTTAAGGGACTCTGGATAGTAATAGGAAATAATCTGTACAAATACTATTAATTATAAACATTACTGAGGCTGTAGTTTGGCTTGTCCCTACACTCATACCTGAAATCATTCTTTTAATTATTTATTTATTTTAGTCTTCTGTAGGTTTTTTCTTAAAATTTTGAACTTGTATTTATAATCTATCTTTTATTGTGGAAATTGTGTCTTAAACAACATTAATAAAAGTAAAATAAGTAATTACTATTTGTTCTTTAATTTTCAGAAATATATTGTTACTAAGATTTGCGAGGATGAAAATCCATGTTCACCATTTCCATCAGATAACTTCAAATCTTATGATGATTACTTTTCACAGCGCTATAGTCAAAAGATTGTAAATAAAAATCAACCGTTACTTGAGGTACGGGCAATCTCATCAAAGAACAACTGTCTTCTTCCCAGGTAGGCCACACTCACTTATTAGAAAATCTCACATTGAACACTATATCACTTGAGCTCTGGCCTTCAAAAATAAGATAAGGGACTGAGTGACATTTTTCATTCAAGAGTTTTGCATGCTTTTATTTTCTTTTTTAATGAATTCAAATAACATATCTTTGGATAATAATTGGTGTTTATTTAATGGTCTCAATCCATAAAATTGAAAGAAATTAAAATTAGAATATACGAGAATATTATCCAACTCCTTTTTGTTTACCCTTTATAGGGTAAGGACCGCTATAGCGGCCACCTACCACTCTCTTTCAAATTCACTCTGAGAGATACTGCTAATAGTTACAAGGGTGTCCACTAGATGTCAAGAGAAAATGAGGAATTATTCCTAAATGTTTTCCCCTCCGGGGCCGAGATCCCCTTTCCGGCTGCAAAATCGGCTCTTGCTCATTCCAGGTACCTACTCAGTCAGTACTGATTTGTATACTTACAGTGCATTACCTGTTGTCATCTATATTCTTCTGCTTTTACTCCAGCAAAAAGGAATGTAATACTTTACTAAGATATTCTTGATCATGTTTCAGTAAATATGAATTAATATTGTTTTGTTGCATGCGTGTTCTATGTCGAGTAATTAAAAAAATAAAGCTCTGCCCTTCCATTTTCACAATTTGACCCACTCTTCTCTCTTTCAGCCAAGACATGCACTGTTTGTTATTACTCTCAGGAGTATTTATTTTCATTTGCTTATAGTATTTTTTTTTACGGTGTTCGACATTCGATATTATAACTAAATTATATTTTATACCAATTTAGTATTCTCAAATATGTTTATTAGAATGACAGCGAACAGTGCATGTCTTGGCCAAAACAGAGAAGAGCAGGTAATTGAAATATTTTATGCAAAAATATTTGCTGAAATTATTCAGTGGGAGAGACAAAGTACAGGAGCAGGTAAATGAGCCGAACCCTTTCCCTGCTGGAGGAGGAGACAGGTAGGTAAGCAGGTAATCCCCGGCAGACTGACCCTCTTAACCCTTTAATTGCGCAATGAAAGAGTTAACAGGCAAGGACTGCTTTAGCGGCCACTCCAATAACTTATTCTCTAATTTTTTTTTATACTATTCTGTTATTATTACTAGTCATTTACAGACTCCCTGACACCATTGTTAGAGAAATATAATTTTTCTGATAGCCAGCAAAGCATGCCCTATAAAGGGTTAACCCTTGACATAGCTCAGTTAGTTTTGTATTTTAATCTTACTTTGCATTTTCTTTGGTTGTTTCCTTCTATTCTATCATTTTGGGTTATTTAGTTGTTTCTACATTTCCCGTATTTTCTTATGTTTTTTATTGAAATATAAAATAATATTTTTAAGTATATAAATTTTATTTCCAGTTTCCGTAAAATACATAACCAATAATAAGAAATAGTACTTATGTTTGATAAGTAATCTTAGTGTACAGCACACCCATGTTAGTCCATCCCAAATATTTCATTTACAATGTAACCTTTTATGAGTTACATATAGAAAAGAATTCTATTTATGAAAAATCAATCGACTTCTATAAAGAAAAATTACTCAAAGTTTGGTGATTGTTAATTTAAGGTTCAGGGTCTGTGGTTGGATAAAGAGGAACAATCCCAGAAAAGAGTTTTTGAAAAAAGTTGGGAATGAAGTTGTTCTTAATCACAAAAAAAGGTCTAGAATGTTTAATCAGAATGTGTCTCTTTCTTCTTCATCTCATGACTGTCTAAAACAAAAGCCTATCTTGTGAATCTACAAAACATATGTTTTACACCTAACCTATATCTTACAATTACAAAGGGATATAAATATAACAATCTTTTATTATACTATTCACACCCTAACATCTCCCTCTTCGTGAAGATGAGTTGCAGTAGGAAAGACCTCTTCTACATGTCCGGATGAACCTTCTATTACAAAGGTACCTTGAGCTGCCGGTCACCTCGACGACACAGCTCCTCTCCCCTTCCTTCTGGACTATGATCCTTCCATCCAGGGGTCGCCGCAAACTGAGGGTGTTTCCTCACCTAGACCTTCTGCCCGACCCGGAGTGGAGGCAGGGGTCCAGCTCCATGGTCATAGGTGGCTTTGTAGGCTCTCTTCCGTCCCTACCATCTCTCCACTAGTTTGGGCCAAGCTGGCACATATCTTTTGCTGACCTTACACCTCTCCACAAACTTACCAGTTCATCTCGGAAATTCTAGAAATTGTGTACCTCATCGGATAATAAGGTTTTCTCTCAGGCCAGTCTCTTTGAATAACAAGCATTCAATTTTGCAATGTCTCATTTTCTTTTAGTTTTGTTTTTACTTCTTGCAGTCTCTCATCCGATACACTTACGAACTGAAGCCCCCTGTATTTTTCCAGATCATTTAATATGATTTCTTCCCACAATGCAACTCTTCTTTAAGGAATAACAACCGGATGTACAGACTCATCTAATTTTATGTCGTACAATCCCTGAAAACAAACTAGTCCTTGGCCTATATCTGTAAATATCAATTTTGTTTTTTGATCAAAAATTTTGATAGCTGTTCTAAATTATCAAATGAACACCTGGCAGCCAACTCATGAAGCTGATTGATAAAATCTTTACATGTCTGTAGGAAGCTGAGTTGCAATATTAAAAACAAACCGCTCATAAGTTACTTCACGTGGGAAATCTGCTTAGTTTACGCAGCCCCTGCGTGAAGGACTTTTGTTTTTGTTGTATTGTTAACAAATAAAGATAAAATGAACACGTCTTCCTTTCCAGTGGGAGGGGATGAGGATTTCAAAAATTTGAAATATCTGCACTATTATGAGTCGAGTCAGATCGAAAAATTACATAGACTCAGTCTTATTGCAAATGTATTGTTCTATAAATGTTATACATGTTTTTAGCAGATTACCCTTAAGGGAAATGAGCTATTGAGGTCGTACTCATGACGCGATGTTCGAAAAATGTCTTCAAATATCCATCAATCCTACCCAGGAGATGACGAAAATGAGGTCCGTTCAAACTTATATATATATATATTTGTCTGTTAACGCTCTAGCGGTCGCAATTTTTGTTTCATTGTTACCAAACTCGATATGTAAACGTTTTATGCAAAAAGACAGATCAAGTTCGTTAATGGCTGAAATCGGACCAGTGGGAGGGAGGGTTTAGGGGGGGATTTTCGAAAACTCGAATATCTCCGTTACCATACGTCGGATCAAAAAATTGTATAGAACCAATCTTATTGCAAATTAAATTTACTATAAATATTGTTCTATACATTTATTCTCTATCTTGAATATTAACCGAGATATTTGCATTTTTATTAAATGTGGGCTGATAACGGATGAATGAGTTTCCCGACAAAAGCTAGTTTGGCCGTAACTGTTCGGCTCTCGTATAGAAATTTCTCTATTGTATAACTTCACGTGGGAAATCTGCTTAGTTTATGCAGCCCCTGCGTGACGGACTTTTTCTTCTTTTCCCTGCTCTCCTTGAAACCTTCTTCCTCTGAAGAAGGAGCTACCAAAGGAATCTAAAACTGTTCCAACCATATACTTTAAAATATACTCATCTTTTTGGTTGATTGAGTAGTTCCTGGAGCCAATACCTGATTACTTTATTTATCATATCCTTTGGTATTTCAGAGGGAAAGGCAAACACAACAAGAGAAGGAGGCGAGACGAAGATGATTTGGAAGAAACTCTGGTTCCAGAGTTGTGCACATTGGTAGAGTTTCCATCAGTCTATATGTTGAAGGTGACTCTTATACCATCTGCCATGCATCGCATTACCCTGCTACTTTTAGCTGAAGAGCTGCGTCAGCAGATTGCAGAAGAGTTACAACTTGGCAAGGCTTCCCTCCCTAATGGTAAGTATCTGTTGATTAAATGTCATTTTAGAATTTATCTTTATTTTCTGGTTACATTACTTTGTTAATTTTTGTAAAAAGGCCTCGCTTTGTGAAATTCAGAAATTTAGAAACTTTGTTTAACCATCCAAAGCCCATGACCATCTATACGAGCTTCATTTTTAAATGAGATTTACAAATAACATTTTATGCATTTTATTTTTTAGTCTTAGACTAACTAATAATTTGTTTTTACGTTTTCAACCTGTAGGTAATCCCTTAAGTCAGGTCATCTCAATAATAAATAACCGAGTTCACAAGATTTTGACTCACATTAGTTCTTGAAGCATTCTATTTCGGATAAATGATTTATTATAGATGAGTTTTACACTATTTACATTCATTGTATTTACAAATGGCTTTACTATAATTTAATTTATTAATTACCAATATTTTTATTCATATGAGAAAAATATAAGTTCAAAATTAAATTCACATGTAGTTGCTTCCGGGCACCAAAGTAGTTCATCTAGTTTCAATTTCTTTCAGTCTATATTCTTATCATGTTTATATAACATTCTTATTATATTTTCATAAATTTAGTAAAATTTATTTTTTCAAGATAGTGGAGCCAAAATATTTAAAAATAAATTAAGCAGTAAAATTTTATATTCTTGTTTTCAATGATTAGAGGTTTTTTTTTATCAAGAATCCTAGTATAGGGAACCTAAAAGTGAGAAAAGTGAATGCCTATGATCATCTATTGGCTTTGAAGGACAGTGCAACTTCTATAAAAAGTCATCGAATGGCAATAGAGGATGAAGTAATATAATAGTTTGTAGGAGTCCATTGTTAAACATGTCGGGCAATTATATCAGTCCATAGCTCACAGTGTACGTCTCCTTTCAGACTGATATATTAGTCCATAGTATCCCTGACAGAGAAAACACCGGACTGATATATCAGTCCCTAGCAGCTTAAGGGTTAATAAGAATAATATTACACTATCACTGCTGATCCCTATTTATAAAATTAAATGTTTTACTTTTTAATTTCATGTTTTCTGATAACTAAAACTTACCAGTTGTTATTTATTTAACTGGATTTTCTTTAGAGTAATTAAATTTGTCTCTTTTATTCATCCCCTCTCTGAGGATTTTGGTCACCTTTTATTTCATTCATGTCTTTTTTTTTTTTTTATTCTCTTGTGTTTCAGATTTCAAATGGAAACCATTAACTGTTGACCCAACTGCTCTAGTTAATACTGAGGAACCACAAACTCAACAGCGTAGCACTATTGAAGTTAGTAATATGTTGGCTGATAAAATGGAGAGCTTGAATCCGAGTGATTGTCCTTGGGATAAAGATGAAGAACCAGTTGATATTGAAAGGAATATTAAATCTGTCGACCATCTTTCAATTATCCACTATGATAAATTTGCTAAGAAGAAAATGTTCTCTGGAGAAGATGAGGTGATTACAACTTTAATTTAGACTTTTTTTTTTTTTCATTTGGGAAGAATATCTTCTACATTAACATCACTGAAGGGCATAATATTTCTCCTACTGGATTTTAGGGCTACCCATTACAAGTGGTACTTCCACTTTGAAATTCATTCAGTTTTAGGACAGCCTTTGCCTGTAAGAGCCTTTAAATACCATGATGGTTCTCTCTTAGCCATGCTGTTGGATGATACAACAGTATAAATGATACAATATAATACAAATTAATGATCCAGGCTTATTTATTAAAATCATGTATGTCTTCTAAAATTTTATATTGTCAGTCATTTTTATTAGAAGGATTTCCCTTAAGGGAAATCAGCTATTGAGGTCGTACTCATGACACGAGTTTCGAAAAATTTCTTCAAATGTCCATCGATCCTACCCAGGAGATGACGAAAATGAGGTCCGTTTAAAATTATATATATATATATATATATATATATATATATATATGTCTGTTAACGCTCTAGCGGTCGCAATTTTCGTTTGATCGTTACCAAACTCGATATTTAAACGTTTTATGTAAAAATAAAGATCAAGTTCGTTAATGGCTGAAATCGGACCAGTGGGAGGGGGGTTTTGAGGGGAGGATTTTTGAAAACTCGAAATATCTCCGTTACTATACGTCGGATCGAAAAATTATATAGAATCAATCTTATTGCAAATTAAATTTACTATAAATAGTGTTATATACATTTATTCCGTTTCTTGAATATTAACCGAGATATTTGCATTTTTTCTGTTTTCAGCTTCTGAGATGAGATCGGCTAACTTCGGTGTATAGTCGTGAGTTTCCGTCAAGAGCTAGTTCGGGCAGTTCCCATAACTGGTTGGCTCTCTATT
Organism: Riptortus pedestris; assembly: GCA_019009955.1. Lineage (NCBI taxonomy): Eukaryota > Metazoa > Arthropoda > Insecta > Hemiptera > Alydidae > Riptortus > Riptortus pedestris. Next base: position 231,534,468 of record CM032228.1, read on the forward strand.
CTGAAATTTCTCTGTTGTAAAACTTCATGTGGGAAATCTGCTTCGTTTACGCAGCCCCTGCGTGATGGACTGTTAATGCCCTGTCAGCAATTTTAAATGTTATGATCATATTATAATAACTCAGAAAAAGGTTGCAATATCTCATGGGTGATTTCTCTGCGTATCTGAAAGTTTGTGGTGGCCTTTAGAGTATTATATGAATATGTGCCTTGATTTCATGTATTTTGGCACCTAGAGCCTAATTTACATCGACACTTGAATATTAGGCTTGTATTTTACTACTAAAAGTATAGCTTTCCTTTATTTATGAGATTTCACCCTTTTTTAAAAATGTACTTAAATAGCAGATACATTATTTCTTTTAAACTCTAGTGAGAAAAGGTCAACATGATAGAAACACTGAAATCTTATTAATTGTCTTCATTAGCACTATATGTTTCATGTCTTCTCATCAGAAACACAACTTATTAACAATTGAACATAACTACAGAGGATGACGTGAAAGTTTTGTCAGTTCTTGATTGGAATTGTTTGATTGCCTTCTATGTTCTGCATGAGGAAAAGGAACCTTTCAAACAACAATTGCTCACTCAGTTATCATATCTGTTTCAAAAATGTGACTTTTAATACAAATTCAGAAATATTCTAATTTGTATACTGCTGTGGTTCTATTTGAAACAATGATTTGCTGAAACCGTCGGTGCTTAAAAAATATGTGATTTGGAGGTGGAGTGTGTTGTGAATGAAAGGACTGTGCAATATTGATTTGGGCATTTCAACAGTGGTGACATCACCTTTCAAGATAAACCACGTTCTGGGCACCCATCTATGTGGAACAATGGAAATGAGCTTTTACCCCCACACAAAGAAGCATTGGTTACCTGCTAAGGCAGTAGCATGGTAAGGCCAGTTATCGAATCTGGTTGTGAGACATATTAAGTTTGAACATAATAGTTATGTTGTGTGTGGATGGAGTTATGAGGGTGTGGTGTACTTTGATTTAGTTACCGATGGCTGGGCAATCAATATATTCTTAGCCTCTAGAGTGGGTGTATGAAGTTCTGGTTCAGAAATATCCTGCTTGGTAAATCCAGAGAGAGTTCTTAAACAAGATATTGCTTCTCCTTATACTACTATAATAATTACTCTGATTAAAATTGGAGAATTTGATGGTGAACTTCTACCATTCCCTGCATACAGACTCACCTCCTCTTTCTCTAACTTGTAAAGCACAATGGCTCATTTATTCAGGAAAGACAGTTCAATAATCAGGAGGAAGTCGAAAACAGTGCTCATGAATTCTTCAGACCGGAGGATAAAGACTGGTACTGAGGTCTTTGAATGTTGGCTGATACATGAGTATATTAATAATAAATTTAATATTAGAGGATTAGCTGTCGGCTAATATTTGGACAGTTTTCGACAAATGCAATTTTATTGTACTGTACAAATACGGGCAAAACATTTGTTTTGTCTTTAACATCACATAAAGAGTATCTTCTGGTACTTAGCATCACAGAGAGAAGACCTCCTGGTACCAAGACCAACACATCCTATGAAACAGGTAGAGCCAGTAATGATTATTCAGAAGATTTCACTGTTTTTATAGTTCTTATCTTAAGCTACAACTACAGTTTATACAAGTTAAGTGGGATCAAGATTTTGCATTTATTTATTTTATTTTATAATATTTTTAAAACAGGATGCTGCAATACCGCACAAACATAATTAGTCTTAATAAAACTAGTAAATCTATTAATTGACTATTAAGTATGTCATAATTTATGGCTCTATGACTCCATTTATTTTTCAAAACCAGTGTTTTTATCATTATTATTTTGGGCTCACTGAATCATTTATTGTTGCGGACCTTGTAAGTCTATTAAACAATTCTGTTCTGAAAAACAATGTTTTTCATTTATTAGTATGATCTGCTTTACAATACTGTAAGTTAAATTTGTTTATCACTTAATAAAATAACCTCTGAGAATAAAACTTATAGCCCAAAAAACAGCAAACAAGTTTCAATTGTTTCAGATGTTTACTGTAGTGAAACACATGATTAGTTCTATTTAAATGATTTATTGGCCATTACGCTTAAGGCTTATTGGAACAGATTATCTATAGGTTATAACCTCTTTCTGGGGGCTCAGGTTAGCCATGCGAGTTAAAGCGTTGACTTTTATCTCACATGGTAAACCTAGAGTGGCGAGTTCGATTCTCGCCTGGGCATAGGAAATTATTTAGTGACGAAATTCATTAAATAACGTCCTAAAATCCCACCCTGGCTAGAAAAGGGTGGTAACCTGTAGATAACCCGTCCCGATTAGCCTAAGTTGCAAAAAGTGGACGTTAATAAATAAATAAATAACCTCTTTCTAACCAACTGAGACTAAGAATCGTATGCTGTTGATCCATTACTAAATAAAATTCTATTCCCGTGCTGGATCTGAACCCAGAATGAATGTTTGCTAAGTCATCTAAGTCTTAACAGTAGGAGACTCCAGAACACCCTCCCTCTTTTTAACATAATCCCAAGTTCCCTCTTAGATTCCTCTGAGTGTATGAAGAGGAATTCATTATAATTGAGTAATTATATTCGTCCATCAATCATACTTCATTTTTAATTCATTAACTTTTATTCGTTTAATGTTCACAATCATTTCCACTATTTCCAGAGGTCTACTTTTCCTGCTGGGAACAAGACTAAATCATTGAGTGTATGTACATCTTTGAATCCATAATATGCTTTTTTCAGCTGGTTGGGTAACTAATGCCATCGCATCACTAACATTATTAATTAATCTTTAAAGTTAATTTCTTTTTTTCATTGCATTCTATTTGTGGCTAAAAATGTCACAGGATCTGAAATTCTGCTTGTAATATATTATTATATACCATAAAGATATTCACAAATGGTGTAAAAAAAAAATGTTCAGTACCTATGACGTCTTTGGCTAGGAATATAATGTATTGAATTGGTGGGTCATACTCAGCTTTGTAATTATTTTCAGTTAACACATTACTGACTTTCAAATTGTATGCTATCCTCTTTATAAAACACAAAAAATAAAGTTTTACTTCAAACTTAAAAAGTCTGTTCCAAAAGGGGTTATGTAAACTTATATTGGGTTGATGCAAAATTAATGCAGGTTTCCTCTATTGCGATATCTTAATTCCAATCGTGTAAACAAAGAAAATCCTAACATTGATCATTATTATACCTAAACAAACCTTATCTAATACTCTCTCTTTCACCATGAATTTGATCAGTAAAATCGTTTTGTTCAGTGTGTTCAAAGGTCTTAAATTGAAAATGTCGAAGTGCAATTTTCATCAAATTTATTTTTACGAATTTAAATTAGGGCGCAGCGCTGCGCAAACGGCTCGTAATATTAACGAAGTGTGGGGTCCGTGGGCTATTAACGAGTGCACGGTGCAGCGTTGGTTCCAGAAGTTTCGCAGTGGAGATTTCTACCTCGAAGACAAGGAAGGTCGGGGCCGTCATTTTGCTCTTGACCACGACCAGCTGAGGTCAATAGTGGAAAAAGACCCAACCAAAGCCACTCGAGAAATAGCGGTAGAACTCGGCGTGAACCAATCCACAGTTGTACGCCACTTGGAAGCAATTGGTAAGGTAAAAAAGTTGTCCAAGTGGGTGCCACACCAATTAAAGGACCACCAAAAAAATCGCCGCTTTGAAATCTGTTCCATGCTTGTGACACGCAATAAAAATGATCCATTTCTCGATCGCATTGTGACATGCGATGAAAAATGGATCTTATACGACAACAGAAGGCGTTGTAGCCAATGGCTGGGCAAAGATGAACAACCAAAACCTTTCCCGAAGCCCAACCTGCACCCAAAAAAAGTTATGGTCAAAGTTTGGTGGTATACTACTGGTGTTATCCACTACAGCTTTCTCAATCGAGGTGAGACTATAACTGCTGACAAGTACTGTCAAGAAACAACATGAATCAAAAATTACAATGTCTTTGCCCAGCTTTGATGAATTGGAAGGGACCTATCCTTCTCCATGATAACGCCAGACCACACGTCGCTCAACGAACGCTATGACGACTGCACGAGTTCGGCTACGAAGTTCTCCCACACCCACCTTATTCACCTGACCTCTCTCCTACAGACTTCCACTTTTTCAGGCATCTGGATAACTTTTGAGGGAGAAAAATGTTCAAAACCGCGATGAAAATGAAAATTCGTTTCGTGACTTCATTGAGTCCAGGGATTCAGATTTTTTTTCTGGTGGAATAAGAAAACTTGTTGAACGTTGGCAAAAGTGCATTGATTCAGATGGAAATTATTTTGATTAAATATATATAGTTAAAGCAAAGATATGGCCTATTTTCAATGAATATTAAAAACCTGCATTAATTTTGCATCAACCCAATAAAACACAAATGATATCATTTTAGTTTCTACGTAGTTCTTTTCTTTGTCAGAACATTGTTTAAACAAGACTTATAATTTAAGATATGTGATATTTAGTGGTATAAATATCACATTAATAGTTTAATATGAACATTTTATAAACAAGACTTGTTTTACCGAAATTGACAATAGAATTTCAGTTGCATACAATTTTTATATTATTACACGGAAAAATGAGGTGATAAATTCATTTAAACATTTAATGAATGGGGAAAATTTTGTGTATGTGTGGTTTGCCAATAAGTTCAAAAATGTTATGTGGTATCAAAGATTTATTTGCTTGCTCTAGCTTTCTCCTCATCAGTGAAAATGTAAATTTTCAGTAGCTATTAAACTACTTTCTGAAGGCTACTCATTGCCTCTACTGCGGGTTTGGTTTGGTACCAGTTCAGGAATTAAATCCCTTGCACTTGTGCTCCAGCTGCTTTTATAAAGTGGGCTCCCTTCCATCTCTTTCATGTATCATCTCTTATTTACCTTGGATTAATATAGTAAAGAGTGACCGATAAATTCATAAGTGAGTCATTACAGAACTTGGGAAATCAGCTTAGTTTACAAAACCCCTATTTAGTGGACTTTTTTTCTTCCTTTCATTTTTAACTCTCAAATGTCTTCCTTTAAACAAGTGTTTATATTAAAGAATAGTAATGATAATACTTTTAATCCTGGAGCTGTTTTAATGTAATTTTGACCACATATCAGAAAGTTTCAAAACTGAAAGTTGTTTATCACTTTCAGAAATACTATTTTGTGCAATGAAACATTTAGAAATGAGTTTTTGTTCTTCATCTATCTACAGGCCATTAATATAAAATGTAATAATGGTATAGGACCTGGAGTCTCAATGTGTCTTAATAATGAAACTGAATACCCATGTATTCATTCTTTACCTGTTATTCTTATTTCATAGTATTTGAAAATTATGACCAACCTAATTAAAAATTTAAATTTTTGCTATCATTTCTTTGGCATTAGAGTAAAATATTTCATTCTATTGCATTATTTAATGTAATAAAAAAATTTAAAATTCATTTTCTTAATTTTTTGATTTATTCCTTGGATATATAATAATCAAACGTAAATCAGGTATAATAACCAGTTTACATGCTTCTTTGGTGTTTGTTGAATGGTAGTAAATGTTGCTTTAAAGACAAAGTTTTTTTTTTTTTTTGTTTTTTTTTTTTTTTTTTTTTGCATCATGTTATCACTGGCAATAAACAATTCTTTCACTATGACAATCCTAAATACAAACTGCATGGGTGAAATCAGGTCCATCAATACCAATATTCATGTGTTTAGGTCATTCTCTTTGTCTGGTGGGAAAAGTGAATGACCTCAATGCAGCTTTTTGTTAGCTGTTGAAAATATCAACTCCTATTGTTAATGACTTCAGCTAATTTGTTTGAATCAACCTATTCAAGCAAAATGGCCAGAATAGTGCTATAGACGTAAGAAACTGATTTTGCAGAACAACACTAGGCCACATGTTTGTCAACCCGTCCTGACATAGCTAGAAGAAGTAAATAAGAGATCTTAACTCACATGTCATATTCACCAGGCATTGTCCCTTCAGATTATTATTTGTTCTGGTCAATGCAGTTGTCACTTGCTGGACAGTGCTTTACCTCATATGACAGCATGCACTCAAAAGAAATAGAGGCCTCCAAAAAAACTATTTGGTTTATATTTTTTTAAAAATAAAAGCAAGCTATTAACTAGGCGACTATATGAACTAAATGAAGTTGAAATCCACTACCCAGTTTAACACGTAAGCTCGATAGCTTTGCATCATAATCTCTTATCACATGTACTCTAATCAACCAGTAACAAGAATCCCGTGACACATTTCACAATCGTACTATTTTTCTGACTGAATAGTCATTTTTGGATATGCTTTCTATTTCAATTTTTTTTCAGGATAAAAGAGTGAATTATATGAAGAGGAACATTGTTGTTCCTGAAATAGAATTACTAAAGCATCGTCCTGACTCCATTGGGCCAGAGATTTCTGAAATGTTACAGGTAAAGTCTATTAGTCTATTTAAACTATATATTCAAATATGTTTCCATTAAACAGTAAGTAAATAATAAATTCCTATCCATTATTCACGACCTATTCCAATTTCTATTGGAAAAGTATTAAATACACTTAATGGCAAACTGGTGTTTCCCATGAATTAATGTTTGGGAGAATAGCAGGGGGCAGTATACTTTACTTGGTACAATCTGATACTGGCGTTAGAAAAATAACATAGATTTAAATTATTAAGGATAAAATATTAAAATAGATTTGAATAAATTTATCCAGGTTCCTGGGCAGTTCATATTAGAAAGAATTGTTGAGCATATCAATATTTCTAAGCAAATTACTTTCTTCATACATTGTTATACGAAAATATGTTTAAAACAAAAGCTCCTTTTAATAACACAAAAAAAACTTTTATGTGCACATTTGTCTTTCTATTTAAAAATTGAAAATGAAATATCACAAATTTTTTATTCAGACCTCCCTTATAACCCCCACTCCCGTTCGAACTTAAAAATTTTAATATAGCTTGTAATCATTGAAGAATTAATACCCATTTACAAATAGAGTTTTGCTAAGTTGATTCAACAAAACCAATAGGAAGCGAAATATCACTATTTTTTATTTCAGGCCTCCCTTACAACCCCTACTCCTCCTAGTCCCTAAAAATGTTGGTACAGTTTATTATCATGGAGGAATCAGTGCTAATTCACAAACCGATTTTTCTTTAGTTTGGTTGAGTCTTTTGTGTCAAATAAAATTGTTGACTTCCGCTATAGTTTTTAGAGTATGTCTCGTTTATACTTCGGTATACGACAAAAATGTATATAACAAAAGTTACTCTAAATAACAAAATAAACAACTTTTGTTATGTGCATATTTGCCGAAAAACCAATAGGAAACGAAATATCGCTATTTTTAATTTCTTGCTTCCCTTATAACCCCCACTCCTGTTCGTCTCAGAGGATATTAATATAGCCTAAAGTCTAAGTTGATACAATTAGCTAGTTCTTTAGTTTTCGTTCTTAAAAATCTGCCTCTTTTCTTCTATAGTTTAAGTTAATAAATAAGGACTGACTGACTTCTGACAGTGGTGCAGCGCCAGGAAAACTGATCTATAAATGAATGAATGTTTTTTGAAATATTAGTTTAAAATGAAATTATTTTAAATGAAGTGCATCAAAACATTTTGTTTATTTAATTTGATAGCAGTACAAGGAAGTCATGCTCATATCAGATTTTTATGTTTGTTAAAGTTCCAGTAGCTCCAATTTTCATTTGATCATTAACAGCATCAGTATTTAACTATTTCATGTAAAAATTAAGATAAAATTTATATATAGCTTAAATTGGCTTAAGGAAATGGGAGTTTAGAATAGAGATTAAATTGTTAATATATATATATATATATATATATATATATATATACACACACACATACACGTAAATACTCTGTTTTTATAAATGTTATAGTCCAATGTACTTATCAAATTACCTTTTTTTTTTTCTTTTTTTTTTTTTTCTTTTTCAACCTTCATTAAACACTCTCTCATACAATTATTACATGGGCTTTGTTTATCATGAAACATTATGAATGCTTAGTTTAAAACTCATATATTGAATACATGTGTACGAGTTAGAGATTCAGAAATACTATGAATTCATTAAATACGGCATAATAACGCTTTTAACGGACAAAATCCCGATTTAAATAGTTTTTGATAGCTATATGATTTCATCTGAGTGTCATTCCAGTAACAGAACTAGGATTTTTCCTTTGAAAACGTATCATGGATGTTTATTTCAGAATTACGGTTTATTCAATCCATGTGTTTCAGACTTTTGCTTATTTGATCTTTATTCTTTCTGATTATGTTGATCTTTAGGTGATCTATTTTAATTTATAATTAATTTTAGTTGAAAATATACTATTTTGTATTCATTTCACTGGATGGAATTTTAGGTTATTATTGCAGCAACTGCTAATGACATAATAAACTATGAAAGGCTTGAAACTCTGGGAGATTCCTTCCTAAAATACATTACTTCAGCAGCACTCTTCACATATTTCCCTACCAGGGATGAAGGAAAGTTAACTTATTTGAAAGATCAAGTCATTGGAAATCGTAATCTTTTCTATTGCGGGAGGAACATTCATTTAGGATCTATAATAAAGGTATTTCTTCTTCATTATTTTTTATTTATATTTTAATGTTATTTGAAAATATTATAGGTTTTATTAGTTAAAGCAATTTTGTTATTGTTTAAATACAAAACTACATGTATCAGAGCTTAAAAAACCAATAACACAGAAATTCAAAGTCCTATGTAATAATTTTTAAATATTAATGTGAAGTTTGTGCTGCTATGGCTAATTTGGGCGGTCTATCTACAGGTTACTATCCTTTTCTAGCAGGATGGTATGTATAATTTTATTATTATTATTTAATGAGTTTGGCATTAAAGAAATTCCTATTGGCCAGGCGAAAATCGAATCCTCTGCTCAAGTTTACCAATGAGATTAAGGCCAACTTGCCTTAACTTGTATACCCAGAAGTTTTTATAAATACAAGTATTTTTACTTAAAACTTTATATCACTTAAACAATCATAAACACTAGAAGGTGGTTCTCTTGAATGAAAAATACAAATGCCAGTGCTATTTTTCAACTCAGAGATACTAGTTCAACTGAATACCAACTTAATTTGACACAGGACTCAATGGAAATTAAAAATAACTTACCTTTACAAAAACAACACGCACCACACACTCACAAACACACACACACGCATACACTCACATTCATACACATGTGTGCTCACACCATACTTTTGTGGAATGATGCAGGAACTAGTTATAGGTGGTGGGAGATGGTTTAATAAAATTAATTCACAATCATTTTATGCATACATATTAAGTAAGGCCTTAATTAATCTCTTAAAATTTATTTTTCCTGAAGTATAATTATTAATGCTTATAAATTAATACCTTATCTATTTTAAATATATTCCTGTTTTTCTTAAAGGTTTTTTAGACCTAATATTCAATATTAATAATTATAAATCAATTTTTTTGATGAGGGTCACTAACGAAAACTCTTTTTTATATGCAGACATGTATTTCATAATTGTACTACACATTTTGTGGCCTATATTACCTCTTCAGATTTTATTCCTTTTCTGTAAATAATAACATTCAGTTTATAAAATCAAAGATAGAAATTTTTTACGAGATTTTCTTAATTCAAATCAGCTATCAGGGTTGTACAAATGACTCAATATACAAAAACTTTCTTCAAATGCCCATCAATCATACCTAAGAGATGACGAAAATGAGGTCTGTTTAAAGTTATATGTTTGTCTATTAGCCCTCTAGTGGTCGCAGTTTTTGCTTGATCATGCCAAACTCATATTACACATATATAATTGACTAGCTAAGGAACCCGGCGATGCCCGGGAAATCATTGTTGACTTACTAATGATGGTATTTTGATAGCAAGACTTCAAATGACAAGAATGTGTACAATTACACTTCCATCCAAGACGTAATGGTTTTCCGAAATAGCCAACCCTGAAGGGTAACTTCAGGGGATTGATATAATAGAAATTTTAGTTTTGAAGAATAAATGAAAATGTGTTCCTAATCTATCCCACTACACTTTTTGACTCACCTTTTTTCAATAATTCAAACCATAATCATGGGTAGCATTTATTACAATTAAATATCATCTATAATGAACATATTTCCTTTCAAAAGCCAATCCGAGCTCATATAATATTAGGCAAAGTTTTTGCACATAAGATTATATTTTGTAATAGTGAATCTCACTGGATACTACTTTCAGTAATGCCAGACGGGAAATTAGTAAACTCAATTATCTAGTAAGGCTCTATTCATCTTCCGCTCCCGCATGAGACTTCTCAAAATTCTTCTACTTCAATTATTGATTCAAAACATTATTTTAATAATTTATCTACTGGATGGAATTGAATAATAGAGTTACCCTGAAAATATCATATCATATCGAGTTTAAACGCATATTGTTTTTTGTCATAATGACATTACCAATAACGTTTAATTATTATGATAGCACATATTTGTTTCAATAACATCAAGTTACATTATACAAATTAAATAATGGAAATGCTCTTATAGTTTATATTTTTAATGGAAATAAATTACAAAGTTAATTTCTAGGTAAAATAAATAAATGAGGAGGGGACGACGAAAATTTATAACCTCACTAATCCGAATCATACTTTGAACTATCATATAAGATGAAAACATAACATCATTTGTCATAATATTCATTTATTAAAACCATTAAATAAGTACTAATATAATTATTGACTCCCGTTTAGCGTATATCCCGTGTTTACTTCATTTTACGACAAAAGTGAATGCACACAAAAGTTACTCTAAATAACAAAGTAAACAACTTTTGTTCTGTGCATGTTTCAGCCACTCTTATAATCCCCACTCCCCTCTGAACCTAAAATTTTTAGTATAGCTTATAATCATGGAAGAATTAATGCTAATTCACACACCGAGTTTTGCTAAGTTCGGTTCAATCGTTAGTGCCCAACAAAATTGTTGGCTCTCGCTTTAGATTTTAGTGTATATTTCGTTTATACTTTTCTATACGACAAAAGTGAATATAACAAAAGTTACTTTAAATAGAAAAATAAACTACTTTTGTCATGTGCATAAAAGAAAACCCAATTGAAAACGAAATACAGCTATTTTTAAATTCAGGCCTCTCTTAAAACCCCCACTCCTGCCCGTCCCTAGAAATGTTGGTATGGCTTAATATAATGAAGGTGTTAGTGCTAATACACATACCGAGTTTTATTTAGTTCCATTGAGTCTTTCGTGCCAAATAAAATTGTTGACTCCCGCTATAATGTTTGGCGTATAACGCATTTGTACTTCGGAGTACGACGAAAGTATATATGACAAAAGTTACTCTAAATAATAAAATAAATAACTTTTGTTATGTGCATGTTTGCCGAAAAACCAATAGGAAACGAAATATCGCTATTTTTAATTTCAGGCCTCCCTTATAACCCCCACTCCTGTTCGTCTCAGAGAATATTAGTATAGCCTAAAGTCTAAGTTGGGCTAGTAGTAATATACATACCAAGTTTCATAAAATTCGGTTCAGCCGTTTATGCGTGAAAAGGTAACAAATAAACAAACAAACACACACCAAAGAAACAAAATGCAGTTATGGTGTCTATGACATGTGAAACGAAAAGTTATCGTGAAATTTCGAGAAAAAAATCAATGTACAGACAGAGGTTACAATTTTATATATATATATAGATTCATTTAAAACTAAAGATCAAGTTTGTAACAACTGAAATTGGACTGGGGGAGGATTTTACAAGGGAAAACCAAAGTTTGAAAGGGCTCCGTTATGTAGTACAGATTAATTGTATATAACCAATCTTGTTGAAAATTTAATTATCTTTAATATACCATAAAAGAGTGAGAGGGGAATTAAAAAACTCAAAGTCTCTCTTTGTTTACAAGTCGATCAAAATATGTTATTGAGTTTACTATATGTTACTAATTGTTTTGAGAAAAATTTAAATTTTTTGTAAATGTTGTTCTATAATTTTTTTTTTTTCATATCTGCAATAGTGTATGTGTTTTTGTATTTTTTTTCTTTTTAGCCTTCAGTAAACCTCCACTTAACACAGCAATCATGTCAAGCATGACATTATCAATTAAGGTTTATGTTCTATACTCAAAAATGTTTATTTAATCACTACCATGCTCAATACTTAATAGTTTCATGAAACTCTAAAGATTATGCTCATTAATGAAAATTCAAAATATCTCTGCTGGTTGTGTCAGATGAACAAATTGTTTAGTCATTTTTGTTAAACATTAAAGCTCTACAATATTTGTCATACATTTTTTCGTAATTCAACAATTCAGCAAGTTATTGGTATTTTCTTGTTTTCAGCCTTCAGTTATCCCCTACTTCTACTCATAGAATTTTTACTTTGAGTAACTGAGTCACTAAACACAAGTCCACCTTCCTTTTTAATTCCTATTTATATAGGCTTGTTACTACAGGAGAAATAGAGAATTGAATGTGAGATGAGGTCACCAGTGTGTCTGCCGCTTCAACATGTGGGAAGTCCCACAACCATTTTATGCAACTAAAGAAAATTCGTGCATTACTCATTTTACCACTTATATGAATCATTAGAAATTTAATTTACTAAGTCGCCATATTGAAATTCCAATTAATAAATATTACATACGTAGTTCGCTCACAAAAGCAAAATGCAAACTGCCTTTCTGGTTCTTTGAGTATTATTTTATATTTTACTCGCAGGTAAATGACTTTGTAGCCGATGACTGGGATATTCCACACTACAGCCTTCTTCCGACTATCAAGAAATTAATGACAGAATCTAAGCTCTCTCCAGGTCTCTTATATCAAATCAATCTAAGTAAACTGTGAGTACTATTACTATACCATATACTACCTGCTCTACTTCTATTTATAAAATCTTTTCTATTATATTTATTGGTTTTCTTTAGGAAAAGTAGCTATTGAGGTAGCTCAAGTGGCAAAACTACTCAAAAAGTCTTTCAAATCTTCAGGAATAATAGTAAATTAATGTCAAAAACATGTTTGAATTTTAAAATTTGATATATGATTGTTTGGAAATTTGCTCTCTAGTGGCAAATTTAAAGATATTGAAACCAAACTTCACATTTAAACTTTGATCCTTAAAAGAAAGAGTTCCTAGTTGACAGAATTTGGCCCGGTATGTGAGTGTGGGGTTAAAGGGGTAATATAACCAATTCCTGTTATTATGAATTGGATTGAAAAATGTTACATCCCAATCTTGTTGCAAATTAAATTAACTACAACTTTGGTTCTATGTATTTTTTTCTTGCAACTAATGGTTAAGAAGATATGAGTGTTATTATTGATTTTTGAACAAAGTACATATTGAGATTACTCACATGGCAAAATTATGCAAAAATTACTTCAAATCTTCTCCGAAACTATGAATGAATTTATATATTTTATATATGAGGATACATATATATCTTTATATATATAATTCTAGCGTACGTGTGTATGTCACTGAACTCCTCCTAGACGGATGATCTGATTTGATTGAATTTTTGAATACGCGTTCGGGTGACGCCCCGGATGGTTTAGCGCCGCAGATCGGCCAGGCAGATGGAGCAGGAGTGGGGGTTGTGAGGGAGGCCTCAAATTAAAAATAGCCGTATTTCGTTTCCTATTGGTTTTTCGGCAAATATGCACAGGATAAGAGTTGTTTATGTTGTTATTTGGAGTAACTTTTGTCATATTCAATTTTGTCGTATATTAAACTATAAACGAGAGATACACTAAAAAAGTAAAGAGGGGCCAACAATTTTATTGGGCACCAACGATTGAACCAAACTGAACAGAACTCGGTATTTGAATTAGCATTAGTTCTACCATGGTTATAAGCTGTACTAAATTTGTTAAGTTCGAACGGGAGTGGGGGTTTACTGAAGGCCGAAAACTAAAAAACGCCGATATCTCAGTTAATATTAAAGGCAGTGAAAAAAGGTACATGACAACGTTTATAGATCTTTTAATTTGCAAAAAGATTGGTCCCATACAAAATTTCGATCAGACTTAAACTAACGGAGATATTTCGAATTTTTGAAAATCCTCCCCTCTAAATCCCCCCTCCCAATGATCCGATTCCGGCCGTTGAAGAACATGATCCGTCTTTTGACGTAAAACGTTTAAATACGGAGTTTGGTAACGGTCGAGCGAAAATTGTGACCGCTAGAGCGTTAAAAGGCTAATACACCTCTATCTTTATATATATAATTCTAGCGTACGTGTGTATGTCACTGAACTCCTCCTAGACGGATGATCTGATTTGATTGAATTTTTGAATACGCGTTCGGGTGACGCCCCGGATTGTTTAGCGCCGCAGATCGGCCAGGCAGATGGAGCAGGTCTCCGGTCGAAGGGCGAGGTTATTGGAAATGTAACGAAATGTTAATATGTTTATCTAATGTATGTCCTTAGAATTTAAGTATGTCATCTATATAAAGATGTTTTCAGCTGCGAGGGGTTTTCACTTTCAGAAATTGTTATTTATTGTCCAAATTTATTTTAATTTGATTTGAATGTTGCAATTATTTTCTTTTCTTTATTTATATTTATGTATTTGCGTTATTATTGTTGAGGGTTTTTATTTATTTCAGTTATTGGTCTACAACTGTTTGTTTTTAAGAGCGTGTAGTGCGCATTCTACCAGATAATCACAGAACTAAAACGTCTTCTTTTCCTTCTATCATTTTTCCTTTTCTTTTTGCGTACCAAGTTTTTGGCGATATTTTATTTACTATTTGTTTTTAGGCAAACGTGCATATAACAAATGTTGTTTTTTGCGTTATTAAAAGTAGATTTTTTTTTAAACATAATATTATTAAATTTAATATCCTAATCGCTTGATATATAATGCAGGACAACGTCTGCTGGGTCCGCTAGTATATATATATATATATATATATATATATATATATATATATATATATATATATATATATATTGTTTTATGTGTCTATAAACAGGTTGTTGAATCAATTATAATTTAAGTGGCAAGCAAGACCTTGGGATCTTTTGTCATTTAATTAATGAAAATATTAATGTACTATATTAAATATTACTTTTACATAATTTTTTTCCATTACTTCTGTTTCTAGTATTGGTTTTGTTTTTGTTTAGGTTTGTTTGTTTTGTTGTTTTTTTTGCTCACAAAAATAACTAGGTTTTCTTTTAGTAATTGTACTAGGCACTAGAATGCGCTGTTGTAACTGCTTAGTTATACACCTGTCTACATAATTTCAGGGTAATCTGGTTTTATTTAGCTTTTTGCTGGTTGTTTTTCTGTTAACTTACGGCTTCAGTTGGCTATAATCTCAAGGCAGGCATGTTTTATTTCATTATGATGTTGGATCCAATACAATGAAGACTTTGAACGGAAATATGTTTCCTAAGTTCTGGTCTTAAGAAAACTGCTAATTATAGCAAGCTTATTTAGATAATGGTAGACAGTGGTTAATTGTTTTATTTTTATTTATTAAAATAGTGAGTATTCAATCTGTAATGTCTTAATTGCAATGTGCCATTATTGGTCTGTTTTTAATGGTTTCCTTTTGGTATCTTTCTTGTTTTCCCTAATATACATTTTTGTTAATTTTTAATTCTAATCTCTGTTTATTATAAATTCCTGGAACTGTCTGATTAGTAAGATTATAACTCTAAGCCTATTAAACCATATATCCCTGGTTGGGTTTTCTTTAAGCAAAACATTTTGTGCTCTTATCTAACCAGGGGTTATTTTTATACATTTATAAGTTTGAAAGGTTATTTAAAAATAAATATAAATGAGTAAATAATAAATGAAAGTGCCGCTCAATCAGGCCATGAGTTTTTGATCAATGCAAGTGGTTTGCAGAAGGAGTAGTGTAAATAGTATATCTATTTTCCATGTCTCTGAGTAAATTTTGACTGAGACTGTATTATTTGTTTGAGCACTGTAATACTGCAAAACCAGTTCATTGTATTTCTGCCTGTTTTCTGATAATTTTTCCTGCATTGATCAACTCAACTGTAAAAGTTGTAGTTTATAGCAATCCCCCATGATGGAGGTTTCATTCAGTTTTGTCAGCTTGTAATATTTCAAAACTTGCTGATTTCATACAGCTCATGAGCTTTGTTCCTTGAACATTTGAATTGACATTGATGTTGATACATTAGCCAAACTTCCCCTTTTATTTCTTAGCATTGGAATGTCATGATTAACCAATTTTCATCTGCAGCTATGATTCAGTGCAGTGCTATTTGGAGATGAAAAAAATTCTTTCAGAATCTTTTTTTTTCTTTTTTTTAATTTGATTTGGCATTGAATTTCATTGCTCATGGTTCAGTCCCATGCCTTTGCATGAATCTGCTTATTGATTATGTACCAAAGATGCTGCTGGATTTTCTTAGGTTTATCATGAGACTTTGTTCAATAATGCATCCTGTTCTGGACCAACAATTCCTGACTTCCTCTAAAGTCCTTATCCGTTGCCTCAAAATATAATTAAGTATTCACAAGTAAAAAATTTTTGTATAAAAGTTAAGTTTTATACTAGTTTCATTTCACGCACACACACACGTGTGTGTGGGTTTGTATGTGTCATTATGTTCATTTAAAAAGCGATTGTCTTTGCGTAATAAAATGAGAATAATTGGCAAATCATCTAAATACAATGAATTGTTTTAATACTATTTTGTAATAAGACATTGTACCTAGTTTAGTAATGATGTTAAATGTTATTTATTGTACTTTCCTGTGGCTAATCGGCCTGGTTATCTACATCCTTTCTTCTTCTTCGACTCAGGAAAGGTTTCCACTCTTTTCTAGCCAGAGTTAAGGATTTTACTTAGTGAGTTTGTCACTATATTTAGCGGCAAACTCACTAAGTAAAATAAGTTTCTATTGCCCACACAGGTTCACCTGATAATAAAATATGATTAGAAATATTGTCGAGCCCATATTTTTTGGTTTAGAAAATTTATCAAGACCAATGCCTTAACTCAACATGGCTAATCTTAACCTCAGAATAGTTTGGTAGTTTGGTATTTTGGTAAAAATATTTTAGTTGTTAAAACTGGTAAAAGTTGTATTAGTTAAGTTGTGTTTTCTCTATCATAATCCATTTACTTCTTTAGACTTTTTTTTCAATTATTTATTTTTACTCATTGGACTTTTTGTATATTTGTTATCTTCCTCTTTTAGGGAAGTTTTAGCAGATTTCCCTTAGGGGAAATCAGCTATTGAGGTCGCTCTCATGACGCGAGTTTCGAAAAATTTCTTCAAATGTCCATCGATCCTACCCATGAGATGACGAAAATGAGGTCCATTTAAAATTATATATATATATATATATATTCTATTTTTGAAGCTGCATAGCGATGGAGCTCCCCCAGCGGGGAAGTATCGTCATTGTGAGGATTTCGGCTATCTGCTCCAGCGGTTGGGATTTTAGTTCGGCAAATTTTCTATGGAAATGCGTCCATCTTCGTTGGCATAAATTTGATTTGAATGGCTACTTCAATTATCACATGTTTTGGAGTTTTATTTTATTTTAGTATGGCTTTCCACGTTTCTGAAATTATGACACCGTCCACACCATTTATAGTATTTGACCTCTTATTTATTTCTAGGGCTTCCAGGACTAATCTTTTACTGAGGTGGTCCTCTCTGTGTAAAACCTTTGTCTTGTCAAATTTAATTTGGTGGGGACAAATACTTGCGTGTTTAGCAATGGCAGACGTTTTTGTTCTGTTATGTTTTAGGTCAGCCATGACAGAGCAGCTGGAACAGATTTATCAGCTGGAGCAGATAGCTGAAATCCTCACAATATATATAAATATATATATATATATATATATATATATATATATATTTATATATATTGTGAGGATATATATTTATATATATTGTGGACTACCATCTCAAGCATTGCATATAATGTATAAAGGAGCTATTTTACCCGCTTTGACTTACGGACTAAACATCTGGCATCATGGACTAAACAGACAATACAATTTGAAAAAACTACAGAGAGTACAAAGATTGATGGCCCTAAAAATAATAAAAGGTTTTAAAACAGTATCTTATGACGCAGCATGTGTACTAGGTAAATTAATACCAATAGATCTCATTGCAAAGCAGTACGTAACTCAATGCTCTCTTTTGAAAACCTCAACAGCCAACTCGAACTATCTGCCTGAAGAAATAGAAAGAGATATTCATTATAAGGACTGGCTCCACCCGTCGTTATATCCAAGAATTTGTTTAAACCCATACAATAATGCCGATATATGCATTTATACTGATGGCAGTAAGGATAAAACCCAAGTCGGTTGTGCTTTTGTGGTTTTTAGAAGAGATGAACTAATAGAAATACAAAAATTCAGACTTGGAAAACTGTGTACCAATAATCAGGCAGAAAAAATTGCAATCTTAAATAGTTTACTGTACATAGACGACAAACAACCTTCAACACACATCAACATTTACACTGATAGCCACAATTCTTTACAATCACTTCAAAATTATACAATTCATGACCCTTTGACAGAAAAAATCAGACAGTTACTTACAAGACTTAAACAAAATAATATACACATACACTTTTGCTGGATCAAAGGGCATTCGGGAATTTTGGGAAACGATCTCGCTGATTTATCTGCAAAATCAGCGTCAAAAGATACCAAAATTCCAGAATGCTACAACAAAATAACAAAATCACACTTAAAAACACAATTACTTACTGACACAATTAACACATGGCAACAGAAATGGAATACGACTATGAAAGGACAACATTTAAAGATATTTATTCCAGACATTAAAGAGTACTTAGAACAAAAATTAATATCAACAGACTTTTACTTGACACAATTATTAACTGGACACGGAACAACAAATTCTTACTTTAATCGTTTTGGCCTAACAGATCAACCAAACTGTTACTGCGACTTAACTACTGAACAGACATACAGACACTTGCTCTATGACTGCAGACTACTAACGGACCAAAGAGAAGACTTTAAATCCCAATTAAAATGCCGACAAGAAAATTGGCCTGTTGAGGAAAAACTATTATTTTATAAACATAATAAACCATTAAAAAAGTTTGCTGAAGAAATGTATGACTTCTTGAACTATTTGAAACTGAAATACAGTTAAATTAATTATTCAGCATTGAATCCAAATTTTGTTTTAGTTTTTCTTTTCTTTTTTTTTTTCTTTTCTTTGATGTATATAATTTTATTGTATAAATATTTTATGTTATTATAGTTTAAAAAAAAAAAAAATATTATGTATCAAGCACACGTTATGTACTAATTAATTACTGTACGGGACGTGTGGATAATAAACTCCCTTCCTGTAGGGTTACTTCAGGAAGGAAATAAATAAATAAATATATATATATATATATATATATATATATATATATATATATATATATATATATATATATATAGTGTGAGGATTTCAGCTATCTGCTCCAGCTGATAAATCTGTTCCAGCTGCTCTGTCATGGCTGACCTAAAACATAACAGAACAAAATATATATATATATATATATATATATATATATATATATATATATATATATATATATATATATATATATATGTCTGTTAACACTCTAGCGGTTGCAATTTTTGTTTGACCGTTACCAAACTCGGTAAATTTAATCGTTTTATGTAAAAAGGAAGATCAAGTTCGTTAATGGCTGAAATTGGATTAGTGTGAATTTGTGAAAATTCGAAATATCTCCATTATTATTCGTCGGATCGAAAAATTGTATAGAATCAATCTTATTGCAAATTAAATTTACTATAAATATTTTTTTTTTATTTTATTCTGTATTTTGAATATTAACCGAGATATTTGTATTTGTATTCTGTGTGTGGTCGGCAGGAGTCTGCTATGTTCGGGACTTTCCGCCGAGAGCTCTGGCGGCCGTTTCCATAACTCTTTGTCCCTCGTGAATAGGTTTAGAGATCCCTTACTACTACAGCTGTTATTGGGCAGATTTCTCTACTGTAAAACTTCACGTGGGAAATCTACTTAGTTTACGCAGCCCCTGCGTGACGGACTTTTATTCTCATACACTGAGTTCATAGTGTCCCATAGGCACACTGTGAACAGGCAATAAACCCTTGAAAGTTATTAGTTCTTGTCAATTTGAAGTGGGAATTTAAAAGGGCCAATACTGTCTGTGGAAGTTGCTGTAACATTACCACAAAACTAAAATATACTAATTTTAATTGTATATAAATTATACTTCATTTGTTTTTAAGGGAGCGAGAAAGTGGTCTTCTAAGAGATGAGACATTGGAAAAACTCTGGGAGCTGTTCTGTAAATCTGAAGAAAATGAGGAGAATAGAAGGACTAGTGTAGGGATGCTAGGGGAGCAGTGCGTCTCTGACAAGGTCATTGCAGATTCTGTCGAAGCACTTATTGGTGTTTATCTCAAGGTAAGTCTCGTTTATCTCCATTTTACATACCTTTACAATTTACCTCTTTTAAATATATAACGAACTGATTTTTCTTTTTCATACTCTGTAGTCTTTATTTCCCCTGTTGATTAATAACAGTTTTCTATGGTTTGCTTACATGCTACCCTTTTGCAACTTCCAATTAGGAAGGTCATTTATTAATTTTTAAATATTAATAAATAAAAAAAATTAAAGACACATATTCCTTGATTAAATTAATTTTAAATTTAATGAAAAAGAATAAGATTGTTGAAAGCAAAAGGACAGAAGATCAATAAATGAAATATAATTGGTAAGGTCAAATCATTTTATAACATATGTACAACATCTGAAGAGGCTTTATATATGAAGTGAAACAATATAGTGAGAAATAAATAAATGAAAGCTACTTCATTTGTTTTACATCTATTGACCGTCAAAAAAAAATGTTTTCAAATGTCCTTTTATTTTACCCAAACGATTAATCATTACTTCATTTAAGAAAAATAGTATGTCATTATTTCTAATCATAGTTTATGTTCTAGGCATGTGGAATTGAAGGAACTATGAAACTGTGTAAGTGGCTTAAAATCATATCTGAAGAATATTCAGATATAGCAACAGTTTTAACTGAACCTGCGCCATCAGCAGTGCTCAGCCCATTGTCTGATGTGAATGACATGCTCATCCAACCAGAGTTGCTAGAGTCTGCTCTTGGGTACAAATTTAAAGACCGCAGTTTCTTATTACAGGCTCTTACCCATTCAACCTTCTCTCACATGGTCACAGATTGTTATCAACGACTTGAGTTTTTAGGAGACGCAATTCTCGGTAAGAAACATTATTCCCTCCTTGGACTTTACGTGAATAACTTTTATGTATTTAATATATATTCTCTAGCCAACCTTTTATTCCTTCTTTAAATGTCATGTTTGGTGTTCTCTGCTTTCATGGTATTTTGATATTTTAATTTCCATTTCTTTCCCCCTTTTTCAATCAGGGATTACTTTTTTTTCTTCAACTTTTATTATTTCTTAAGAGAATAATTCCCACGTAAGAAATTCGGGGGGGGGGGGGCAGAGGATTAAGATATATATTTTAGGTACTTATTGGTTATCGAGAAGCCACCCATTTTAAGATGATTATTAAATCACATTAAAAAAAAAAAAAAACACTTTTATTATTTAAAATAACACATCTAGAATTTATTTAAATGGCAAAATGTAATAAAAAAATAGAGTTAGCCCAAAACTGGCCGATGTCGTGAATAAGAAAAATATGAATAAATAAACAAATTTAATTATATATATATATATATATATATATAAAATTGTAACGGCGGTCTATACATTGATTTTTTTGTTGAAATTTCACGATACTTCTTTGTTTCACAATCCATGGACACAGTATCTACAATTTGTGGCTTTGATGTCTGTTTGTTTTTTACCTTTTCACGTCAAAACTACGGAGTTAACAGTTTAGTTAGGCACAAAAGACTGAACCGAACTAAACAAAATTCAGTATGTAAATAGCATTGACTCTCTCATGATTATAAGCTGTACCAACATTGCTAAGAATGAGCAGGAGTGGGGATTATAAGAGATGACTAAAATTATAATTCATACTATTTTGTTTTCTATTGGTTTTTCACCAAACGTGCACAGAACTAAAGTTGTTTATTTCGATATTTAAAGCAACGTTTGTTATATATAACAAAGTATAAATAAGATACACGCTAAAAACTATAGCAGGTGTCAACAATTTTATTAGTACTCATATGTGATTTTAATACCATCAACAAAAAATGGTATGTTTTAGACTTATATTTAAGCAGTCCTATGGTTTAATAGTTAGAATAACTGAAGGTGCTATGATCAAATGTATGCCTATAGACTGAAATTACTATCAGATTGTTAACTTGCAAAATTGATTTAATAAGGTAATTGAGATTCTCAGTGCAGATAAATTAATAACTATTTTAATTCAGAATTGGTTTAGAATAGTTATTACATTTAATATATTTTTTTATTTTTTCAAGTAAATTATATGCGAACACTGATAGTGATAAAAAGCATACCTCAGGGTTAAAAATTGACATTCTGCCGATATACACATATTTGAATGAGCTACCAATTGGTAACTTTGTTGTTTTTATTATTATTCATCAATTGTACATTTTTTTCTTAAATATTACATTAAATAATTGATTTTTCCTTTTTTATATAGATTTCTTGATCACATCACATATTTATGAAAAATGTGGGAAACTTTGTCCTGGAGATTTAACTGATTTACGATCAGCATTGGTTAACAATGTAACATTTGCTTGCTTGACTGTTAGGCATGGCTTTCATAAGTTTGTCCTGTCAAAAGCTTGCCAGCTCAGTGATGTTGTAAACAGATTTGTCGTGCATCAGGAGAGGAGGAACCATCAAATTGGTGCCGAAGTATGGACTCAACATTACATTCTTTCTTTATTGTTCTTGAATTTATATGTATCACTTGTTTCTTTTTTCTTAAGATTAGTTTATTTATTTCAGAGCAAGAGGGGAGTGAACAATTCATATATTTTTTTTCTTTTTATTGACATGTTTTAATTAGGGATTGGTTTTTAAATGTTAAATGCTTTAGGGTTGGTAGATATCAGTTAATGAAGTAATCGATCGAAAGAAGTCTATTTTGATGTTTACAGTTTCAGAGACTTTTGGTATACTTCTTCAGAGTATACAAGTTACGCATTAATCTATGAGAGAAAACTTTTATAATTGTTAAATTATGAATTCTAGATTAGTGGACAAGTAAATGGATAAAACAAAAGTGATATGCCTGGGAAAAGTAAAAATTTCAATAAGAAAAAAAAAATGATAAAGCAGTAAGAAAGAGACTCATATTTCTAAAGTTGTTTTGCCAAGTTCTATTAGGCTGTTACTACAAAGGCTCCTCATATTCACTTGAATGGAGGCTATTAATTAAAAATAGAATATTTTTTAATTAAATTAACTAATAAATGGGGGAAATTAAATAAAAACTTTCTGTCTTTCTTGGTTTTATTTTATCGATATGAATGATTATTTAAAATTTTCAATAAGTCAGCAGTAATTGTAAGGGTGACAAGCTGTTGCAGTTGATCCTGTGCTCTATGGAAAAATAATGCTTCCGTTTCAGTATATTCACCCTGATATCCTAAGAACAATTCTCGTTTTAATATTCTCTGTCGACAAATGTCTCCTGAATCTTTTCTTGGTAATACTCTATCCACTCTTATCATATCATTAGGATGTTCTTCTTTTTTCTTTACATTCACCAATATTGCCTGGCTTTTTTTATTGTTTTCAAATTGTACTGTTCGATTATAATAAGTGCTTTTATACTATTTGGTCTGAAAAAATTATATCACCAATCAGATCTTTAAGATCTGCCTTAATCCTCTTTAAAAACATTGTTAGCCTTTTTTTAGGATCCCCCCTTAAAATATTTTTTATGATGTTGCTGGGTATTCAAGAAAATATTTTTTTTATATGTCCAAGGGCATGGGACAGAGTTTCATTCATTCTCTTTGATCCATTTGCACAAAGGAGTCCATCATTCTTGATTCTCCATTATTGACATTAACACCTTAAATAGGTCAAGGGATTTTAAAGACGTCATCTTAGACAGTTTTCCATGACTGTGTCTTATTTTAGAATTGTATGTTGTGAGAGCAAGATAGTGAATACTTTGGGTAATTTTGTTGGTTACATTTAATGTTTGGTGGTAGGGGTTTGAGAGTAAAAATTGAGGAGTCACTTGGAGTGTGTTGTTATTGATTACGATTCCGTGATGATAAGATCATGTCAGATGAGTAGTGCGCCTGGGTAAGAAGGTTTCTTATCTATTTCAGTCTTATCTGTGAATTTGTGGCGGCAATTGTATGAGGAGGGGGAGGTGTCAAAGGGAAATGAGAATGCTTGAGAGGTTTTGTTAAAATTGTTAAAAGGAAGAATTTGTTTAGTTTGGAAGACAATGTTAGACACAATAGAATAGATAGGGTTTCCTGGTTTTTATGAAGTCCATAAACTATGAGATTGCAGGAATAGAGTAAAATGAGTTTTAAGTAATTAGTTTACAATCATTTGAAAAGTAGTTGTAGTATCATACATTAGGACAGTCAGTCAGTTAAGTTAAATTAGAGCTATTAAAAATAAAAAAAAAAAAAAAAAAAAAAAAAAAAAAAAAAAAAAAAAAAAAAAGTAATGACATTCAGAAAAAATCATCCATCTGAACTTCACTCACTCCGTCTTTGAGATTCACTCAGCACTAAGAGCCACATAGAAAGTGTGGGAAAAAAACGTAACAAAATAAAGATGAAGAAATATTTTTGGTGCAATGTACTTCTGATATATTAGCTATGATATTTTAAAAACATTACCTCTATTAGAACATAAGTTATTAGGAAGGATGGGGGGGGGAGAACAGGAAAATACCATCTTCAGTCACTCAGATATGAGTCTTTTTGTAATTTAAAAATCTATTTTTCCAAAGATTAATTAACGAGAGATTTCAAATGATGTTTGGATCAATGTCTCTCAAAGGCTTTCCCATATTTAAAGGAGTGAATTTTATGGAAGGCCCTATTAATAAAGGTCAAGAATTACAATTTATAAATGAATATCAAATTTCATGAATTCACATCTACTCTTGGTAAATTACAAAGACTAACTGATAGATAGACTGTGAAGGCCCTCTTTAAGAAAATGGACTCTAAAAGGAACTCCATAAAGCAAAACGATGTAAATCCTAGCATAAATTGGTTGTTTATTCTTATGGCTTAGTAAATCTATGCATGGTTATTTATTAAGAAGTATTTTTGATAAATCCATTTTATGTGCTATATAATTTTAAAGTAATTCATAGTTTTTAAGGTAGTTTCAAATAATCTTGCTATACTATTTACTCAATATGTTTTTAGGTTCTTTTTCTTGTTGACGAGGAAGATGTAAAAGTCGGTGAAGCAATTGATGTTCCAAAAATGCTTGGAGATATATTTGAATCACTTGCTGGTGCGGTTTATCTCGACAGTAATAAATCTCTTGATACAGTATGGCAAGTCTTCTACAGACTTATGCACAAAGAAATCGGTGAGTCACATTTTTTTTATTATCGGCACTTTCTACTTGCTTCTATTAACTGGCAATAGTTTCATCAATTCTATTCTTTTAACATATTGATATAACTTACATCTGCCATTGAATTTTCTTTTTTTTTCCAAATATCAGATTTCTTTAAATAAAAAATCAAGAGCCAAATAAGAAAGGGTTCAAATAAGATGCCCTGCTTTTTTCTTTATATGTAAGAGAAATCGAGCCACTGCTACTTTGAAGGTTATTTAACCCAGTGTCGCCAGTGAGGTCTTGTCCTCCACTGGTTCAAACTGGGATTAAGAGGACTGCAAATAGATACAAGGATTTCTGCTAGATGTCAGGGAGAAAATGAGGAATTATTCTTGAATGTTCCGTCTTATGATACAGAGAAACCTCCTTCCTTCCGGCCGCTCAGTTGGAGTTTGAATGAGTGCGGGTGTCGGCAGGAGGAGGCCATGATAATTACCCTTGCCCTATAAAGGGTTAATGTATTATGTGACTCCTTATTACTCATTTTAGTAAAATGATAAAAAACTGAATAGGAAAAACATTTTGGGGAAAAAAAGTTTTACACTTAAGTTTAAAGAAAAAAGTTGAAATATAGAGTTGCGAAAATTAAATACATGAAGAATTGGCAGAGAGAGAGCCTCGTGTTGGGAGGTGCGAGGGACATGAAAGGAGCCTACCAAAGACTAGTGGCGCTTGCAGAATCTAATTAGGGCCGCGTATGTTCCAGGAACCTAGCCCCTTCTGGCCATTCTGTTTGATGTTTGCCGACAGGCATATATAAGGGACTCTGACAGTGCCCGCAGTTCAGTTTGCTCTCAGCTGTCATCATGTGCGTTTAGTGCTACAGTGCGACTTAGTGCAGTGCAGTAAAGTGTTTTTATGTGAAGAACAGTGTTGTGCCGTGACTGTAAGTAACAGTTTAGCGCCGTGTTTAAGACAGTGCAGTTCCACAAAGTAAAAGACAGTGCAGTGCCGTCTTTTAGTGAATTTCAGTGACTGTGAGTGAATTATTGGATTGTTTAATAACAAGAACAGTGATGTTATCAGTGTATACTGTGAGTAGTAATTAAGAATAATTAACCAAGTGTATTGTGCATTGTTAATAAATTGTGCAGTGATAAAAACTGTGAAACTTGTGTGTGTTTAATTTTGCAATCCAAAAGAACTCTTATTCACAACGTTTATTACTGGTTTTGTAATAAAACGTAACAATATGTTTTATTATAGAAAATGTTCATATAAATAAAACATAAACTTCTTAATCTCTTCTCACTTTCTTATGACACATTTTAATATATATCCAATTATTAATGATTATTATTATTTCAAAAGTTTGTGAATGTGGTTTTTACATGATACAAGACTTCATCATTTTAGAATTTTATCTGTCCAAATGTCTATATATTGGTTTCAAAAAATGGAACACTGTAGAGTGAGGCATACGAGAAATGTGAAAGTTGATGAAATCCCTTATAAAACCTTGGATTCAATAAAGGGTGATCAAAAGCAATCCCATCATACACAGATTTGAGAGAAAACAAACAATGCCTATAGAGTTGTATTAAATATTAATGTATACATTAATAAAAGCATTAATATTTTTATTCCTTATGCTTTTGAAGTCAGTGATATGTCAAAAGTTACCAAAATCCTAAAATGTCTCCCTTAATATGCATCTTATGATCACAAATAAAGTATGGGTTGTGACATAAGACACAAAATTGTTAAAGAGATTCGGAGGTTTAAAAAATGAGTTACAACTGGGGGCTTCTCAATTGGAAATGTTCATCGTTGTTGGCAATTGCTTTTTATATCTCCACCTCTTCGCCTTATTTTTTTATTTTGTTTATTACATTTTAGTAAATTACTATTGTAATCAGTACACGATTTCCAAAAAATTCTTCGAACGTCAATTAATCCTACCATGGAGGTATCATTCTAGCAGTCCCAATTTTCGTCTTGTCATTACCAAAATCGATATGTATGCGTTTTTGTAAAACTAAAGATAAAATCAGTCATGAATGGAGGGAGCTTAGAGGGAATTCAAAATATCTCTATTATTATAAGTCAAAATAAATTGTATAGAACCAACCTTATTACAAATTTATTTGCCAATAAATGTTATAATACATGTATTCTCTCTATCATGAGTATTAACCTAAAAATTTGCAAGAATCGGGGGAGGTTAGAGGGGGGGGGGGAATTGAAAATTCAAAATATCTTTTATATATGGTATCAAAAAATATTAAATGACTGATCTTGTTCAAGAGATTGTTGCTCTATAGTTGCTGTTTTATGCATGATGTGATTGAAATATTAAGCCCGTTATTCGTACTTTCTTGTTTTTAGCCTTCAGTAAACCTCCACTTTTTACTATGAACTTTTACTTTGAAATAAAAACTATATGGTGAGATGAGATCAATAGTGTGCCATCCCAGCACATGGGGAATCTGTTTAGTCAGGCCCCTACATGGCTGATTTTGTACATTTTATTAAGGGGTTGTTTTAGTCAGGCATCCAGCAGGATATGTATGTAGGTTACCTGATTTTTATCACAAGAGGGGAATGCTAAATTAAA
The DNA here is from genome assembly GCA_019009955.1 of Riptortus pedestris. NCBI lineage: Eukaryota > Metazoa > Arthropoda > Insecta > Hemiptera > Alydidae > Riptortus > Riptortus pedestris. The sequence goes on from CM032228.1 coordinate 231,562,746, forward strand.
GGGTTTTGTTTTAAGGATTATTGTCAAGGCAATTTCAGAACTACTTAATTAAAGGAGTATCAAACATTGGTTTAAATGCCACAGTCTCACCAAGGAATAGTGGTATAATGTCACATTTTATTTTGCTTACTTTATATAAAGTTTAAAAGCAAAATGTTTTAATGAAATAGTAGCATGGATTTATTAATAATTAAATAACTACTCCTACTTGTTACTTTCAGAGGAATTCAGTATAGATGTGCCAAAAAACAATGTAAGGCTGCTATACGAGAAGTTTCCAGTGCCAGCTCCTACTTTTGGGTATGTATTTGTCTTATCAGAAGTAATGACACAATACTTTTTCGCTAAAATGCACTAGTCTATGATCAATATTTCTTTATCTAAAATATAATTATAACGACAACAAGAATTTATTCAGTGATGAATTTACTGAATAAAATTCTGAGCCCACTCTTGATAGAAAAGAGGATTAAGTGGATACTAATGAATAATTTTCAATATTCAGGTAATTTTCTAATTAATTATTGCAGCATTAACTTTTCTAGTAATTAGCAGATTTCCCTTAAGGGAGGCTATGATGAATACATAACGCTATTTATGAAAAATATCTTCAAATGTCAATTGATGCTAGAAGTCGAGGAAAATGATATCCGTTCAAAATTACATACTTTCTCTCTCCCCCCACTTTCCTTCTTTTTTTTATATATATATATTAGTTGCCTGATGCTTGCTGCATCATTGCCACATTTGGGCTAGGATGTTTGGAAAGGATTTGGTTCTTTTGTTTATTTATTAATTGTCATTTATTAATTTATTTTGTATTTTTTCCCCCTCCTATTTTTTAATAAATTCGTGCAGTACGCAGAGACGGTTTTCATCTTTTACTAAGTCTTCTACTTCCGGTTGTAGTCGTAAGTGTTCTTGTACATTTGACTTTTAGCTTTGTCACATAGGGTGCATTCCATCACCTCATGTTTGGCTGTTTCGCTGGAGTTCCCATTGGGGGAATGTGGAGATTTCTTCTTCTTGAATCTATGGAGGTAATGGTTGAAATTTACGTGCCCTGAGAGGAATTGTGTAAGGGGTATCCTGGATTCAGCCATGGTCTGTCAATCCTAGACTTTATTGTTGAGAAGTATTTTTTGGTGATGGCTCCTTCGTACGTTTGCTGCCATCTCTCACATTCCCTTATTACTAGTTTATGGAGGGCTTTTTGGTCTAATTTCATCTATTCACAGACTTGATCTTTCTCTTTATATAAAATACTTAAATATTGAGTTCGGCTTCAATCAAACCAAAATGTACATAAATGATAGTAGAGAAAAATTAATTATATATATATATATATATAAAAATTAAGTTATAAGCATAATTTTGAAGGCACTTCATTTTATCTTCTGTATAGGATTGATTGACATCTGAAGAAAATCATGTGATAAGAACAACCTGAATAGCTGGTTTCATTAACACGTTCGCTGCTGTATCAGTCCCCAGGGTCCGATCGTCATCAAGTCTATTAGGACAGGTCCCCTCTCCTTCAGTCTACTCTAAAAAACGAAGTCTGTAGCAAGCTTATTATGAGAGATATTTTAACAGGGATTGGATGTAATTTGTTCCTAGAACCTGTAGCTTTAGTTAATCTAGAAAAATACTATAGGACGCCGGGAACCGTAACCGTCTAGAAATAGAGAAACTCGAATTGGGTATGGCACCACCCCGCCGGCACCCGATGCTAATTCCAGTCAGAACTTGGTCAAAAATGAGCTGACTTGAATCTGTTTTACTTTCCATGTCCCCCTTCACTCATTTACCGTTGTGTTGCGCATAATATGTCTTGTGGTCAGAATTAGTAGAGTAAGCACTATTTGTAACTCTTGCAGACAGCAGTGAAAGTGAGAGTGATACGGCGATATGCGTGACGATAGTTTTGCAGACAAGAACTATTTACCCTCATGTTCTAGTTCAACTACTGACCTACAAGAGCTTACGAGTTTAGAGTGCTTCTTGAAAATAACAGCTGACAATGTGATAAAAAATGTACATTAGTTGTAGACGACATCGGACGCCAGAGACCGCTCCTGTAGTTCTTGGGTTGGAGTACTGATGGCTCTGCTAATTCATTCATTTAGTTCACTAGAATTGTCAAGAGATAGCGTTACCTTCGAAAACTATATCGGTCCCCGGGGTCCAATACAGATTTTAATGTTAGGAGAGGCATCGGACGCCGGGGACTGGTGCAGATGGTGGTGGAGTATATCATATATAGACTGCAGCAGCAAACGTGTTAAGCAAAAATGCTAAAACACTAAGATATTGAAAGTATTAATGCAATAGGAAATTTGCTGAGTTTGCAGGTTTTGCATGAAAATGCCTGAGTAATTGCTTTCTTTTATCGTCTGTACTTTAAGTTTGCTAACATTTCAAGCAGAAATCAATGTTTATTTATATTATATTTAATAATAATTTTATTTCATACATAGGTCAAACAATTTTAAATATCTTTATTTATTTAATATTTAAATGTTTTTATTTTCTCCCCTTTAGAAAAGCAAAGGTTCAAGGGGAGAGAGGAGTGATTGTACCACTTCACATCAACCACAACGGCGAGCTGAAAACATTCCACGGGATTGGTGAAAACAAAAACAAAGCCAAGCTCGCTGCAGCTAAAGTAGCTCTCCGTCATTACCATAACAGCAGTCTTGGGTGCTGAAATTTCATATCCCTCCTATACCACCGAACAACTGCTACATTATGCTTTCCATCATCTTCCTATTGTGCTTCTATTATTTCCTATCACACAATTTATGTGCTTCTGTACAAAGACTGTAATGTGTCCAGCCTTAAGCTAAATATTAATATTCTCTTTTATTATAGATGCTAGTACATCTGGATATTAAGTAAAATTCACCTAGAATAATCAATCCCCATTTTTCATTAAAAGAAAAATAAATTAGCTTAATAGTTGAACCTATTAGGTTTGTAAGTATTAACAATGATTAAGTGGTTTTCGTTGACTGATATAAAATGAATGCCACTTAGATAATGATTTTATTTCGAATAAGTTAATTTCTTTCTTCTTTGAATTTTTATACTAGTAATATTAATAAATAACTAAAAACATTGAAGACTGACTGTAGTCTAAAGCTAAGAGATAATTCAACTTCATGAATAATAGCCAGTTAATCGAGCCATTCTTTTTCTTAGAAAAAAAAAAATCACATTTCAAAACTGATCTTTAAATTTTTTAATTATATTTGGAACCATTTTTCTTTTAACTTTCATACTGTTTTTTTTTCAGTTAACATTCAAGATTTTTTAAATTATTCAGTCTCTGGCTCTCATATATTTTTCGATTAAAGCACATTGCTCACCTTCATTCACCTACTTAGAATGAGTTGTATGTGATACAAACTCTGAGTAACAGAATTCAATGTTCTTAGGGTGATGAAGGAAGACTTTTGAATCTTTACTTTTTTCCAGGTCCTTAGCACATAACGATGAAGTTACCTTATGTACCATATTAGAATATAGCATATCCATAAGGAGTTTACACACCCTAGAATATTGATTTTTCCTATTTTGTTTTAAAATTCAATAGAACTTTTGAATATTTTACATATGAACAGAAATATTGAATATATCTGTAAATAAACCTATTAAATTACATTTATGCTATACCAAGAGAGCATTTGTTAAAAGACAAGTTGCACCAAGACTGGCTTCACTTCGAGAGTAAGAGTGTGTTTATACTCAAACATTAAGTCATTTGTTGTATTTGTATTTTAAATTTATATATGAAGTTTATAGTTAAATTTTTTGTTATGATTTATATATTTTAATATAGTAGTATATTAATTAATTAATTGTAGTTTATCATATTAATTATAATAATTTTTGCATGTTTAAAGAAAATGTTTCAACCGACAAGGAATGTCAAAATTTATTTTTTTAGAAATTTGAATCAGTATTTTCATGAGTATGAATTAAAGAAATTCGTGTAAAGATCAAAAGACATACTGTTAATTCCTTTTGACTTTTCTTAAGAACCTACGAATCAAGCAAATGCTCAGTGAGAAATTTATTGTTTTCTAAAAAAAAAGAGAAAAAGGTTTACCTAGAGAATAATCAACTGCGACATTGCAAAATGTCATTGTAATTCAAGCAAAGGGATTTTGTTTTCATTATAATCTTGAACCAGATGGCTTCCTTGTATTCCTGATAAATAAAATTTATAATATATTTGTTGCACTCCATATAAATTATTTTATTTGTAATTGATATATCATTTCTCTGCTCCATTGCATGCACCCTTTAATTATTTACATTTACTATGCTACTACGGCTAACAGGGAGGGGTGGTTATCTACAGGCTAACACCCTTTTCTAGCCAAAAATCAAAATTTTATTGTGCTTACAATACTTAATTACTTCTTATAAGGAATTAAAAATATTAGATCACAAATGTAAAGTCAAAGGCCTATTTGTCAGGGTAAAAGGAATGATGTCAATGAAGAAATTTATATAAGAATACTGAAATCAACATATGAATGACAATCATTTAAATTTTGTGAAATACATAAAAGAATTGAAGTTACCTCTCATTACCTAGGTAAACCTTTAAAATACACATTGGTACAATAAATATAAATATTGTGTGTGTGTGTGTGTGTGTGTGTGTGTGTGTGTGTACGTGCGTGCATGTGTGTATTTTTTCTTTTCTGCATTTATCTAAGTAGCAAATAGATAGGCTGTCAAATAAAGAAAACCTACAAAGAATTTCATAAAAAGATAAATAAATAAAAATGTTGAAGAAAAAGATATGAATTAAACATATATTCTTGAAATTAAAGAAAAAATGTTTATCAAGAAGAGGAGTGGGGAGGGATCAATCATAACCAGGAATAAGTGCTGTAAATAACTTTGAGACTGACACTTTAGTTTAATTAGCATGTATTTTTTGGGAATTAAATGTTATATATAAGTGTAAAAATTTGGTGTTAAATTGTGTTAAATATTTTATGGAAATCTGTGATGAAATATTAATAAAACAGATGTATTTAATAAATATGTTGAATTCCTTTTCCCTTAATTTCTAACCAACCAATGTGGACTAGTGATTGATATATAAAGGCACATACATTTGGGTTTAATATTTACATAATGTTTATCTAAATTTAATATAAAAGCCATTCTTACCAGAAGATGGAAACTTTAATGACTCTAAACAAAAAGAAATGTTTAGTTCTCAACCCTAATAAGCGGTGGCAAATAAACAAAAAAGAAAAAGAAAAGAAAGCTTAGCCAAAGCTCTTTACTGGTACTGATAGGTCGGGGTTGGGATAGCCCAACTACACACCCCAACCACAGGTTGTGACACCCTGATAACTAGCTTAAAGATTAATTTTCATTTTATTTAAACTTAACCTGTTTCTTTTAAAATGCATTAATCAAATTTTAGTTATTTAAATAAGTAAAAATTTCCAAATCAACAAATTCGTAAAATCCGACTATCTTTGAGCATGAGTCAATTGAGATACTTTTCCCTCACTAAAAAAAAAAAAAAAGACAATATTAACAATTATATTATAATATTGATATATTTCAAGCAGTATAATTATAAAGAAATACGAGATATTATAGGCAAAAATTGACTAAGATATATCAGTCATTAAAAGAACAGTGACTTTATGGGAAAAATGTATATAACAAATTTTTTGAATACTATATTGTTGACTTTTTTTTATTATGAGTATTAACCCTTTACCTGTGCATGCAATGCCAGTAGACATGCCCCGAGCATACAATACCAGTATACTACAATCAATGTTATTTCGTTAAAGCTCATAGGTGGGCTTTAGTCTATGGTCAGTTAATAAATTGTATGTGGCTGTAGAATTAAGGCCTAAGCACCGGGAGGCTTTGACGAATATGGTCAGAGGTATATATACTCAAGAAAATTTGCCTCCCCATTATTTTTGATGAAGGTTTTAGGGAGAAGAATTTCATAGATTTTACCCAGATAAGGCTTCATTGGATCCTTGGGGAAGACGTGAGAGAAGTTGTGGCCAACAAATTATCTTATGTTTGTAAAAGGGGAAAATAAACCATCCGCTCATTCATTGGTTCAAAGATGGAAAGACATCAAGGTAGGAGAGTTTTTCATTTTGTTCCAATAACATTATTGTGATTTGAATATTGGTAGGTGACAAATTCATTGAATGTCGCTTTGCCTAAGGTGTTAACTAATGTACTTTCCACACTTTACATCCAACATGACCGTTTGAATAAAAATAAGAAATATTATTAACAACTCTGAAGAAATTCAAAAACCTTCATTACTTTACCTTTTTTGGTGTTTGAAAAATTGGGAAAAAAACAACAGAAAAATTGATATAAAAGGCTTTATTCAAAAATAAATATATCCAGATTTTTAAACCTGCCAGACCTCTAATAACTCAAGATTGAAAAAGTTAAGTACTAGTTTTAATCGATTCATTATACTACATTTCATTAAAAAAAATAAAAATAAAAAAAAAGGTAAATTATTACTTGTCTAAAACTCAGCTGGGGATTAACAATTTTTTTTGTAAAATATATAGAAACCTGAAAGTATAGTATGGGTTAGGTAGAAGCCAGAGAGTTTAAGGTGCAGGGAAGGTGTGCTCTGTCCTACAGTCAACTACCCCCTGTGCAATTGAAGGGCAAACAGTGAAGAATTGAAAGAACTGTTTTATTATTACTAACATATAGTTTAGGTAGTTTGTTTCTTACCAGTTAACTTTGGCCTTGACATTTAACACCTTCATGGTGATGATGACACAGTTGTCAAAACATCGACAATCTAAAATATTCAATCACTTTTATTGTTAGCCGTTATTATAATTCAAAGTAGTAGTGATAGTTGGGTTTCGGCTAATAAAGTTCCTAAATTCTTCTTTTTGAGGATTTTTTTATTTGCTGACAGTTTCGGGCATCCGTTGGTTCCCTTCTTCAGAGCTGAACAATGAAAACGAAAAATATAAATATACAATAATTTTTAAAATATAAATATACAATTTTTGCTTTGCCTGGCAATAGCCACAAGATGATACCTAATATCCTCACCAATGTTGAGTACATCCTCACATCGATCCCGTGTAAAGAGGAAGAGCAGACAGTTACTCGAAACAAAATTACTAACATCCTCACAAACCACCTCAAAAAACCCACCACCGACACACATAATCTACCCAAATCTATCATACACGACATCAAATCAACAAAACAATTCCTAAAAACACACGTAGACGACATAATTTGCACCCGAGCTGACAAAGGTAACACCACAGTGATCATGGACAAAACAGAATACATAACAAAAATGACAGACCTTTTTAATGACAGTACCACCTACACCAAAATTAACAAGGACATTACACCCAAATTAGAAAAAATCTTCAACGAACACATTTCTGGATTATTAAAGAAAAAGGAAATCGACAAAAAAACCTACTAACATCTCATTTCTCACAATTCCCACCCACCCAAAGCATACGGTCTCCCAAAAATCCACAAACCCGGTAATCCCATCAGACCCATCATATCCAATATCGACACGCCTTCCACTAAACTTAGCAAATTCCTCCTTCCCGGAATCCAGTCCCTCAGCCACCAAAATCCTTTTACCATCAAAAACTCGTTCGAACTCCTCAATAAATTATCCGACTTCAAAATTCCCAGCAATCACCTACTAGTGTCCTTTGATGCCTCTTCCCTTTTCACAAACATCCCCATCCAACAAACTTTGGGCATTATCAGAAAAAACTGGCACACCATAGAACAATCCACAACACTCTCTTCTGACTCCTTCTTTCAATCCCTCTCCCTCTGTTGCAATAATGGCTATTTTGTTTTTAAAGAACAATTCTATAAACAAATTGATGGGCTCGCCATGGGAAATTGCCTCGCCCCCGACTTGGCCACTATCCTACTCAATGACCTCTTAGACCATATAACCTCTCTTCACAATGATGACATTTCCTTCATATCCCTTTACGTTGATGACATTTCCTTCATATCCCTTTACGTTGATGACCTTTTCCTAGTTTTAAACTCCACCAAACTCCCCGACATACTTAAATCTTTCAACTCCTATCACCCACGCCTACAATTCACATGCGAAGTTAGACTGACAGTAAACTCCCCTACCTCGACATTTTACTGATCAGACAACCTGACTCCACCATTATTACAGACTGGTACACAAAACTGACTTACTCAGGACAACTTTTAAATTTTCACTCAGCACACCACTTCCACCAAAAACGAAATGTGGCAAAAAAACTCATACACCGAGTCCTCTCCATATCCCATCCTCAATTTCATCCCCAAAATATAGAAAAACTATCAAAAATCCTCTCCAAAAACCAATATCCCCGAGCCTTGATAAACGACATCATTAAAAATTACTATAAAAAACCCACAAACACATACACCGAGAATCACACTTCGACTCCCATTTTTCGCTCCATAACATACCAAAAACATGTGACTGAACAAATAAATAAAACCTTAAAAAACATATTTCCCTCAATTAACTTAGGGCTCACGACTAAATACAAACTCAAATCACTATACACAAAACTCAAAGACCCTCTGCCCCTTGAACAAAACACCAACGTCATATACAAAGTCCCCTGTAATGCGGTATACATAGGAGAGACCAAACAACACCTTAAAAACAGACTATACCAACACAAACGGACTATTAATAAAGAAGAAATAGACAGTTCCGCCCTCGCAAAACACGCAATAACAAACAACCACACTTTTGACTTTAGCAACACATCCATACTTGATACACAAAAAAATCACCACAAACGCCTAATTTCTGAAACCATGCATATCAACATAGACCCCAACAGCATAAACTACAAAACTGACAAACAAAAAATATTCCCAACATATGCACATATTTTCAAAAATATGCTGCTCTTCCCCCATATAAAAAAACTGGTATGTATATTATCATTTTTTTTTTTTTTTTTTTTAGATTTAGTACGCTTCATTTCATGTTATGGTGTTTACACCCACCCCCATCCTACTGTGCTTTATATTCATTATAAATTACAACTTACGGCCATTGTACACTAAAAAGATAATAATATGTTCTGTTTATTCCATTATTGTATATTTATATTTTTCGTTTTCATTGTTCAGCTCTGAAGAAGGGAACCAACGGTTGCCTGAAACTGTCAGCAAATAAAAAAATCCTCAAAAAGAAGAATTCAGAAAACTTTATTAGCCGAAACCCAACTATCACCTACTACTTTGAATCTAAAATATTGAAAATTAAATACATGAAACATTAATCAGAGATAGTCACGTATTTGGGAAGTGCGAGGTAGATCAAAAAAGCCAACAGAGGATCGAGTACGTTCGAGTCCTGTTCTGGAAGGGTCTGGGCCGTCCCTTTGATGTTTTACTGCCAATCTATATAAGACACCCTGGCCGAGCCTAGTCAGTTTTAGTTTGATGTCAAGTGCTCATATGTGCGTTCATACAGTATGACTTAGTGCAGTGTGGTAAAGTGTTTTTAAGTGAAGAACAGTATTGTGCCGTGACTGTAAGTAACAGTTTAGTGCTGTCTTTTTGTGAATTTCAGTGGCAGTGAGTGAATTATTGGACTGTGACTTATTGAAGAACAGTGACACTATCAGTGCATACTGTGAGTAGTAATTAAGAACAATTAACCAAGTGTATTGTGCATGTTAAATAAATTGTGCAGTGATAAAAACTGTGAAGCTTGTGTGTATTTAATTTTGCAATCCAAAAGAAGTCTTATAAACAATGTTTATTACTGATTTTATAATAAAACGTAACAATATATTACAATTTTTAATTTATGCAGTTCGTTTAGTGTCATATTACAATGAAAGGAAATAGAAAAATAAAAATTAGAAATAATTTCAGTATCTATTTAAAAACTAAACAATAGAACTTTATCTAGTATGCTACACCAAGTACCTTGAATAAGGCAGCCAGATAGATGCCGGAAATAATGTTGCATATTCATGAAGAGACCATCAGAGCAGGTGAATCATAGTAGATGTACAGACTGCCAAGTGAAGAAGTCTTCGAAATGAAATAATCATTGCAGTATTTTTGTATTTTGGTAGTAAATAGAACATTTCTCTCAGTGTGTATTCATTATTTCGTTAAATATTTGATTTCAATAGTTAAAAATTGATGCTAGGGAGATCGTCCTTAAATAATATTTTCCTTTACTTAAAGTAAATAGTATCACCTTAAATAAAATACAACATACAAAGTAATACATATATTTAATAGCGTATTTACAAAATAAAACAGACGTTTTTTAAAAATATTTAATAAAAAAAAAATTAAAACCATTATGTACAAAATATAATTAATTTTTTCGTTTATTTGTGGGTCTTTCAAATACTTGCTTACAACCAGCAGCTTGGTTATTAGTAAACTTGATGTTGTGCGCAGTTTCTGAAATCCATGGTGAATCGAACTGAGTTGTATCTTGGTCAACAAGGTGGGTGTATTTGGTCCGACCACTCCTTCCAAAGTTTTTGACCTTAACAAAACATAAATATTCAGTTTTCAAATAAAATCTCAGAGGAAATGAACATAAACTACAATCACACTAGAATATATAAGGGCCGCGTAACATTTTTTTATTCTTCCTCTATTTTATTTAGTCAAGTTTGAATTTTTAAGTACGCTTGCAGAGGTAGAAATTGATTTTAAATGAGTGTTGATTACCTGCATGACTCTTGGCAAAATAGTTTTATCAAAATGATCCTCAAGCGTAGCCTCTGAAAAATCTCTTCGGTAAAGGTCTTCCTCCCTGTCCTAAAAACAAAAAAAAAAATATGTAAGCATTTATTGAAGGAATTATTGTTTAAATATATATATATATATATATATATATATATATATATATATATATATATATATATATATATATATATGGAGTATTTGCATTGAAGAAATATGCAGCTGCTATTTATGGGAAAAGTATATTGAAGAATTAAATCTTACATTCTAACAATGCTGGATCTTGTCAATTTATTATTCAAATGAATCAGAATGCTGAATAATTAGAAGATTAAAGCTGGTATGTCTCTCCCAACTCTGAATCTACACAACAGTGGTGTTAGAACAGATAAGCTTGTGTTATATTTCACCAGAGTTTACTGCTCCTCAATGTCTCAAAACTCTAAGAGGATGTTAGGAAAATGTGTAACTTTGTAAAGATCTATTGCTTCAACAAATTTAAGAGTAACTAAGGTTCTACATCAAGACACACTATGTTAAAGTTTAATAAAAATCCGTCATTAACTAAGTCGATTTCCCATTTGCTGGAATAACATACTGCTATTACCACCCCACATTCTAGTCTCTATTTTTCCATTAATAAAAATCCTATGTGAACCAGATTTGTATTTAAGATGGGCATATGAGGTTTAGTAATATAGTTATTTCAAATAAAAATCACAAGGGTGGGGTTTACTAAAGACTGAAAAGCAAAAAATTCAATAGCCAGCTAATATAACTGCTAGAGGCAAATGTATAGAATAACAACTGTAAAGTACTATTTCATCAATAAGATTAATTATGTAACACTTTTTGATAAAACTACTAATAGTAGAGTTTGCAGTTTTGTATTTTACTCCTTTCCTTAACCCCCACTCTTAGTCAAATTTTGGACCTTTAGTTTTACATGAAATGGTAAAATATTAAATATGGTGATGGATTAACAATAATTTTTCTAAAATATTATGTAACTAGAAAGTTATAAATGATTTATTTATTATCCTCGTATAGTAATGGTCCAATGAAAACAATAAGTGGTATCTAAGCTAGCAATAAGATGTTTCACAATATATTGGAAATTGTCAATCTATTTCATTTTACACCAATTAATTAACTATATCTTCTTAAAGTGGGTGAAGCTATTGTAATTTGAAATACCTCCTTCATTATAGGTCAGATCGAAGAGTTGTATAAAACCAATCTTATTGCAAATTTAATGACCTGTAAATGTTGTTTTATCAATTTTTTCTCATCATAAATAATAAATAAGATATTTGTGGTTTTCAGCCTCCAGTAAACCCCAACTCCTACTCATGTCAAATACTAAATATTTTTTTCATTGAACATTTATTGTGTGAGATACATGCAATAAGTTGTGTGATGATATAATTTAAAATTTTACATTTTTAACTTAAAAATGTTAATTTTATCTATACCATACGTCTGTTAATAGCTAATATTGGACCAGGAATAGGGGAGGGGGGGTTAGAGGGAGGGGCAATCCAAAATATCACTGCATGAGCTTGTAACCCTCTTCCTATGCTTGATCTTATCCATAGAAATCAAGACACAGTAGATACAACAAAGTTGCATATTTATACACAGTTATAAGGTTCTCTAATAAAAGAATTTCCAAATTTATTTCATATTCATCATTATATTATATATTATTTTCTTTTAACCCAAAAATAAGAGTGATGATAGATCAAATGTTATTTTTATCTTAAAGATACAAACAAAATATTAAAGCTATGAGATGTAAACGCCACTCCGAGGCATAATTGTTCCTTGGTTACTATGATTAATGAAGATATATTGGATTAAGACATTACCATAAAGAAAGCTCCTCTGTGGTAATACTTCTGCATGAACTTGTATTTGCCTTTTGTTCCCTTGTTTGTGACATACTTAGGATTATTTCTAAATTCATTTCTCCTTTCCTCATCAGTCATAACCCTTATCCTTTCAATCTCTAACCTTTCTTTTTCGAGCCTAAAACAATTTTAAAATATTATAAATAAAGGTAATAAAGTATAAAAAACAAAATGTCATTGCTTTAATAACAAATAAGGACCTTTTTATTAATAATAAAAGCAATATATTCTTGTTAAATATAATACAAACAAAATACTGCCCTAAATCTAATTGTTAAAATGACTTGAAAAATTAATTATTTTCCATATTCAGCTCCACTTCTAGATATTGAATTTCTACATTGAGTAACAAAGTCACTGAACATGTTGTGTCCAGTTTACATTTTAATTCCTGTAATCATAGGCTCCTAACCACGGGAAAAACAGACAATAGAAAGTGAGATGAGGTCAGCAAAAAACTAAATTACACATGATTGTTATTCTCTGAGATTTCAAAAATTTAATAAAAATATGGGGTAAAGAGGAAACACCGACTATTGAGCTTAAGACTAACTTTTTTAGGATAATAATTAAGACATCTGAAAGATCAAGATCTTCCAGATGAAATCTACAACTTTGGTTTTTTTTATAATTTTGCGATACCTCTTATGGTTTCCATGATATTTTAATTGAGGTCTATAAGTATGGAGACTCACTGTACATATCTGAATAGATCAGATCATCTACTGGAAAGGATTAGTGAACATTTGAAAAAACTTTAAAGAAATTGCAACTTGAGAGCAGCAACCTCAATTGTTGATTACTCTTAAATATCTAAAGCTAAAATGCCAGAATTAATACTGACTGTTCCCTCTCCTCACGGTCTCGTTTAATTCGCTTAAGCTCCCGCTGCTTCCAAGCTTCATATTCCACTTCATCATTTTCATCATCAGTATTGACATCATTCAATGAAGGATCCTCTCCATTTAATTTAGTTTTATTTGTCTCCTTCCTGATTTCTTCCTCAACCATCTGAAAAGGAAGAACCAATAATGTCAAAAGTCTGTCACGCAGAGGCTGCGTAAACTAAGCAAATTTCCTCCGGGAAGGTTTAGAACAGTTAAATGTACATGCTGGTAACACCATCGTGAGTTCACGGTATTTATAGCTGTTAAGCGAATAAATACAAACGGTAATAAGAAATCATTCAGTCAATCAGTGGTTCATCATATAACAGCTTATTATTAACATGACACTAGTAAAAGGGGGTTTACTGAAAGCGTAAAACTATAAAATCCAAATATCTCAGTTAATACTCATTATACAGAAAATAAGTATAGATCAATATTTATAGTAAATTGAATTTTCAATAAGATTGCTTCTGTACAATTTGATCCAATGTGTAGTAACAGCTATTTCGAATTTTCAAAAATCCTCCCTTTTAAACACCCCTCCCTGGTCCAATTTCAGCCGTTAACGAACTTGATCTTTCTTTTTACATAAAACGACTAAATATTGAGTTTGGTAATGATTACACAATAATTGTGACCACTAGAGCGGTAACATATATATAAATACTAGCTAAGGTACCCGGCGATGCTCGAGAAATCATTCTTAAATGACTAATGATGGTATTTTGATAGTAAGACTTCAATGTGTACAATTACACTGCCCTCCACGACGTAATGATTTTTCGAAATAGCCAACCCTGAAGGGTAACTTGGGGATTAATAGAATAGAAATTTTAGTTTTGAAGGATAAATGAAAATGTGTTCCCAATCTATCCCTCTAAAATTTATGACTCACCGTTTTTCAATAATTCAAACCATAATCATGGGTAGCATTTGTTACAATTACATATCATCTATAATGAACATATTTCCTTTCAATAGCCAATCCGAGCTCATATAGTTTAGGCAAAGTTTTGCACTTAAGATTATAAAAGTAATAGTGAATCTCACTGGAAATCACTTCCAGCAATGCCAGACGGGAAATAAGTAAATTCCATTAACTGGTAAGGCTCCCGTCATCTTCCACTCCCGCATTAGACTTCTCGCATTTCAGTATCTCTTATAAGCCCTACTCCCGTTTGAACCTAAAACTTTTAATATAGCTTATAATCATGGAAGAATTAATGCTAATTGACATACCGAGTTTTGCTAAGTTCGGTTCAATCGTTAGTGCCCAACAAAATTGTTGGCTCCCACTTTAGATTTTAGTGTATATCACGTTTAAGCTTTTTTATATAACAAAAGTTACTTTAAATAGAAAAATAAACTACTTTTGTCATGTGCATATTTGAAGAAAAACCAATTGAAACGAGATATGGCTATTTTTAAATTCAGGCCTCTCTAACAACCCCCACTCCTGCCATTCCCTAGAAATGTTGGTATGGCTTCTTATAAAGAAGGTATTAGTGCTAATACACATACCAAGTTTTATTTAGTTCCGTTGAGTCTTTCGTGTCAAATAAAATTGTTGACTCCCGCTATAATTTTTGGCGTATAACACATTTGTACTTCGGAATACCACAAAAGTATATATGACAAAAGTTACTCTAAATAACAAAATAAACAACTTTTGTTATGTGCATATTTGCAGAAAAACCAATAGGAAACGAAATATCGCTATTTTTAAATTCAGGCTTTCCTTATAACCCCCACTCCTGTTCGCCTCAGAGAATATTAATATATCCTAAAGCCTAAGTTGGGCTAATAGTAATATACATACAGAGTTTCATAAAATTTGGTTCAGCCGTTTATGCGTGAAAAGGTAACAAACAAACAAACATACACAAAAGAAACAAAATGCAGTTATGGTGTCTATGACATGTGAAACGAAAAGTTATCGTGAAATTTCGAGAAAAAAATCAATGTACAGACAGAGGTTACAATTCTATATATATATACTAACTAAGTTACCCGGCTTCGCCCGGGAATTATTTGAAGCTGAATGTTGGTATTTTTTTGGCAAGGCACAATATTTTGATATTTCCCTGTCCCAGTGTTTAGGGTTTATACCCGTCGTTGCAGTGGATTAGTCAATGATAAAATTATTTGTTATGTAACGCTTCACTGTCCTCTATATTTTTATATTTCCCATCTCCTGTGCATGTAATTTTTTATAACATAATGGACCATATAATTCATAATCAGAGAAATTATTCTGCCTTCAAACCATGTATGAATAAAAGTTCCTTTCCCTTGTTCCGGTACAAAGCCCAACAGTGACAGCTGTATTAAGTGCGTCATAACCACTCTTAAAAATACTCTTTTGTAAGTCTCGATTGTAAACTGTATATTCATATTGAAACATAGTGTGTTCAGTAAAATATATCATATATTAATGAATCAGAGTTAATAAATACCAGAAATAACTGGGACCTTCCCCAGCATTCATCCTTTTAAATTATTTATTTATGATAATTAAACAAATTCCCATTCCTGAGAATAACACTAAAAACCAATATGAGGTCGGCTGGGGAGCGGCAGAACTGATAGGACAAAGGAAGTATCCCCATACATCCCTAGGTACAAATGGTGCCAACCTACCACACATATAGGATCTCAATCCTGTAATATAATTAATTATATTAACAAATCTGATTGCATTATCTTCAGAATACTAAAACTGGTTGTTCAAATAATGTTCACGTTTTAATTAAATAAAGTAATAATTACACTTAAGGGCAAACTGGCTTTTCTCATGAATTAATGTTTGGAAGAAGAGAAGGGGGGGGGGTATTCTTTACTAGGTGCAATCTGTTACTGGTATTAAAAAAATAACATAGGTTTGAATTATTACGGTTAAAATATTAACATAGATTTGAATTAATTTATGTAGGTGAGGAACCTGGTAGTTCAAATTGTAAATACATACATTGTTATACGAAAAAATGTTAAAAACAAAAATTACTTTTAATAACACAAAAATAACTTTTGTTATGTGCACGTTTGCCTTAAAATAGAAAATTAATTTTTATTTCAGGCTTCCCTTATAACGTCCACTCGCGTTCGAGCATAAAAATTTTATTATAGCTTATTATCATGGAAGAATTAATGCTAATTCACATACTGAGTTTTGATAAGTTCGATTCAATCATTAGTGCCCAATAAAGTTGTTGTCTTCCGCTAAGCTTTGAATGTATACATTGTTTATACTTTAATATATGAAAAAAATGAGTATAACAAAAGCTACTCTAAATAACAGAATAAAAAACTTTTGTGATGTACACATTTGCCGATAAACCAATAGGAAACTAAATATAGCTATTTTTAATTTCAGGCCTCCCCTACAACCCCCTCTTCTGCTCGTCCCTAGAAACGTTGGTACAGCCTATTGTCATGGAGGAGTTAGTGCTAATACATACGAGTTTTGTGTAGTTTGGTTGGGTCTTTTGTGACAATTAAAGTTGTTGACTCCCACATTGTATAAGACAAAAGTGTATATAACAAAATATACTCTAAATAACAAAAGGAACAACTTATGCTATGTGCCGAAAAAGCAATACGAAACAAAATATCGCTATTTTTAATTTCAGGCTTTCCTTATAATCCCCACTCCTGTTCGTCTCAGAGAATATTAATATAGCCTAAAGTCTAAGTTGGGTTAGTAGTACTATACATATCAAGTTTCATAAAATTCGGTTCAGCCGTTTATGCGTGAAGAGGTAACAAACAAACAGACACCAAAGAAACAAATTGCAGGTATCGTGTCTATGACATGTGAAACGAAAAAGTATCGTAAAATATTGAGAAAAAAATCACTGTTCAGACAGAGGTTACAATTATATATATATATATATATGAGTTATTATATCATGAACCACTTTATTCAAAGCTTAAATACCAAATATTACCTTCATTGAACTTATACTGTGTGATTACCGTCTATACAAAGATGTATATTTGATCTATACCATACTCAACATTTAACCCATTAATTCAATTCTAATATTCACATTCATTAATGGTTGAAATCAGACCAAGAATAAAGGGGGTTTAGAGGGGGAGGGGGTTCGTTAATTCAAAATATAGTTATTTATTATACAAGTGACGAAAGTAGATCATTTTACAACTCGAGTGAAACGTTTACCCACACGAGCGAAGCGAGTGTGGTAATTTCACGAGAGTTGTAAATTCTACTTTTGTCACGAGTGTAATATTAAATTTTTTCTGTAATCGTGTAATACATGATCAGATCTAACCAGAATATGAACAAAATTAGGATGTTGTGAAGATTATGGTATGTTGTTGGTAGGTTATAAGCATGGTTGTGAAAGGTTATAAGCATAGTTATAAAACAACTAGTGCAGTTATAAACAAGGAAGGTAATTATTATTATATTTAAATTTTAAAGTATATTGATTATTTCCACCAATAATTCATTCACATTTCAATTTATTTTGTTAAAATAAATTCTTACAATGTTAAGAAACATTTAAAAGCATTTAATTTCCAACTTCAAATTATTTTTTAATTTATACTTATTACTAATTAAGAAGGCAATTCACTTTCTTCACTCTATTGGAAAATGTTTCACTTTCTTCACTCATTTCAGTTTAGTAATGTTACCATTATTCAACGATTACAGAAAAACTACTTTATTTTGAGATGGATCGAACAATTTTATAGAACCAATCTTGTTAAATAAAGTATTGATGCTCTATAGGTTTATTCGTTAACTACTATAAAGGGAGTTATTCATATTTTTATTTAGAAATAGAGAATATGAGATGAGATGAGTAGTGTGCCAAACCAGCATGTAGGAAATCTCCTAAGTTTTCGCAGCATCTGTGTGTTGGGCTTTTTTGTTTTCAGCAATAAGGAAGTATTGTAATCACAACAATATTCAGCAGAATTATTATTATTTAGCAGAGTCACGTCTGTAGGTATATATTTAATGTACGTATGTATAAATATTGCATAATTCAAAAAAACAACTTTCCTTAGAATATCGAGATTTTATATTAGGAAGGTTGTACTGTCTAGAGATAAAACAAAGTTGTACGAACCTTTTTTTGTATATAACAAAAAGATTTGGGGAGAGACATAGGTGTACAGAGTGAGAGGCTAGATGGCACTAATGGGCACTTGCAATTAGTCCTTAGTGACAACTAGGTACAATAGATCAGAAATATAATATTTCTTCTGTCATAATTATAACTTTGAATATTAATGAAATTAGATACTTGTTACTCCATGTAGTCACTTCGGAAAAATTGTTTGTTGTTTGTCCATCAAACTGAAGAAACAGGGTCGATGATCTGAGGGAAAGTATGTGGTCCCAGTGCTGAATATTTGTAGTTACCTGGCAAATGGTTTAAGGTGTGGGCAGAAGGTCCTTCAAAAACTTTAGTGTATTTAACGGTAATTTTTGAAATGTGCACTTACACTAATACATTTTACCTCTTTCATCGAACATATCTAATCAATCCTACCTACCTTAAGTGTGTGTTTTCGCCTTTCTTCAACCAACTTTTTTGTTTCAAGTTCCATTTCTTTTTTTCTCTGAGCCTCCTTTTCCTTTTCAAGAATTGTTACTCTTTCTTTCTTCTTAACAAATACTGGTTTTAACCTCACTCCAACTTCTTCCTCAGAATCTATGAAATTGCACTTCAGTTACTACTACTTCAAAATAGTGTTAATTTCTTAAAATTGTCAGGATATAATAGTAAACCTTCATAGACAATTTTCTCACAATGGTGTGGAAATAGTGTTTGTAGATAAGTAAATTAAAGCAGTATTTATGTTATTACTTGAATTAAGATTCATATTATGACCACCAATATAACAATGGAACATATAAAAAAAGTGTGTCATCTGCTGGAGATGCATAAACTAAGCAGATTTCTCACCTGTTGGAAAGACACACAATTGATCTATTGACCACATGTATTTTCTATTTCTAAATTAAAATCCAATAAGCAAGAAGTGGGAGTTTACTGAAGGCTGAAAACAAGAAGGTATGAATAACTCGCTTAATATTTAAGCTAGAAAAAAAAAATATATAGAACAAAAATTGTAGAGAATTAATAGCTTAACAAGATTGGTTCTGTAATATTTTTCAATACAAATCATCATAATGAAATTATTTGGAAATTTTGATTCCCTTCTCAATCCCCCCGACCCTGGTCGAAATTTCAGTCATTAACGACTATGAACTTAGGTTTTTTATGAAATGGTTAAATATTGATCAATATCAATTGATATTGGTATAGATCAAATAAACATTATGGGCCTCTATTAGTCCACTGTTTATATATATATATATTAGTTTTGAACGGACCTCATTTTCATCCCACTAATTAGTCTTAGTCATAACTATTATAAAATACTGCAACAGGTTATATCAAGACTGCAAATACAAGGAATTTAACACATTCCTTACTCAGCCTTCAAAAATTTCTGCATTGGAACAAATAGTTTTAACCTCATTCATTCTTTAGTTTCTTGGCTAATTTATGCTAAGAGTCTACTTATAATGATTTGTCTTTATTTCAATATTTGTAATGGAGCTGAGCTAATAAAGAAGTTAAAACATTTTGCATGTGAGACTGGATTAATTTTAGCATTCTTTGGCATAGTTAATTTTTAAACAAATATATAAGCATTCTAAGCCATAATATTAATAAGTAATAAAATAAAGAAACACACTTGAAGAAAAGGAGAGATGTTTATTGGAAGCATGAGGCTATATACAAATGATGTTTACTTTAAATTTAATAACACAAGTTTAAAGTTTTACGTAAACGGGTAACAGTCCCAATCCAGCACAATTAGTGGTGTGGTCCAGAACCAAATTCTTAAATCCAGCTCACAATAACAGAGATATCTTTCATTTTTGAAAGTGGAACTACCCCAATAGAAAAGAGGGGGACAGACTAGGAGTGAGAAATAACAAAAAGTACCTGTATATTCTTCATACTCTGACGATTCATCATCTGTCTCTTCCTCACTCTGTCCTTCATCTTCTTTGTCCAGTACTTCTGTTTCCTAAATGCAAACAATTAATTTTAATTTAACCCCTTCATTATGCAAAGCTTTTTCACAATTAAAGGGTTAGCACATACAAGTTTCTTTAAAAAAAAAAAAAAAAACTAACAAAATTCATTGAGTTCAGGATAAAAACTTTAATATTGCATCAACTTTCTTTACATTTTTATTTCTTATAATCTTTATTACCCTGAGATATGTGTGTTTCTCATTTTGCTATTTATGCTAAGGGGAATTTACCTCAATGTTCACCTACTTATATTAGCTACAGGCAAATGATACTTGTTATTTAACCCTCAGTCAAACACAGGACCTCACAAGTCTGTTTTGTTTATATAAAATGAGTGAAATTCATTTTCTTGTTGAAATAAAAGTTCAAAACCTTAAAATGAGTTCCTTCAATTTACAATCCTTAAAAATCCTTGCCCAAACTGCAGTAGATTTGTGAGGTCTCCACATTCGATCAAGTAACTTTCTAAGTACGCCCACTCGAATTCGAATTTACTCGTACACTAATTTCCCAATTCATTATGTAGAAATATACTTAGTAAATACTCCAAAATGGATAATCTCAGGCTGTACACATGACAATATTATTCTAAACTTTCCTCTGACCCTACCCAGTAAGAAAAATAAAAATAAGATCCATTCAAAGTTGTGTTTGTATAAGTAAAAGACCATCTAATATCCACAGGACACATATATTCCTACTTTCTTGTATTCAGCATTCTATAAATCCCCCCTCTTCTACTCAACGGACTTTTACTAGAAATATAAAATATAGTGTACATGGTGAGGTGAGATCAGTAGTGTGTCATACCCGCACATGGGAAAACGACTTCGTTAACACATCCCCTGCATGATGGACTTTTTGCATTAAGGTAATATCATGAAATATCTCGTAAAAACATTGAAAGTCAGATCTTGTTTATATAGCATTCTTACTGAAAGGGGAATAAGAATAGGCTGTGAGATACACCAAGTTTTTGTTCTACCACATGGGAAATGTCCTTAGTTTACACAGATTCTCGTTAACTCATTTCTCATAAACTGCACAGTTCGATATTTTCTATTTAATAATCTTTATTGCAAGGCATTCTAAGGTGAAAGATGATCCATGAAAATTAAAACTTTCATTTAGGAAAACCATTTATAATCTACCCCTCCCCCCCCCCTGTTATTATTTTCATTAAGGCTCAGTAATTTTGCATTATTATTATTATTATTTTCATCCACTTTCTGCTACTATGGCAAATTCAGAAAGACTATCTAAAGGTTACCATCCTTTTCTAGCCAGGGTGGGACTAAGAATTTTATTTAATGAGTTTGTCACTAAATAAATTCCTATTGCCCAAGTGGGAATCGAACTAGTGATATTAGAGATTAGTAACACTTATAACAAATATTAATTTAATTAACAAGCCTGAACTATAATAAAGATTACTATAACTAAAAAAAAACTACTAAAAAGCCTGTGGGCCCACAGTTAAAGTTTGTGACTGGCATGCCTTTCCCTATGGTACATGAGTAGGGAGGAGCAATGCCATGGGGACAGCACACTCATATATTAGTTCAGGCGTCATGCTTCCTGGAAATTAATAATCATCTTTGGTTTGTAATTTTGCCATAATATGCTTCCAACTGGACCTATTGACCTTCCAACCAAAATCATCTGGAAAGCCTTAGTCCTCCTAGGGTTATTGAGCCAAAGATATTCATTTTCTGTAGACCTTTTGCATCTTCTTTTCTTGAACATATTAGGACAGAGGACACCCTAAACTTAGACCTTTCTGAATTATAGATCCCCATTCTTATTTTTTTATAACATTTAGTATATTTTTTTATTATTATTATTATTATTATTTTTTTTTTAACTTCCTTGAGCAAAGTAAAGGAAGTATTGTAATCAGTGTTGAGATTTCTATGGAATTATGTATTTTTGGGTACCTGTACATCTTATATCTTACATAACTCAAAACAACTAGACTTAAGAATTTTGATATTTCATTTAGATTTGTTTTACTGTGTAGTGGTTCACTTCCCTTTTTAATGAAAATCGACTAAGGAGAAGAGGGGCAGAGAAAGTAAAAAATTGCAAATTTCTCTATTCCTGTTATAGGTATAAACAATTTAAACAGAACCAATTTTGCTTATAATGAAAAGATCTGCAAATTATGCTCCATGATATTTTTTAATCCTAATAAATTAGAATGGAGATATTGTACATAACTTTCAAATGAAATCATCTTAACTCATTATAGGTCAAGAGCCATAAGCTTGGCCTCTCCCACGCAAATGCAAACTCAGATTGAGCAGCCGAGAAGGTAGTTTCTCATCTCTGGATGACAACATTCAGGAATGATTCCTCGTTTTCTCCTGACATCTAGTGGACAGCCTTGTAACTATTCTCAGTCCAAGTTTGCGATTGAGTGTAGGAGGAGGCCACACTAGCAGCCCTTGTCCTATAAAGGTTTTAATGAGGTGCATCAAGTCCATTTCATCATTTTATTTAATAGGAGGATAAAGAGTTCATAGTTTCCATATCAGATTTTTTCTATTTTAACCTAACAAAGCAAAAGGTAACATTTGTAAAATTAACCGTTTACTTTGCGATCAATTCCTATTTTTCACAATCAGTCCAACAATTAATAGTAAGTGTTTTACCAATAAGCCAACAACACTAATCTGATATCACTTGTAGGCAAAGGGTCAAAACTTACAGAAACACTATTTCTCCTTCATTCACTTTATTAAAACCCCACATGGTTCATACTTTTTACTTCAATGCTTCATCAGGAATACAATCCTAACAACTAAAATGGGAGTCAGCCCTTGGCCTAGACAGAGTTTATCTCTCTAGACTGGCTTTGTCTAACCTGATAAGAAAACTCAACCCGGTACCAAATGCAACCATAAATCGATATTGCTAAAATATAACTTTCCAATCATGTTAGTATTATAAAAAAAAATTTCCTGATGAAGTAGTGTCAATATTTCAAACTAATTTAACTTTATATCAAAGTGATAAAAACATTGAAACTTATTTGAGAAATGGTCATTTTTTTCGATAATACTAACATTGATAAATTCTGATCCTTTGCCAACAAGTGATTTCCAATTAATAATAAGATTTGAAAATAAATACCATTTGCTCCTTTTGTGTGAGGACCTTCTGTTTGAGCATCTGCCTCCTCCTCTCTATCTCTGTGTCACTCAGCTCCTCTTCTTCCTCCTCTTCACTACTCTCTCTTCCTCTCCCTCGTATCTCACCCTCATTCTCAGAGCTTTCTTCACCTTCCAACACTTCAGCCTCATGAATATGCCTAATCATTAAAAACAAGAATTAATATTTCAGAGAATGTACTGTACTAACTCAACATACAAATCGTAAAAAAAATAAAAAAAAAAAAAATATAATGCACACTAATAAAACAAATATCAGACACCATACAAGGGCACTGGTTCATAGTTGTTTCTCATCTTCCATCAGAACTGTTCTTTGTCAAGTAAAAAAATCACTCACACATAAACTAAGCGGAATTCTGACATGCTGGAATGATTCACTAGTAATGTCATCTCAACAAATATTCTATATTTCAAAGTAAAAATTTGATGCGTAGTAGTGGGGGTTAACTGAAGGCTGAAAACAAGAAAGTGCGAATAACACTGAATATTTGAATTATGAGAAAAAGTACAGAGCAATAATGGTAGAGCGTCAATAGTTTAACAAGATCGGTTCTATAACAATTTTTGGATTTGATTCGTAATAATGGAGATATTATGAATTTCAGATCCCCCTATTCCTCATTTGATTTCAGCCATTAACTAATATCATCTATAGTGTTGAATGGAAAAGTTAAATATTGGATATAGAATAGATGAAGAAAACATTTTTAGGTCAAACCCGTAAAATATTAAATGATGGTATTATCAAAATACAGTGAAAACAATAATTGGTATTTAAGCTTGTAATAAAATATTTCATAATATATTGGCTTATTGTTAACGTGCGATGACTAAAAGTGGGAGTTTACTAAAGGCTACAAAATTAAAATATGTAATATCTTGGTTAATATTCAAGATAAAAAATGTATAAAACAGACATATTTCAAATTTTCTAAATCCTCCCCTTTAAATAACCTTCCCACTGGTTTAATACAGCCATTAGCGAACTGGAACTTTAGTTTTACATAAAATGTTTAAATATTGAGTTTGGTAATGATCATACAAAAATAATGACCACAAAGGATTGATGGACATTTGAAGGCATTGTATGAAAATTGCGTAAGTACGACCACATCTGCTGATTTCTCTTAAGGGAACAGCTATTCAGGAGTATATAAAACTCAACACTAAAATTGTGGTCAGTCCATAGTCTAGAAAGATATCCTTCTCCCCCCCCTCTCACAATCCACATAGCTGTACCTGCACAGCTTAATAGAGGCCAAATGGCATACATAGGACAAACCAAAAATTCATTAAGATGCCAGGAATCTAAATTTAACATTTTATTTACCATTGCAGGTACAGGGCTTAGAGGTGCTACTATTCTCGTTGTTCCTGCAAAGCATCATGAGGCATAAGAATATCTACTTTAATGAAGAAGTTCTGATCTCTAATTTGTACTACCAACTCCATAAGGCAGGGAATGAGTCATACTGACCACTTGACTTCCCTCTACCAAAGACATGTAGCAGGTAATAGCCCTTCATGAACTGATGAGAAAAAGAGCTTAATTTTCTTCAAAACAATAATTGTCTTGTACTAGTCTCAGAGGCTAAATTTGTTTTGAGAATAACCTACATTCTTTTGTTCAAACCAAACACTTAAATAATAGAAAGAGAAGGATCAAACCTGTGTCTTGCTGCTGGTAATCCTTCGTCATCATCTTTCTCACCAGGACTACTTTCCCTCCGCCTACTCTTCAATCTCCTCAATCGTGGATCATCTGGGAGAGAGTCATCACTCTCTCCTTTCGTCTCTGGAGATGGTGCTTTATGCCTTCTCTGTGCGATGAAGT
This sequence comes from Riptortus pedestris, assembly GCA_019009955.1. Classification (NCBI taxonomy): domain Eukaryota; kingdom Metazoa; phylum Arthropoda; class Insecta; order Hemiptera; family Alydidae; genus Riptortus; species Riptortus pedestris. The sequence continues at coordinate 231,588,440 of CM032228.1, forward strand.
CCTCGTCATCTGAATCTTCTTCGCTGCTTGACATTGGAGCATATTCAGGTCTTTTTCCCGAAACATAACGGTGGACTTTCACCTTTTTCATAGTCAACTCTCCTGAAATTTTAAATTTAGGTGTAAGAAACCCTCTAGCTGTATTACTTACATAAGTACTATTGTTATTATATTTATTCAAAACATAAATAAAAACTGAAAAAGTATTAAATGAAAAGACAAATATTTTGCATATCATTTCTTTTGTTGTTAAGCGTTGACCATAATCTCACATGGTAAACCTCGAGTGGCGAATTTGATTCTCGCTTGGGCAAGGGAATTTATTTAGTAACGGAATTCATTAAATAAATCTTCAGTCCCACCCTGGCTAGAAAAGGGTGGTAACCTAGATAACCCATACCAATTAGCCTTAGTTGCAAAAAGTGGACGTTAATAAATAATTTAATTTAATTTTGTTGTATTTGCAATTCCTAAAAAAAAAATGTTAGGTACTTATTCTTTGAAGTAAGAGTGCAGTTAATAAATATTACTGTAATGGGGTCTGGAAAATGAAAAATACATTGGCAAGTAAACATATAGAGTGGCTTCACATCACCTTCTCAAAAATGTTCTTGATATAAATGCGGTTTAATTTTAAATTACCTTACTTTTGGGAGTATTGGATAACATTACAGTAGGGTTTAAATATTTTAATTTACATGTAAAATATTTTAATTTTTGTAATGGGATGCTAAAAATATTTTAATCAAATTGGTGTTTTGTGATTTCTTTGGATAAAAACATAAAATTGGGGGAGAAAAAATGAAATTACCTTTTTCATTTTTAACAGGTACAGCTCCTGCCGTACTTATAATATCGAAGGACGTCGGTTGAGGATAGAAATCCATTTTTAAATGTCACCTGAAGTTGAAACAATAAATAAACTGAATTCTTTTAGTAGTGTAAAAAAAAGCTCTCTAAATAAACAAGATTACTGAAGGTTGTACAGTAAAGGTTATAAGTAGCCATTGATTCGTTGAGTAACGTAACGTTCATATCCTTTGCCGCGTCTTAGAGATTAGAACCTAGATGAAACTAACTAGTTTGCCCCAAGGTAGGTATAATATAAGGTAGCGTCATTCGCGAACAGCCAATCATAATGCAGCAAGCCTCTACGTCACTGGGCGATAAGATTTGGGGAGGACTAGCCGAAATACGATCAATATAACCTGTTTTCTGATTAATTTGGCTAATAAAAAATTGTTAAAATGGTATATGTCTGTAAATGATACAAATTACTTTAGTTTAATATATTTTATTTTAAATAAACCATGTACAAATTAGATTCCATTAAAAATAAAAACATAATAGTTCCTTAAAATTGCTATATGTTGGGTTACATTTAAAAATCATAATTTTTCTACGTAATTAGGGCAATAAAAAGAAAATTTTTATTATAATAAGAAGAAATGCCCAAAACATGAAAATTAGTATTGACTACTATTATACATACAAATTAAAATTAATAAAATTGAGACTAACCAACCAATAATCAATGATATCCTGTTACCAGAATAAAAATGAGTAAATTATTTTAAACATCAGCTAGTCAATATAGATACAAGAATTTTAAAGGCTATCATTGAAGTGTAGTCCTCCTTGTAATAAAAAGATGCTTATATTTAGTCACAGGGAATCCTTGGTTCCAGTTGCACCCTTGTGAAGAGAATGGCACTGATGTTGGGGCTATGAATTGAAATCGCACTGTCCCATAGAATAAATAGCTGCGAAGGAATCATGTAATATCATTAAATATGGAGCATGAGAAATAAACTCCTATGGCGCTCTATAGGAAACACTTCAAGAAGATAATTCTATTTCTTATATTTCAAATCTTACCTTTTTAAAAGTTATCATTTGCATGTGCTCTGTCTTGTCCGAAACAGTATGTATGTCCCTCCGGATTTATGATGCATTAGACTAATACCATATTAGTACTTGCCTCCCAGAATTATATGTACGGAATGTTTAACTGCCTTTATAAAAAAAAGTCCGTCACGCAGGGGCTGCGTAAACTAAGCAGATTTCCCACGTGAAGTTTTACAATAGAGAAATCTGCCTAATAACAACTGTAGTAGTAAAAAACCTCTAAACCTAAAACATTATTTAGGGCGTAATAACCCAGTAGTTTCTAACAGTTAACCTAACCTCTAAACCGATTCACGAGAGACGATAGTTATAGAAACGGCCACCAGAGCTCTCGTCGGAAACTCCGAACATAGCCTATTGGTGACACGCAGAATACAAATGCAAATATCTCTGTTAATATTCAAGATAGAGAATTAATGTATAGAACAATATTTATAGTAAATTTAATTTGCAATAAGATTGGTTCTATACACTCTTTTGATCCGACGTATAGTAACGGAGATATTTCGATTTTTCGAAAATCCTCCCCTCTAAACCCCCCCTCCCACTGATCCGATTTCAGCCGTTAACGAACTTGATCTTTCTTTTTACATAAAACGCTTAAATATGAAGTTTGGTAAGGATCAAACAAAAATTGCGACCGCTAGAGCGGTAACAGACAAATATATAGATATATATATATATATATATATAGATATATATATACAGTTTTGAACGGACCTCATTTTCGTCATCTACTAGGTAGGATCGATGGACATTTGAAGAAAAATGTCGAAAATTCCGTCATGAGTACAACCTCAATAGCTGATTTCCCTTAAGGGAAATCTGCTAAAAATAAGTCCGTCACGCAGGATCAGCGTAAACAGCAGATTTCTCACGTGTGGTTATGACACACAATTGATCTCTTCTCACCATACATTTTATGTTTCTAAGGAAAAATCCGATGAGTAGAAATGGAGGTTTATTGAAAGATAAAAACAATTACAAAGGCTGAATAACTCTCAAAATATTAGGGCTACAAACAAAAAATAACAATTGTCGAACACCAATGATTTTACAATCGCTCTATAACATTTTTCGATACGATTCCTATTATATTAACAAAGATAATTTGAATTTTCATACCACTCCTCCACCTTAAACCCCACTTATTCCTAGTCCGCCTTCAGCAATTAAAGTCTACGAACTTATGTGTTTTATGAAACGGTTATCGATATTTAACAGTTTCATACAACACTTAAGTTCATAGTTTTTAATGGCTGAAAGCGGACTGGGAATCAGTGGAGTTAGAGGAGGGGCGAGGTTGAAAATTGTAAGCTATAGATAAAATAAACATTTTCGAGTTAAAAACGTAACATATTGTTACGTTTATTAAGAAAGTAATAAACTTTGATTGTTAGGGTTCTTTTGAATCGCAAAATTAAATACACAAGCACTGATAACTTCACTTCTTGTTGCATAACACATGGTGTTACCACGACCGGGTGGTCGTGGTTAACTCACGATCACAAAACAAGGCACTGTCAGCTCCTTCAGTATTCGAATTATCTTTTACAGCTTCCAGGACTCAAAATCTCGTCCCTTTTTATGCACATTTCACCTTAGGGAACAGATTGTTGTCCTTAGAAATGAAGCACCAATCCATGCACTGGAAGACCTCAACTTCTCTAAGAGCCAAAAAAGATAGAATGAGCTAGTCAAAATTTAAAGCAAACAATGATTGTTTTTTTTTTTTTTTTTTTTTGGTATTCATGAGATTGTGTATCTTCATTGGATTCCTGAAGGAGAAACTACATTTTTGTTAGTCAATGTTACCTTATGGTACTTGCTAAACTACGTGAAAGAGTAAGACGAATATGACCCGAAATGTGGAAGGATATATCATGTTTTCTCCACCAGACATTGCTCGTGTTATCTCTCAAGAGGTTTCCAGCCAAGAACAGCATACCAGTGTAACATCCACCTTATTCACCAGATCTTGCACCATGTAAACTCTATCTGTTCCCTAAGGTTAAATCTGTATAAAAACGGGCGAGCTTTGAGTCCATAGAAGCTGTAAAAGAGAAAGCAGGACGCATCCTGAAGGAGCTAACAGAGGATGACTTCCAGCACTGTTTCCAACAAGGGAAAATTCGCATGAAGCATTGTAGGAATAGAGAAGAGATGTGTATTGAGGGTGATAACAAGTAATTACGTATACAATTCCGTCACACTGCATAAACTAAGCAGATTTTCCATGTGCTGGTATGATACACTATCGATCTTTTATCCCAATGTTTTATATTTCTAAATTAAAGTCAGATAAGCAGAAGTGGGAATTTAATGAGAGCCGGAAAAAAGTACGAATAGCTCACTTAATATTTATGATATGAAAGAAATGTGTAGAGTAACAATTGTATAGCATCAAAAGATTAGTTCTGTAACATTTATCAATACGATTCAAAATAACTGAGATATTTTCAATTATCTACCCCAACCCCTCAACCTTGAACGAATTTCAGCCATTTACAACTATAAACTTTAGTGTTGAATTAAACAATAAAAATTCGATTATGGTATAAATCAAATAAAAATATAGTTTTGAACAGACCGCATTTTCATCATCTCTTGGGTAGGATGGATGGACATTCAAGAACATCTTTCAAAAGTCCTGTCATGAGTACAAACTCAATAGATGATTTCCCTTAAGGGTAATCTGCTTACAAGTATTTATTTCATGAACCACTTTATTTGATGCTTAAATATAAAATATTTTCGTTAAACTTTTACTTTGTGAGATACATGCACTTATGCAATGATGTCATCAATTAAGATTATACATTTTTACTCGAAAATTTTTATTTGATTTATTCGGGTCATTTTTTTCTTGACTAACAAAAATATAGTTTCTCCTTCAGGAATCCAGTGAAGTTACACAATCCCATAAATACCGAAAAAAAACAACAATGTTTGCACAATTTTGTCTTGCTCATTCCAGCTTCCTTGGCTCTCAGAGAAGTTGAGGTCTTCCAGTGCATGGATTGGTGCTTCGTTTTCAAGGACTACAATCTGTTCCCTAAGGTGAAATATGCATTAAAAGGGACGAGATTTTGAGTTCTGGAAGCTGAAAAATAGAAAGCGTATACTGAAGGAGCTGACAGATGACGTCCAGGACTGTTTCAACTATGGAAAATTCCTAAAACATGAAGCGTTTTAGGGATAGAGAAGGGGTGTATATTGAAGTTTATAATTAATTATGTACAAAAAAAAAATACCACGTCAGTCTCATTATTTATTAGCCAAAATTCATATTTTTAGTTTTAGTCATACTCGTCTCACCTAAACAATACTCTGTTATATATTGAACCACATTATTCGAAGCTTAAATACCGATGTACAGATGTATACAATAGATGAGAAACTTGCAAATACATTTTATGATGATGTCATCAATTATGATTTGTATGCTCTTGAATAAATCTGAGTATTTTATCTATACCACACTGGGTAGTTAACCTTTTAATTCATCACTAAAAATAATTTTAGCTAATGGCTGAAATCGGTCCTGGGGAATAATTGAAAATTTGAAATAACTCTGTTACTATGAGTAGGTGTGAAAAACTTTTACAACCAATGTTGTTGAAATTTTAATTTTCTACAATTGATGTTAAATACATTTAGCAAATTTCACTAAAGGTAAACCTGCTATTCAGATTGTTCTCATGACTTGATTCTTATATGTTGAAGAGAAAATTTTATAGAATCTATCTTATTTCAAATATAATTTCCTGTAAATAATGTTATATAATTTTTTCTCTATCTTGAATAGTAACCAAGGTATTTGCATTTTTTTCCCATTCTAATACCAAATATTGTTATTACTGAACTTTTACCGAGTGAGGTACTTGCAAATATGTAGTGCGATGACATTCATCATTTAATATTTAACGTTCTTAACTCTAAAATGTTTTTTTGATCTATACCATACTCCATATGTAATAGTTTTATTCAACACTAATGGTCATATTAGTTAATGGCTGAAACGATGAGGATTGGGAGGGGGAGTGATTACAACTATTTTCCCTATCATGAATATTAACAGAGATATTAGGATTCTTTTAGTTTTCAGTCTTCAGTACACCTCCACTCCTACTTATATTTCCAATAAGCTATTTTATCACGAACAACTTTATTCTCAGCTTAAATATTGTTACGTTTATTACAAAATCAGTAGTTTATTAGAGTTCTTTTGGATTCCAAAATTAAACACACACAAGCTTCAGAGTTTTTATCACTGTACAATTTATTTAACAATGAACTACACACTTGGTTATTATTCTTAACTACTACTCACAGTATGCACTGATAGCTTTACTATTCTTGTTATTACACAGTCCAATAACTCACGATCACTGAAGTTCACAAAAACACTGCACTGCGCAGTCTTTTACTTGACTCTTTTTTTTTTTATTTTTATCTGAGATCCAGGTGAATTAGATGACGGTTGGGAGACAGAGTGACCTGCCATGGTTGTCCCAACAGTTCCCCTTCTACTGAACACTCAGATGTTCTATTTTAAGGGGGTTTTGTGAGTTGGTGAGGGGGTAAATAGAACTAAGGTTGTGGGTGACCCGGTATATGGCGGTACCGGGTAGGTGGTAAAACTAACTCGGGTCGGGCAGGGTCCTTTTATACCTTGTCGGAAACGTCAAAGCTGAATTGTCAGGCCTTTTCTAGATCCGGACTGGTGTTGCCGAGGACGGGCGAGACTATGTGTCGGCACCTTTGATCAACTTTGTACTTCTTAAATATGTGATTAACCTTGTTTAATTTTTCATGTACTTAATTTTCCTAACAGAGCCTCCCACTTAAGCCTTTCTCGTCCCGAATAGGCTCAATGTTGCCGTTGCCGTATTTGGCTAGGCGCTCTAGATGAACCACTTTTATTTTAGACCTCGGATTGTGGTATCTCTGTATCCTGTAGACCACGTCATTCAATCTCTTGACCACCTAGTAAGGTCCCAAGGTCCCTCCCAGTGGTTTTCTTTTTTTTTTTTTTTTTTTTTTTTTAATTTAGGGAATAATCCTTTCTTGCGTTGTGAGTTAAATGGTAGAACCATTTGTCCTTCAGTAAATCCCTCCGTATTTGCTGCTCGAACACGCCTGATTCCTTAGCCAGAATAGGGTCACCCTTCTGTGACTTCGACGTCTCTTCCTGAGCCAAAATGGCTAAGTAATACATCAATGACGCTTTCCTCTTTCTCAGATTTTGTACCATCCTTGTACTCTGCGTTGGATGGACGCCTTGAGAGGGCATTATCGTCATTGTGTTTCCCCCCTTTTCTATACTCAATAGAAAAGGTTTCTGCTCGAGGTGATAATTTCTGGCGTCGGTCGGTAAGTGAATTCCTTGTGGTCTTGGTCCCATGTCCAACATCCACAGGTATTTCAGCGTCGCGCCAGATCATAATTTGCTTACCCATGTTCAGGCCAATACCTTGGGCTATCATGAATTCTGTACCGATGATCACTTCATCCACTATGTCAGCAACAACAAATACATGTTCAGTGCTGAAGTTGGCGATAGCCAATCTCATCTTGGCTCTTCCGTAGACAGTGGCTGAATCCCCTGTAGCAGTGCGCTGTCGTACGTTCTTCAACGGTTACACTGCCCCTTTTACCAAATCGGGCTAAATGATGGTCTGTGTCGCTCCCGTGTCTATGGTGAGGACCTGCTTCCTTACGTTGATGAGCCCACGAGCCGTAAAGTTGCTGTTCTTCTGTCGTATAATGGAAATGGAGATTATGGAGCCATCGGTTTTAGGAGCTAGTTCTTGCCCCTCAGTGCTAGCTCGTTGTAGTTTAAAATTGGCTCTTAAGATTTGGGCGTTACTCGCCCTTTGATCTTCCACCATGGCGAAATAGATCTCGACCACTTCCTTGGCGCTTTACAATTACGCTGAAAATGGCCGACCTCACTGCAGCTGAAGCATTTGGCTCGTGTTCTATTCATTTGCTCCTCCAGTATTCTCTTAACTATCCCGTTCTACGTCACTCCTTGAGATTTGGGCGTTAATCTCCCGTTTGTTGTCCCTCCGTGGCGAAACAGATCTCAAAGTTTCCGTAGGTGCTTTACAGTTACGCTGAAAGTGGTCCACCTCACGGTAGTAGAAGCATTCGGCGCGTGATCTATTTCTTTGCTCCTCCAGTACTCTCTTGACCACTGATTCTATGCCACTCCTTTCATCACAGCCACTTTATGTTTCAGCAACAAGACGTCCCACATTGTAGACTTGTGGCTTTGAAATGATTTTAGCAGTCTCCTGGGCTAGCGCATAAGAGATAGTTTCAGCAAAGGATGATTTCTGCATAGCATACACCGCAAATTTAACATCTGGATACTTCTTAAATATATGATTAACCCTGTTTAATTATTCATGTACCTAATTTTCGCAACAATATCAAATATTATTTTCAAGAGACCTTTATTATGATAGATACATGAAAATTCATTGTGTGATGACATCACCACTAACATTTTACGTTCTTGATTCGAAAATGTTTATTTGATCTGTACCATACCCAATATTTAACCGTTTCTTTCGACACTAAAGAATATATTTGTTACTGACTGAAATCAGACCTCGAATAGTGGGGGTTTCGAGCGGGGGAGGGGGGTTTGGGAGAGATTTGAAAATTCACATTACCTTTGTTATTATGAGTCTGATCATTAAATTTTATAGAACTAATTTTGTTAATCTATTGATAGTCTACAATATGATTTCTTTTCAAAAGTATTAAGCAAGTTATCTGTATTTTCTTCTTTTCTGCCTTCAATAAATACCTAGCCCTATTTATGAAATAGAGAATATGGGGAGATGAGATGAGTAGTGTGCCATACCAGCACGTAGGAAATCTGCTTAGTTCACACAGCATGTGTCTATCAGGATTTTTTGTTTTCAGTCTTAAAGAAACCACCACATATATTCAAGCAATTTTTATGCAATGCTAATACATAATTAGGGGGAATGGCAGTGGATATTGCATCACATTCCTGTCATAAAGGTGCCTGATTTGAAACCAGAAATTCAACGCTACAGTTTATTTGTCTCGACTGCCACTGGGCTTTGAGAGTGGGGTTCAATCCATACTCATACAACCCATTCAGGATCTTGAGGCAGTTGAATAAAGAAGTAGTTATCTTTGGTGTTTAATGTCACCTTAAAGCATATGCCATCAGAATGGGTGTTTTAAGTAGACAGCTTGACTATCAAGTATTAGGCTATGGCTTTTTCTAATTGTTGGATGCAGACATTTCTAATCACCATAAGTTTTAGATTTTGATACAAATTCACCAATCCCCTAGTTTAGATAATACTTTGTTTTGCTATGGTATTTCTTATGCAGTATCTTATCTTTATGTGTTTTACTTGCTTTTTTTTTTCTTTGTATCATTGAATTTCTGATATTCTTTAAAATTTTATAAATAGGTGAAGCTTCTGGTAAACAATTGGACAAATATGGTAAGCAACTGGGTCATCTGATGATTCTAAAAATTAAATTAATACACTGAAATCCAAATTTGCCCGTGAACTTCACGAGTATACCTTGTAAATACTATCAATTGGAATAAATGCTAATTAAAAGGCAAGAATAAGCAGTTATACCCAGACTTGTGTGCTTTATTGAAAAAATAAGGCTTTATTGGGCAAAAAAAATTAGATGTTTTCATAGTTTAAACAGTATTAAACATTTTCAATTACAAAAAAATTATAACATTTCTTTAAAAAAAGTAATTAAAACACTATAGGATCATATATACTAAATATTTTACACTCCATACAATAACTCAAGCATTGACTAATTCAAAAATTTGGAAATAATAAGGACAATATTTACAATTTCTGAAAGCAATTTTCTTAGGAGGAACAGTGTAGAACAATTTTAATTTTGTTTAGTATACATACAATTTATTTCATGTCAAAAACATGTATTATTATCAGAATAAAAAGAAACAAATTTATTCAATATCTTCGATTCTGGTCAAAATACAACACTCACAAAAATAATTTATAATTTCTACAATAGTTTGCTAACATTAAAGATAAAAGAAGAGAGTTTCCTTTGTGATTCAATTAATTAGAGTGTTTTCAAAATGAATATTACCATGTTTAGAGAGCTAAAACATTAAAAATTGTTGTCCTTAGTTTAATATACAATACATACATTCTTACACTCATTTGGTAATGATTAAAACTTATAGTGAATGATTCTGACAATAAGCCTTTAAATGCACAGCCAAGTTCCTATACCCAATCACTAGAACAATATATAACTAATGTAGATTCAGATATTTTGTAATATTCTGACTGTAATCAAATATACAATATAGATACATATTTCTTTTTATAATACAACACTATAATATTTACATATGTTCAATAATCAGTCTAATGTAAGGCATATCAAATGGCTTGATGCAAAATTGATAGTCGAAACATCAATTTAGGAAGCCATTTTAAAATTCAGTACAATTACAAGAGGCTCAACATAGAATGTAAGGAAAATAACTTGTATTAGTTTATGTTTAAAAAGTGAAATTATTATTGCTCACAGATTACAATTTTTGCACAAACCAATTTCCATGAACAGTTTGGAATGGATGATAGAGAGTTATGGATACAAAATCCCTTTTCACAATAAGAAAATGAAATGCTAAATGCCTTATTATGAAAATATTACATAAATTAATACAATGGTGATGCTTAATTTACAAAAATAGAAACTTGGAACCTTTTTACATTTTAATGAACCAGAAATGACTATTTTTTTTTATTTATTTTTTTTAGTTTATTAGAGATTAGTTAGTCGATTTTGTATAAACTCTAAAAATCTTTTGGTCACCCATTCATTAGACTTTAGTACATCAAAATGGCATTTATTTAACCATTTATATATATATATATATATATATATATATATATATATATATATATATAAATATATATAAAAGGACATTTTTTAAAATTGAGAAAAAATTAATAATATTTTATGAACATATCTGTTTCGACTCAGAGGTAGAATGTGGGGACCATTAGTAATGCTGTAAAGTACCATGTAGCTGTATGTAAAACACCAAGGTTTAGAAAGAGATGAAGTAAGAGTCATATGAGTAGGCATTATTGAATATCTAAAGAGCTACAATATTTTGCTGCTTATTTACTTAACTAGCTTATGACTCATATCATCAATTTCAAATCTTCCCTGTGAAAGGCTAATAAAAATGATATATAGAGTACTTATTTGAAAATAAGAACTTCATGAAAATATTCTGAAAGCTCATAAAATAATTCTTCAACAAGGTTCAAAACTAGATGATAAAAACTACAGAGGAAATTACATTATTATTGACAAACTGATTAGGATCAGTTAAAACAAAATATCAACTTATGAAATAACAGAGAAACATAATATTTAAATCAGGGTCATCAATCCGGATTAGGGAATGCTGATCAAAATCGTATCCTAATGTTAGCCTCTTGTAATAATAAATGTTTGTCTACTGTTTGAGAAAAAGAGCTTTTGGAATAACAAAAATTATGAAATTCAACCACTACAGCACTGAGAAATAAGAGATTAAGAGAGAGAAAAATACTTTGAAGAAGATTATTAAGAATTTATCTTAAAGCGCAAAGGGGTTTTCCCTTTAATTATTTTTTTTTGGCACATTATCAGGATTAATTTTATTTTCATCTTGTGGAAAAGGTTAGAGTAAATAATAACCTGACAGTAAAATATAAAAGAAAATAAGTGGTTTTCCAAATATGAAGTCGTTGTGCACATTGGTATTTATTTTGTTTCTCACAGCTTTATGAAAACTATGAGCACTTTTCCGTCCAATTAAGAAATAACAAAAGAAGAGTACACTCAGGAAAGTAGAGACAGACATAAAATTCAGGAACCTTTAAGAGATCATTTACAAGTTATGGTAATGATGGTAATTAATAGACATTCTATAAAATTAATAAAAATTCACTTAACAATTTTAAATTAGGCACATGCTAACTTCTTTTTTTAAAAGGTAATATTTATTATTTTTGGAAAAATTAGTGGTGCTCAAATAGTTTGAGGATCATGTCTGAAACTATAAGTGAGGAAACTAAAGCATAAAAAATTGAAAATATAAATGTTTGTAAATGCAGAACAATAAAATTGATAACTTTTAAGTACTTAATTCAGATAAATTATTTTAGGAGAGACGAATATGAGTAGTAAAAATAATGTTGACTAATACGTTTTAGTGAATAGTTTTTTTATTTAGATGTGAGATTCTTAGGATGATGGTTACTCAAAATGAGTCCCTTTCCTATAAAAGACATAGTACTATAAAGTAAGTACTACAAATACACTTTATTTGAATAATGCATATTTTAAACACAAGAACCACAGGGTAATATTTATATTGATTATCATTAAAATGATGCTCATTTAACTCAAGTATCCAAAGAATAGATTATTTGCTTTATAATACTCAATGTAGTATATACAATTTGTACATGATAACGTGAATGAATAGTCCACTTAAAAGTCAAATGACTGGGGCTGAGCTTTAAAGAACTATCAAATATCTAGAGCTAAACTGTTTTTCCCAAACAGTAAAATTGATAAAAAAATTTGTTTCATATTTATAAATCTAACATTGTATAGGTACATACAAATTCCTCTAGTTATTAAAAAATGAAAAAAAAAATAATATTATAATTAATATACACAAATCAAATAAAACCGTTTTGATAATTATTTGTTAAGAGGATCATCACAAGTTCATATTTACAACTGGAAAGATGTAAGGAAATGCTATAAATCTGGCCCAAGATCTATAACACCAGATTCTGCAATCGGAACATACCTTTCATCAATTTTAACAAGTAATATAGTCCTATCTACATGCGATCTTCGAGTGATTTCTCTATGGCATGGAATCCATTTGTGCACAACCTGAATGACAAACAAAATATTCCATTTTAAATAAACATTAAATTAAGTTTAAAATAATCTTTCTTCATACAAGATAAAAATAAATAATTGATGAAATAATGTAACAACTCACACAAATAATTATAATTAATTCATAATTGACAGGATTTTAATAAGCTAGTTGTTTCTATACTTTTTTTAGTATTGTCAGGTATTTGGCTATTGAATCTAATCATAATGAACAAGTATATTTTAGTGGTTACAGTTTCGAATAATTTGATAGGACTAAACCCACTCCTATAAAAATTCAAAAGTGCCGGTATTAGGTGGTGTTTTTGAGATAGCTGAGCTGTTTATGTCTTCTTTTATGATTGCACATCAATGTTGGTAAAGTTGGCTTTTGAGGTGTTAAGTTTCTCCTATGTCCACTGTATCCTAGGATGGGGCCTCATAAATAAATAATGTTAGTAGTTTGATTGTGAGGAAGAGAGTATAGTGATTTGAGTCTTCTGTTTTGAAGTTCGGGGTGGTTAGGTAAGATTTACGAATGTTATATTTATTTGATTAAGGAATGTACTAGGATGCTAATGAACAAAAAATTGGAGATGACATGTAAGTTGTTAAATTAATTATGGAATTTTTGTAAAGTGTACCTATTAAAAGGCAAGGCATAATATTAATTGATAATGGATTAATATTCAATTGGTTAGAGAGAAATGTTTTTTGTTTCAGTTAGTACCAGCATCTGTAGCTTTGTTGGAAAAGTAATGGATTCTGGAGGCCCAGACTTGTTCTTTGCAGGTACAAAAAAATGTTTTTCTCATATAAAAAATAATTAAATTATTAATTATTTACTGACGGTGTTTCAGTTTACAAAATCAATAAAATGTAGTGTACTTTTATAACTGTTAAATTAGTGATACCATAATGATGGACAATTGAATGGTAAGACAAGTGCGCTCCTACAGACAGGTGCCTGTTTAATATGCTTATTTCAAAAGCAGTAACAAGAATGAAATTAGGAACCGAAAGTGCACAATAGTCAATGGACATTGAAGTGGGCACTCCAAAATAGAAATGAATGGAATGTGTCCACTGTGTTTATTTTTTTATGTACAGTAATTATTTGGCTTCTTGTAAACATGATAAAGATATTCTCATCCTCAAAGCAAATTCTTTTTTAATATTAAAATACATAAATATTGAATAATATTAAAATACATAAATAGTGAATATTTTAAGTAAATATACTTTACCTGTCCCTCCATGCCAGGAAGAGGAACCCAGTCACCCCAGGAAGACCTTCCTCCTTCGCCTCTCATCCTTTCATCAGGCCATACAACATCTATGCGCCGACCAAGATTAATGCAGTCATACACTTGATTGGCATCGACTATCTAGAAGTAAAAGTATAAAATATTAAACTATAAAAGTAAATAAATATTTACACCTAGTCCTTCTCCACTCCCTACTTTTAAGAATGTTACATAATGTTAAAGCCACATAAAAAAATATCCAAATCATTATTTTTGAAAAAAATTTGAAGTACCACAAAGTATGCTAAGCTATTAGAATTACTATTTCTTACAACTATTTTATTATTAACAGAAGAACAAATATGAATAAAGAAAATTTACATATATATATATATATATATATATATATATATATGTAGATAGATGGATAGTAGATTCATACTCGAACTCTGTGAAGAGGCGGAGGCTCAGTGCCCTGTGCAGTAGACTGCGGAGATAACAAGCCAGCAAACGAACCCAGAGAGGGTTTGCCAGATGATGCCATACTAGCCCTTGCACCTCCTCTCTCCAGCGAGCCACTAATCCCTGTAAAATGAATTAAGAATAATAGTAATATTTTTTATATTTACATATAGTTATGACCAAATTTGATAAATAATTGTCTCTGTTCAGAATATGGTGAGCAGAATAAACTAACTGCTTATATCCAGTTATAAACAGAGATAATTATTAATCAAATTTGGTTGTGTTTTTAAATTCAGAGAAATATATACATGTTAATAAATATAACTTGAATAATCTAACTAAAATATATTACACATTATATATAATACGTTATGCTGAAATTAGAATAAAATTCATTCTTATGTTTTTTATTGTATTAGATGGCAGAATTTGACATACAAGTAAATTATATTTTATATCAATTTCGTATTTTCAAATATGTTTATTAGAGTGATAACAAACATTGCATCTTGGCTGAAACAGAGCAGGTAGCTGAAATATTTTATGCAAAAGTATTTGCTGAAACTATTTAGTTGGAGACAGGAAGGACAGGAGGAGGTAATGAGCCGAACCCTTTCCCTGCCGGGCGATGACAGAATTCTGGCATCCGACAGTTGGTAATCCCAAGGCAGGCCGACCCCCCTTAACAGGCAAGGCCTGCTATTGCGGCCCCTCCAATAACTTATTCTCTAATTTTTTTTAACTATTCTGTTATTATTAATAGTCATTTATAGACTCCCTAAAACCATTTTTAGAGAAATATAATTTTTCTGATAGCCAGCGAAATGAGACCTATAAAGAGTTAAGGGAAATCTACTAAAATATGTGGAAAGATGTAGGAAACAACAGATAATAAATGATTGCCTTCACTCTGTTCAGATTTTACAGTTTTGAAATACATTAGTCTTTTAAGTAATTAAAATGACATATTGAATTACCTCCTGATTGTCTGTTAGCATAAGTAGTCATTGCATAAACACCTTCATTTCCAAACCAACTATCATCCTGATGCATTGACCCACCACTCGAACAGCCTTCAACACACCTTTTTCGAACCCTACAGCACATCAGACATAGATAAATAAGTAATAAATGCACTTAATAAACAGATACCAGATGAATTTTCACACATGAAAATGCAATACCTTGTCCATAACCTAATAACAGCTTTTTTGATTGATGCTGTTGTGATTGGTCCAGGCAGAATACTTCGAAGTTGAGCATTTGTATCTGAGTAAGAAGTAGTCAAGGGTGAAACAAAGATTGGATAGCCAATTGGTTGATCACAGGATGAATTTATAATGTTTCTTAATGCTTGCTTAGCATTCTGAATGGATCCTCGTTCAGGGTTTGTATTTCTAAGGTATACTAATTCTTGCTGTTGGCCTGCCCATAACCCACGTACACATTCCCTATTCAGCTTAATTACCCTGAAGCTCAACAATCTTTTATTAAGCATAATTATTTTATACTCATCTGCACCATCATCAGTCACATGCCTGAAAATAATGCTTTCAATTAAAAACTCTTCACTACAACTCAGAATACGTTATTTATATTCCAAAAATTACAGTTGACTTGTATTTTGATATTAAATTAATTTGAAACTAGTAAATCAAAATTTGTCTTATAACCACTAAATAAAGTGTCATTTCTTTACCTAACTAAATTATTATTATTATTTATTAATGCCTACTATGGCTAATTGGGGCGGGTTATCTACAGGTAACCACCGTTTTCTATCCAGGGTGGGAGTAAGGACTTTATTTAATGAGTTCATCACTAAATAAATTCCTATTGTCCAGGGGTCCACTCTTAAGTTTATCAAGTGAGATTAAGGCCACGCTTTTATTCACATGGCTAACCTAAGGCCCCTAACTAAGTAGAGATTATGAAAATCATAACAGATGGAAAGCAATTAATGTTTAAAAAATAAAAAGTCTGTCACGCAGGGGCTGCGTAAACTAAGCAGATTTCCTACGTAAAGTTATACAATAGAGAAATATCCATGCGAGTGCCATTCAGTTACGGAAATGGCTGAACTAGCTTTCAGCGGGAACCATAGCTCGTCCATTACACTTCCTAAAAATGCAAATATCTCGGTTAATATTCAAGATAGATAATAAATGTATATAACAATATTTATAGTAAATTTAATTTGCAATAAGATTTGTTCTATACAATGTTTCGATCCGATGTATAGTAACGGAGTTTTTTCGAAAATCCCCCCTCTAAACCCCCTCCCACTGGTCCGATTTCAGCCATTAACGAACTTGATCTTCCTTTTTACATAAAAAGATTAAACACCGAGTTTGGTAATGATTAAACAAAAATTGCGACCACTAGAGTGTCAACAGGCACATATATATATATATATATATATATATATATATATATATATATATATAGTTTTGAACGGACCACATTTTCGTCATCTCCTGGGTAGGATCGATGAACATTTGAAGAAATTTTTTGAAAATCGCATCATGAATACGACCACAATAGCTGATTTCATTTACGGGTAATCTGCTAAAATTTGAAAACAGCTATTTAGATCAAGTAATTTTTGGATTGAGAAGGAAATGAACATACAAGAGGTTGTTTCTTGGCACATAGATTACAGGAATAGTAGTCAGTCTAAATCAAGATATATTATTAGCAATTATACATAATGTTATTTATGCGTGCTAATCTAATCTTTTATTTTTAACTGTCTGCATCTATACCTAAGGGCTAGAAGAGATGGTGTGCCAGCAAGAACAGCAGCTCTCCAGACAGGATCACCTTCGTGTGAAATTACTAGTTTTTGCCGATGTTCTGTTATAGCAGCATGAAGAGTGGCAGGATCATCATATTCATCAGGGGACATGAAGTGATCCTGTAATATAGAAAACATTGAGATAGTCCAATAGATTAGATATTCAATTCAAAAATCATATATACAACTAAATTTTAAATGGGGCATAGGTTATATTCGTGAATTAAGGCATTGGTCTTGCGTAGAATCATTACATTGGAGATGACATACCTAGAATCATTGATTTGAATCTCATATGGACAGAAATTTATCTAGAGACAAACATATTAAATAAAATTCTTTGTCCCATCCTGCCTAGAAGAGGGTAGTAACCTGTAGATTACCTGCCATAATTAGCAGTAGATAACATAATATAAATGTTGATAAATACAAATTTATCTTTAAAATTTTTATGATAAAATGTATAGAATGCACTAAACATTGTTTTTAATATTGTTTGTGCCTAACAGAGTTCAAGCCTGAGTCTCCTGCCTACCTGTTAGTACGCATACTACTAAATATACAAAATCTTCACTTTTTCACATGTTGGTTATTAACAGAGATATTCGCATTTCTCAGATTTCAGCCTTCAGTAAATCCCCACTCCTACTCATGACATAATAACAATAAGCTGTTATATTATGAAGCACTTTATTTGAAGCCTAAATACAAAATATTGTTTTCATTGATCATTTACTTTTTGAGATAAATGCAAATACGTGTTGCACGTGAGAAATCTGCTTAGTTAACGCAGCCCCTGCATGACGAACTTTGTAATATGTTTCACTGGTTTCTCCTACTCCTTTACTGTGGTTACTGTGAAGGTAAGAAAAACACACCTGTGACATATGATCAAAATAGCGCAGTTCAATGAAAAGCTTTCTATATTTATATTGATTTATTAACTTTCATCATTGAAAAGAACTGTTCGCATTTATAAGTACTGCCAAAGACACAAATCTCTCCTCATTTGGAGTAAGTAGTGTAATATTTTTGTTTAATTGGGATTTTCAAAATGTCTTGGCCGGGTCAAACCTTACCGTGGGCCGGTGGTTGCCCACATATGCTCTAAAAACTCGCCTTTTCCCACTTCTCTGATTGGACTACAGCGACTAGCAGGCTTTTCTTGCCCTAGTATTCTGCTCCACACTTCAACTACTATTTCTTACAACGCTGCTATTTATTTTAGAGCCATTCTTTAATTAGATCACAAGGGCTCATTTTACTACTTGGTGATCAGCACAAAGGTATGAGTCCTATAATAGACTTGCTACTTTTGGGTTTAGTTCCCTTTCAAAAATGTCTATGAATGTCCCAGTAGATGACGAAAATGAGGTGCGGCATTCAAAATTATATATTATTATTAGTCGTAAAGCTCCTGCGATGGAAGATATGAAGTAAATATGGTTTATGTTTTTGGCTTCTTTATTTCTTTCTTTTCTTCGCTCTTTTTATTTGCCTACCAGGCTCTCATTCTTTACGTGAATTCAGCTCTTTATTTTTTGCTCCATTCTTTATTTAATTATAAAATAGAGAAATGGAGCCCGCCCTTAAGGGAAATCAGCTATTGAGGTCGTACTCATGACGCGATTTTCGAAAATTTTCTTCAAATGTCCATCGATCCTACCTAAGAGATGACGAAAATGAGGTCCGTTCAAAATTATATATATATATATATATATATATATATATATATATATATATATATATATATATATATATTTGTCTGTTAACGCTCTAGCGGTCGCAATTTTTGTTTGATCGTTACGAAACTCGATATTTAACCGTTTTATGTAAAAAGACAGATCAAGTTCGTTAATGGCTGAAATCTGACCAGAAGGAGGGGGGGTTAAGAGGGCCGTTATTATGCATCGGATCGAAAAATTGTATAGAACCAATCTTATTGCAAATTAAATTTACTATAAATATTGTTATATACATTTATTCTCTATCTTGAATATTAACCGAGATATTTGCATTATTATGAAGTTTGTGGTCGGGTATACTTCGGATTACGTCGGCCATCTTCGTCACTTCTCGGCTCAGGCGGAAGCTTCTTCTAACCTTACCTTACCTTCCTTACTTTGTGAGATTTATGCAAATATGTTCTGTTCATCCGCCCCCCCCCTTCTTTAGTTCTTGAACTACTAAAATCTGAGTTATTAAAATATAAATTATTCTTACAATTAAGAAGCCGTTTCAGTTGGGAATTTATTTTAATTAACTGAAAGATTTCTCATTATCTAATCACGGTGGTATTGTGTTATCAGTATGCAGATTTCTCTATTGTAAAACTTCACATGAGAAATCTGCTTAGTTTACGCAGCCCCTGTGTGACGGACTTTTTTTTTATAAAGTAAAAATCAAAATCAAACCAGCATCAACTTAGGAGACCAGTAGTCATGCGATTTATAACTAACCGTATTTCGTTATCTGGCCTTCCTATTAATCTGAGGATTGAATCAAAGGAGCCTGTAATCAGCAACATACTCATGTGAGAGGCAGACAGTGAGATATACATGCTCTATTATGTAATAAAAATTAGAGTCGAGTAAGTTTTACACCTAGATTGTTGCAATAACCTCCACAACTTTGATTTTATATGAAAATTGAATTAATGATATAGGATTGTGGCAAGAAACATTTACTAGTAATTTATCAAGTACCAGTGATTCATATCAGGTGCCAATAGGCCTTAGAACTTGCATCTCATTTTAATTTATATAAGATACCATAAAACATATAAATTTCTCAGAATAACTTTAGCAGATGCTTAACTAGTACCTAATGATCAAATTATTTCTCCCTCAAATTAAAAATAATTAAATTATTTATTTACTGACAGTGTATTCTGCTCTAAAAATTATTAAGACACAGTAACAAATCTGTCAAAAAAAAATCTTACTACTGGGCTCATTTAATGATAAGTACCTGATGTAGTTTGAGAGACATTCGAACTGCAGGAGCAACGACACTCTTTAATAATTCCATGTCCGAAAAAATCCATTCATCCCTAGGAGACGTTATTCTAAAATCTCCTTTAAAAAGAGCATGAAGCCCATAGAGAAAAAATTCCACACTGAAAAAATAAACAAAATTATGCAACTATTGTCATTACCAGAAACAATAAATTTTAAAGAAGTTACTAAAAAATGGGCTTTTAAATAAATAATTTTAAATTTAAAATTAATTAAATAATACAAAAAATTAAGGATAATACTGCTCTAATCTTCACCAGCTATCAGCTCCAGCTGTCTGCTTGTCTGAAGGATAGCTAATTTTCAGCCCCTTCTAAACTACTAAGGATTAAAAATAGTCCCTGGACAAACTAATAACAAAAGCAGTGGTGATATTCTGCCAGAACAAGGCAAATAATGAGCTACCCTTTGGACTGGAGCAGATAGTCAGTGCAGATCAGAAAAGCAGTTTGCACAGCGAGGAAGTCTAAAAAAAGTTTATTATTATTTATTCCCCTCATACCTGTATTTTAAAATTTTTTTTTGAATTTTCTATTGCACAACAATAGAAATGGTGACAAAATTACCCATGATGACAAGATTACAAAAAAATAACACTATGAAAAAAAAGATTGGTAAAGCACAAAACCAAATATTTTTATATGGAGCCCTGTAAGGAATGACACACTTATGAAACTGTAGAAGAAATGATATAATCGTTTTACAAACATATTATTCCATTCGATCTTGTTACCAAGGTAATATTTACATGTAAATAGATCATCGTAATTAGCCCAATTAACATAACATGAAACATAAAAAAATAAAACAAGAATTCCTAATTTAGTTACTTACCTTGATATAGTATTATGAGAAGCAGCTCCAAGAGTTCTTCTTCCAAGAATACTCAATGCAAAGCACAATGAAACTAACGTTGAATCTTTCCCCACATCAGGCAATTTCTAAAAATAATGATTTCATCAATAATAAATTATTATTGTTATTGTAATCAATAATTATAATAACAATTATTTATTACTATATTTGAAATTCGGCATTGGCCTTATTCATCAGCAAAATGAGTGGCATACTATCTGGAATATTCCATGGGAACAATAAGCAATGGTCAGCCAAGCCGCTGCATAAACTAAGCAGATTTCCCATGTGCAAGTATTACATTATTGACTCACCTCACCATATATTTCATATATCTAAGTAAAAAATCTGATGAATAGAATTGGGGGTTTACTGAATACAGAAAACAAGAAAGTATGAATGACTCAGTTACTATTTGAGCTATGAATAAAAGCTTAGAACACCAATTATAGAGCACCAATAATTTAACAAGATTGGTTCTACATTTTTCGATACGACTCATAATAAAAGAGACATTATGAATTTTTGCATCTTCCCTATTCCTCGTCCTGTTTCAGTAATTACTAATATGACTTTAGTATTAAATAAATCAGTTAAATATTCAGTATAGTATTGATCAAATAAACAAATGATAACATTACACCAAAAATATTTGTATCGCACAACGTATTTGCATGTATCTCACAAAGGAAAAGTTCAATGAAAGCAATATTTGAATAAAGTGGTTCATGATCTAACAGCTTATTGTTAATATAACACGAATAGGAGTGGGGGTTTACTAAAGGGAGAAAACCAAAAATTGCAAACATCTCGGTTAATATTCATAGTAGAGAAATTGCGTTTCATAGCAACATTTATAGGAAATTAAATTTGTAATAAGATTGGTTCTATATAATTTTTTTAATCGATGTATAATATTGGAGATATTTTGAATTACCAAAATTTCCCTGTCCAATTTCAGCCATTGAACAAGAACCTTATCTTGAGTTTTACATAAAAGGCTTATATAGAAAGTTTGGTAATGCCAAAAATGTTGACCGCTCAATATATATATAGTGTTACATTTATTACAAAAATAATAAATTTTGTTTATTAGAGTTCTTTTGGATTACAAAATTAAACACACAAGCTATATCACTGTACAATTTATTTGACAATTTGACTTGGTAAATAATTCTTAACTATTATTCACAGTATGCACTGATAACTCCACTTCTTATTGCAGAGTACAATAGATTACTGAGTTCACAAAAACATGGTACTGCACTGTTCTTTACATAAAGACGGCACTATACTGTTCTTTAAATAAACACTGTACCGAAACTAAAAGCACTGTTCACTGCACTGAACACACTGTTATTCACTTGAAGAGAACTGAGAACAAAACTTAACTGTCGGACAAGCTGTACCACTTTTATAGGCAGGGTCGCCAAGATCAAAGGGAATAGGCCCAGACTGGTGTACGTGGAGACTAGCACCTCCTAGAATGTAACTGGTGCTAGCGGTCCTGTTGCTTTCATCGGTCAGTTTCTTTTATCTACTTCGTACTTCTTAAATACGTGTTTAACTCTGTGTATTTTTTTTATGTGCGTAGTTTTCGCAACAATATATATATATATATATATATATATATATATATATACATACATATATATATATACATACATACATATATATATATATATATATATATATATATATATATATATATAAATAAAAGTATGTATAATTTTGAACTCATTTTGTCATCTCAGGTAGGATCAATTGTGAGTGTCCCCTAAAGGGAAATCTGCTAAAAACAAAATGTGAATTGGAAATTCTGAGTTGGTATTCTGGCAGGTGGAAGTGACTTCTAATGTAGGTAGGATGAAATAATGTAGGCTACGCTTCCACTGTAATAATTTAGTAACACGGCAAAGCGCTTTCGATGCTGTGCATCGAAAGCGCTTTGCCGTGTTACTAAATTATTATAGTGGAAGCGTAGCCTACATTATTTCATCCTACCTGAATTGGAAATGTCCTATGCAAAATTGGTTTCTTCATATTTTCAACATATGTTAGTTTGATGTTATTTAAATCTGTTGACTGGCCATGTTTCAATACATGAAGATTTGACTGAGGGTGTAAGCTATAAGATCCTGAAAAGGAAAGCTTACATAGATCCTAAGATTATGGACCCATTACTTCAACAATCTATAAATGTTTTATGGGGTAGACGAAAATATACTTTTTTGTAAATTCAGTGACCATGCCAAATAACTTCAGATAATATAAAAATTTCTGAAAAAATACTATTCAGAAGTTAGAAAGTACTGAGTCATACAAACATCTTGGTTTCAAAAAGCTTCTGAAATAGTGAAGATGTAAAGAAATCTAAACAAATGCATTTGCTAAGAGTTTGCCTCTTATATTTAACAATTATCTAGCAGTAGTACAATAATCAATTTTTTTTTGCAGAAGTGAGGCTTGACAACAGTCAAGAATTGCATTGTTGCCAAATTTGTAAATTTGAATCTATTATACTTGTTAAAATGATATACCAACTGTCTCAGACAGACTTAAAATCACAGTGGTTAAACAATAAGGGTCAAAATCAAAGACACCCACCTAAGAGACCCTGAAATAATCACTCTTTCTAGTCTAGATAATAATCACACTTGCGAGTTTAAATTTATTTTTTTGTCATAAAATAATAAATTATCTATGTATTTACCTTTTCTCTTTTGTCATTGCAAAATTGGATCCAGTCAAGATAAGTTGCAATAAAAGAGTCTCTGTTAATGCCCCTTATTCGTAAATCATAATCTTCATCAATATTGGGGGTAAATACTGGATCGAGTTCAATGAAATTTTTATCTAAAGTAGGCTGGAGTGCTTCAAGAATTACTGGGCTTTCTAGCCACGTTTCTAACCTTTCAGAACCAACAGCATAATAAATTATACTCTGAAAATTAAAAGAAAAGAGAAATAATATTAAAATCCATAGCCAACAAAAAAAAAAAAGAGAAAATAAAGAAAATATCAACAATATGTATTACCTTAACATAGTATGTGACTAGTACTTTTCGAAAATCAAATACTTGTAGCATAGAAATTGCAGAATTATCTGATATTGAGTACCCCTCAAGGATGTAGCTGGCTGCTGTTACCTGCCATGCAAGCCAGCGTAAAGAAAAACTAGCATTCAGGCTCAGAAGATGTGGGAGGTGACCAGGCTCACAACAACACCATCCTAACCAATAACAAGTATTATAAAATTAAAAATTTTAAATCACTATCCCAATACTAACCAACTAAATAGAATTGTTACTACCAATTCAATGTGTTATATATCACAGGTTGGGAATAGTATTTTATTTAATAATATATTCTTCAGGCAGTTAATAATAATTTTCAAGAAGTTAATAGCATTTCTTTTTCATGAAGCAGAATTACCTTGATTTTCTTCAACTCCTTCTGAAATAGCTTCTACTTCACGTTGCTGGCAGTAAGTTCCTCTGAATTCTAGTCCTCGCATTTGAAAAGTAACTAAACCATTACCAATCTCAATGATGTGGACAAGACAATTCAAATAGTCAGAAGCAAGAACAAAACAGTCACCTTGTCTCACAACACCCCAACGACCTAATTAATTAAAAGAATGTAGTCAATAACAATTTATAACAGCTCACAGAAGAAACGTAATTTTAAGCAAACACCCGAGATTGTCCAAGTTAATTTATTTATCAGTTGTTTTTTTTTTTTACTCATCATCACTCAGTGATTCTGTGTTCTGAAAAACTGTTCCAGCTGATATGAAAAAAAATGTCTCTAATAAAAGAGTAAATAAATTATTTCTTATTTTCTGGCAGTAAATTGAAAACTCAACATCAATAAACAGACAGAAAAATATTAATTTCATTAATAACTGAACAGAATTGTATTGTACTATTAAAAAAAAGAGTCTAAACTAGTACCCAGTTAGCAAGTGCACATTGCCCATTGTTTGGAGGTAAGTTTCTCCAATAATGACAATTTATCAATATGTTCTTAACAAAGCACAATTTAGACAACCTCAGTCAAATTCAACAATTCCATTAATACAAACTTTATACTGAAAAACTCAAATTGCCATTTACTGATTATTACTATTATTTTTTAAGAAATAGATCCTGAGTGTAGTAACTAAAGAAATTTTCATCGCAAGAAAGCCCACCAAAACACTCATGAAATATGAAATTATTCACTTCTTTAGTAAAAACCTGAATGTGTGCATTTTTTTTTTTTTTTTTAGTATTGATAAAAACAAATTCATATATGAACCAGTGGCATTGACTTGTTTTAATTGTATAAAAAAAAATGTGGCAAGATTCACAAAATTTAAAATAACTCATTAATGTAAAAAAACCAAAATATTTTGATTCAATATGACTTTTATCAATAAGGATGGACATCTCTTCGGGGAAAAAAATACTGTTCTAATAAAATTAAGTTTCAATCATGAGTTGACCCGTGAAAAAGGTTTCATTTTTTCTAATGTTAATATTTTTAGAATGTTGTTTTATTAAATACAATCTTCTCACAATGTGAAGAGAAGCCAGGGTGGGACTTAGGATGTTATTTAATGAATTCCGTCACTAAATAATTTCCTTTGCTCAGGCGAGATTCGAACTCGCCACTCTAGGTCTTCCTTAGATGGATTGTAAGTAAATTTATTTCAAATGACATCCAAATATACAAGAGAAATATAACTGAAGAACCTACCAAGGATTATATCTCCACATAAGGAATGTTGCAGAGAATGAGTTAGGTGCTCATAAAATATAGAGTTCAAATTGTTATCATCTGCTCCAAGATTTCGATCCAAATGTGAGCATAAACGTGTATTTGAATGGTCTACACGACGTGTATTATAATCACGCTCCCAAAATTTCACAGGTCTTACATAGGAACTTAGAAATATAGCGCTTCCTAAAACATAAACAAACAAAGCTTACAATTAATACAAAGAAATAAATAAATTACGAAATAAAACTAAATTCTTAAAAGCCTAAAATTTAACATGTCAGACATAGCTATATAGCATAATTGCAGACTGGTGGTTACACTCACTCATTAAAAATTAATTTAAAATAATTAGAGACTCAGGCTAACAAAGTGTCTTAAGGTAGGTGCATTATTTTGAAAGAGGAGTGGAGATGTAAGATAAAATGTAATTTTTGAGTTCTATTTATCTTCAACTTTGCTTCATTATTTTTAATGGCTAAAATCCTTTATACATTCCCTTGACATGGAAGTCAGTGGTTGATCCTCCTGCTTCTGCTTTTGGACTAGAAACCCCCCCCCCCTCCCAAACTCCCTACATCTAAGATTTAAATTTATATTGATCCAGTTTTTCTTCCTTGTACAAAGTAAAGAAAATAAACAGTTTTCTCATTTCAATAGAATTATTGGTTGACCCTCCCTTTTTTTGGCTAGTTTCAGTGTGTCAAATATATTTATGTTTCTTACATAACTCAGGAACAACAAGCCTAAGAATGATAAAATTTCATATTTAGTATTGTTATAACACATAGTTTCATTTAAATCAACTTAGAAGAAAATTTAAATTTACCACTCATTCTTTTTACAGCCATAAATGGAACAAGAAAAACTTGTTTGTTAAAAATGATTTGTTGTATGCGGTATTACCGAGTATCTGAACCAGTAATAAACACCAGAGAATAATGATATAAAAAGAAGCCCTAACATTACATGTCTTGTTAATGTATTATTGCAATGCAATTAGTTTCCGTGTAGTTACTATGTATCAGAACCGCAAACATTGTGCTATTTGGGCAAGTATCATATTTCATAAGGAATAACACCCCATGAAAATATGATCTGTCAAAGTATGAGATGAAATGGACAGGTTTGTTATAAACAATTTGTAACAGGTGAAGGGTTCTGAAAATAAGTTCATGGGACCTCCAGCCAATGAACTCTCGATTTTTATTACTTTCCCTTAACCCTTTAACAGCTAAGGAGGCGGGCGGAGAGTTGCAGCTTGCAGCCAGTAGCGGGGAGGGCCAGGCTGCTATCACCCCCCAAGCTAAGGCCACTCTCCGCAGCTGCCTCCAATACCTCTCTCCCTTCCTTAATGTTTTATTTTCTTTGTATGATTCTGTAATACCTATATCATTATTTCAATAAATTACAATGCTATTTTAATGAAAGATTAGGTGATTCATGAAGGAAATAATGAACATGATTGTAATGATTTTATTATCTTATATATAATTTTTTTATTTGAAGTAATATTTTAATAATTTACCTTTTTTTTTTTAAATTTGAAGATATATTTTAATTATTTACCAATATACAATAGCAGCTAGAAAAGGGGTGGGTTGGGTTTCCCTCCTTGAAAACCCAAAGATTCCACAGTTACGGGATCGGAACAAATATTTCCCCACTAAAGACACCCCTGCAGCCAAGCGGCCGCTAGATATATTTATTAACTCTCCGAGGATCCTCTAGGATGTACCACAGTCGGGACAAGTTATATTGTCTGGAGCTGGGAGCGGTAAACAGTGGGAAAATGGTGACGAGATATCTCGTCCTGCGCGAGGGGGTAGCGGGGAGGCTGTGGCAAGTTATCTCGTCTGGAGCTGGTGGGGTTTGTCTCCCTCCGACAAGATATCTCATCTGGAGCTGTCAAAGGGTTAAGTTGAGAGTAAATCATAGCATAAAGTGTTATAATTACTGTCCTCCACAAACGGAAAGGAATAATGATGAAGAAAGAGAATACAAAAAATATAAAGTAATGCCCAACATTTTAAAGAAATACTCAAGATTAATTGTTACTAATAGATGCTATAAACCAGTTGAGTTAATAGTAACCTGGGTTCCTGTTTAAGAGTGGGAACTTAGTTTTTCCTTAACAATAATTTAGAAATTAAAATATATTCTTTATTATTTTTATTTATCATCTGTTCTTTATCACTTATTTGTATCTTCGTATAATTTAAACACATCTCAACTTATTATTGATTTGGAGGAAATAGATATGGAACTCATAATGCTTGAAGGGTAGAAGAATGAGTTGGCATAAGTCCATCACAGAGTATTTTTTTCAGAACTGTCTGTCGTCTCTTTAAACAGGCATCAGTCTTGCTCTAGACTTCTCATTCATTTTTAAAACTCACTACCACTTCAATATATCTTCTAGAAAGTCGAACACTACTTAATAAAAACACTACCATCACATAATTCTTGAACGATACTGCTGAGTTGGGCATCAGTTAGAAAGCAGTACCACCAGAATGCATCGTTGTAATTAAAATTTGTAAATTTTGGTTGTTATGAATTATAATAATTATAATTTCATGTTTTGAACTCTTTCTGGGCTATTTCCAAGTCTAGAGTTCAAGATACATCATCTCAAGCAACTGCTATGTAAGGGCCAACATTCATTAGCTCTTACTTATCAAGTGTATAACACAAAGTAACCAAGTTGTTCAGCACATCCAGATAAAAGGGCTCATTGTGACAACCGATTGTCTACTAAGATCAATTTAATTATTGTTTTGTACATTAGTCTTAAGTGAACATAACCCCCCCCCCCTTTGAAATAATTTAAAAAAAAAAACTTCATAGAAAAGAAATAAATTTTCATTTACTTTACTTACAAAGACAAAAGATAAACAAAATAAATTGATATTTATTTAAATTTTGTTTGATGATTGATTGGTTGATGGCTAATCATTCCCTTCTTTTTTGCGTATGTGGTTGATTATATATTTAATGTATTTACAGCTTATAATGCATACACTATTTCAACTCTAATAATAACTACTACTAATAATAATAAAGTATGTTTATTCAGAAAAATAACTACAAATAAATTTACAATTACTTCATTGCCATAATTAAAATAATGATATTTATTTCTAAAGAAAAAAATTAAAAAAAAACATAAAATTTAAACTTTCTATTACATTTGATATAATAATTAAACCTAACATACATAACATGGACTGATAAGTAAGTCTGTCTGTTGAGCTCTGCCTTTTATATAATAAAATACTTTAATATTGCAAAAGCAAACAAAATACATTACATAAACATACATATTTAAATAGAGGAAAAGGAACATATATAATATACCTAATTATTATACTCCCCTATGAGCGATTTCCTACAACGTAGGGCAACACTCAAATATGTATACAGGGCAAGCCAATTCTTGCCATTTAAAAATAAAATAAATTCATTGTGGCTAAGTATGGATGTGCCAAAATACTGTTTTCTAAACTCATTAAGCACAGGGCAAGCAGCAATAAAATGGTCTGTATTTTCTATTTCATTTTTGTTACAGAGGGAACAAACCCATTGATTCTCTGATCTACCTATTGTATAATTCAAATTTAACAATTCGCCTCTAGCCTTCATTATGAGGCTTATAGTATTAATGCTGGACTTATTACATATATAGTTACTAATTTCTAAATTTAAATTAAGGTTTTTATAATTGCTATGAAAATTTGAGTGGTGCGCCTTAAAAAACATTTCTTCAGTGAATTCTAATTTTAATTTTTTAAGTATGACATCTATTTTCTTGTATAAATGGCCTTGTTATTTAATACATCCAATGTTTTCTCCTAGGTATTTTTGGCTTTCCAGAGTTCTAAACCAATTAGCCTGTTTCTCAACCATATGTTCAGCTATTATTTTAGGCCATCGATAATTAGGAAGGTTAAAAGCTTTATTTAAATAAATTAAAAACATTTTAAGGGTGAAAAAGTAAAGCGGATATTGTTTGGTTTCCAAATACAAAATATAGTCAGGGGTGTTCCTTGGAAGGGAGAACATTTTTTTAATAAAATATTTTTGTACTGATTCAACCTCCTGATATTTTTCATGACCCCAGAATTGAGCTCCATAGGCCATAACAGCTCTGACACTGGATTCAAAAACTCTGTTTTTGGATTCCATTGGTATATTAATATACATATAATAAGTATATATAAGTATGTATGTATGTATGTATATATATATATATATATATATATATATATATATATATATATGTATCTTCAGTCCCTAAAATAATGTAAAGTGGTTACAAAGAACAGTAATTACTAAAATAAAATTAATTAATTAATTAAATTAACACTAGATGATATTGCACCCCAACAAAAAGACACGACCAGTGTATTTAGTCAACTTTTTAACCATGCTTGAAACATTTCAAGTAATTTATCCAAATGATAAATACAGAGTACTCCATTTTTTGTAAATTTTCACTAATATTCAGGCAAAACAATTAACTTACCCAAAAAAGGGTTCAATGGTGCAGAGACTAGTGCAGACAATCCAGCTTGCAAGAATGTCATAGCAGAGTGTGGGACAGAAAAAGGCTGAGCAAAAGCATGGAATGCAGATCCCCATGTAATTTGCCAGGGAGCAATGTAAGTTACGACAAACTGTACCTAAAAATAAAAGCGTTTTAGTTTTACACAATATAGAAAGAAGGTAATGAATGGCACACTCTTTAGTAAATTTTAAGAACAGAAAGACATATGACAAGATTTTCTAACATTTTTCCTTTAAAAATAAAATAAAATATGACGATGAACAATTCATTGTTTTAATATATGGAGTTAACATTTAAGAAAAGTCAGTTTCTAGAATAGGGAAAATGAAAAGAAATGGAACTGCCAAACAGATGCTGTGTGAATTCAGCAGTAAAATTTATGCATGTTGAGCAGATCAAAAATTTCTAAATTCATATAAAACAAAATCATAATTGCTGATCCTGTCCATAAGAAAATGAAATAAGTAAGTTCTTTACATATTTTTTTGGTTTTTCTAATACGGATGGGGAAATTCTCAATTTTATCTCTCCAAAGCAATTTTTCTGGCTCATAACTAACTCAGATCTATGAATTAAAAATAATCTGTCACAAATAGGTTGCATAAACTAATGAAGATTTTCCTCATTTTGGTATGCTGATCATGTCAGCACAAATTATATTATCTATTTCACCCGTAATAAGAAGCCTAAGTAAATATGACATGAAATTTAAGCTCAACATGAGATGATACTTAATAAGTGAAAATCACATGAGTAAGTGTGGTGGTTAACTACATGTTGAAAATTAAAAAATACATAAACTGGATTATTAATTAATTAACAATAACTTTTTATACTGGAAATGTCCATCAAATTAGTAAATGAACAGAACTGTTTCAATTTTAAAATGTTTCATTTGTATGCCTATTTATACAATTTTTGTTTGTTTGCTCTGTAGCAGCTACAGATTTAACCATAATGAAATTAAATTTATTTAAAAATATTTCCGTTTTCAACTGAAAAAGAAAGATCAACTTTCTTAATGGCAAGAGTCGGATGATTGGAAGGGGGTATAGAGGATTAAAATACATAATTCAATATATATTGTTTAGCATGTGCAAATATATAACGATATATATCATATAACATTTTTCAATGGAACTCATAATAATGGAGATTTTTATTTTACATTAGGTCTAAGCCCACACACGCTGTTATTAGCGGAGATATATATATATATATATATATATATATATATATATATATATATATATATATATATATATAACTGTTACATGAAACAGTTAAATATAGAGTGTAATGCAAATTAAACATGAATATTAAGCAAATTATACATATTTTTTCTGGTCTGACAAGTATAGTAGACTATTTGTACTTCACTTGTAGCTTTTGTCTGAGGATGGTGACCCAATGAAGTAACAAAACCAATTACAAAATAAATACACGCAGTAAGAAATAAATCTAATCAGTGAATATATTTAGAGGTGAATTCTACAGATTTAACAAAGCTTAAAACTTTTTCTCAAATAGTTACTTCTCATATATCTCCACTTAGAAAACATCCCTCAACATTTTGTAAAGGCATTGTCCATCAAATGAACAATAATATTTCAATTTTATTTTGCAATAGTTTTTCTCACACCAAAATTAAAATAACAAGTTTATTATCTACAAACATTTCAATTGTTTTTTAAGAAAAGAATTTCAAACATCAGTTGCAAGTGGCCATCCCATTATAACCATCTCCCAGCTTCACAAGTCTATTATAATAAGTCAATGCCAGAAACATTTAAGCAACCTACAGAAAATGCTATTAGAAGGTATACAATGAATGACTTTGAGAAAATATGAGAGGATAATGTTAATAAAATATTATTTTAAGGTTCAACTGATATACAGGCTAATATGCTCCACAAAAATTCTAACTAAATTTACACTCTCTCTTTCTCATTATAAATAACTTGAAAACCACTAATTATTGTTAATAGCCTTTTACACTTACTTTTAAAAGGAACTCATATGTTTTGTTGAATATAATGGCAGTAATAAAATAATCTATGAGGAACGTCTGACTTATATCTGGATAATCAACTTGAAAAAAGAGAACTGTAAATGTAAAAATTAGGTATTGATCATCAGGCTGTGAAAATGCTGAGCGTAAGAGTTTGAGGGAAGTAACAGTGATGATGAGAGATGCCAGAGCAGGACCAAACATTTCTGACAGTAAAGCAGAATCAGAACTAAGGCGAGCGAGCATAAGGACTGGATAAACTATGTTAGCTTCTACTGTACACAGCCATACATATAACTGAAACAAAAAGTTTTAAAATAGTATTAAAAATTAGCAGACATTAAACACTGTTAAGTAATCAAGTTATAAAATAAAATATCAAGTTATTAAAAGGTGGTAACCTTTAAGCTAAAAGAGAAATGAACTCTGGGTTTGATATACTAAAAGTCATCTCAAGAGTATTCTTCTTCAGGCCTTAAGTGTGTATAGATATGTGTGCTGGTAATGCCACACTGATCATGAAGGATAAAGATGAGCATATTTGTATTCATGAAACAGATTTCGAATAATAATAATAATAATAATAGCGTCAGATATCATGATTATAGTTATGAATATGAATAAAATCATATTCAGATAATGAATATTATTTTTGTCATTCGCATTGATGAATGTGATATTTTTTTTTTTTTTTTGTATTTGCCAGTTTTTCTTGATTTTCACTCAAAATCAAGCTTGGATCATAATGTTTTGCGGTTTCCACAGTAAATAACAAAAAAATAAAAAAAAAAAAATAAAAAAAAAAATAAAGATTTCTGCTGAAAAGCACATATTATTTTATGATATTTTTTCTGTAATTGTGAACACTCAATTATCCTATACTTGGCTGCATAAGTTATGTAGATTTAACATATGTAAAAATGACACGGTTGATGACGCCTGACATTATATTTTCCTCTTAGTTAGGCTTTACTTAAAAAATACTTCAAATTTAAGGAAAAAGTCAATATATATGTGACTATTCAACAACAAACTAATTTTTAGGAATAAATGGGGCAAATAGTTGTCAAATATAATCTAAATTGTTATATCAGCTTTTAAAACATTTTAGAAACTGAGGTCTCTCCTAGGCCCTATGAGATTATTTCTTCAATTGTATCACATCAGGTGATAGTTAATACTACTCTCATTGAAGCAGTCAATCCATTAAGGACTAACAGGTCTTCTCTTCATTGAGAAGATTTCCTCATCAGAGGGAAGGGGAATGGTGAAGTGTAAAACCACTACACCTCCAAATTAATGGTGCCAGGTTCAAGTCCAATGATTGCACACTAAATTGTTATTTACCTTGCAACGACCGGGGTTTGAGGTTAGACTTCTATACGTGCCTCCAATGTTCACTTAGCAAAAAGAAATAATTGAGTCGAGAGGAATAAAAAAAAGAGTGATCTTTGATGAGTAATGCCAACACAATACAAGTAGGACCATGTGACCCCATGCCAAAACCATAAAGCTAAAGCATTTCACTTTTTTCCTTGTTTCTATCAGAGTGGTCTTTTCAGAATATGAAATGTACGAGTCACTTATTTCCTTAGACATCAATTTCAATGCCTCGATCCTTTTTTTGTCATACTCTCCCAGAATCTCATGTATATTTCAATCATATATTTTAGTTCCCCTACTTTCTTTTGCATACAGGTTTTTCAATTCACGAATGCTGCTTTGTGGAGTCTTCAAAAAACCTTTTCATTCCAAAACAATTTCTCAGTGTCAATAGTCACCAATACTTTGCCAGGAAAAGTAAATTATAAATGATAGCATTTAGTAGCAAAATAAATGACTTAAAATTAAAATAGTTAAAACAATTTATCACTTTCTATATCAAATAATTCCTTTTGAATATTAAATTAGAGACTAGAAGTTTGATTTTTTAGCTATTTTTTCTTTTTTCTTAAGGGGTTTCAGTATTTATCAGTTATTGTGACACTTTATAATAAAATAAACCAGTTAAAAAGATAATAAAAGTACCTTTTCAAACCACATAACTGTAGGTGGGTGGTGAGGTTCAAAATGACTTTGATGTGAATGCCTAAGAACAGGTCGAGCTAAGCAGAGCCAAGGAAGCTGCTTTCTAAGCTGAGGCATTATGTAGTGAAGAAGAAAACCCATTGCTACAGCAACACTCCCGATTACCTGAAAGTGCACATATTATAAAAATTGTTCTCAAAATGCAAGAAAGAAATAGATAGAAAAAGTAACTTACAGGATTTAATTCAGGTTGAAGTGCTGTGAAGACAGAGCTACAATGGATGCCAAATACCACAAGAGCCACAACAGTGCAAACTAGAAGATCAGACTTCAGCCTAGTATTAACAGTTTCTTGTAGTTTCCTTGGTAACGGATCTTCTTCAGGTTCATCTTTAGTTTCTTCAACTTTAGGCACAACTTCATCAACTGCCCACAAGTGTGCTTTTAATATGTTTAAAATTGGACCAGGCTCACTTGAGCTTCTACTTAGGTGATAACTAGTTGCTACCAGGAGGCTACAATATATTGAAAATAATATTCGCTGAGAAGTTTTTTCTTCACTCAGCCCACCATATGCAAATCCATAAAGAAAAGCTACAGCAACACAACTTCTGAATACACAATAAATTGCACTCCCAAGACTACAAGTAGCATTTCCACCAAAAACATGCATATCAATTTGCTCTAGTAAATGCATGGCAAAGGTGTTAACTTGTGGAA
This sequence comes from Riptortus pedestris, assembly GCA_019009955.1. Classification (NCBI taxonomy): domain Eukaryota; kingdom Metazoa; phylum Arthropoda; class Insecta; order Hemiptera; family Alydidae; genus Riptortus; species Riptortus pedestris. The sequence continues at coordinate 231,623,787 of CM032228.1, forward strand.
AAAGGCCGAGACCAAACAACAAAGGGAAACATAAAAGCATTATGAGTAAAATATCTCTCAATCCAGCAGTCATATGAGCAGTTCGGAATGTTAGGCCATATATTGTAACAGGAACTGAGACTTTAGGCATGTTCAAATGAAAAAGGAGTATAAGAGAAGCAACTAGTACAAAATAGACAGGTCGAGAGAACACAACAATTCTATTGTAGCCATGGGTAGGTGAAGCCGTATCAGGCTGGACAGACTTGATTAGGGAATACTGACTTCCGGCCATTACAAAACACAAAATAAATGCTTGGAGGTCTTTATACAATTGGAGATAGAGAAGGGATGAGCCAAGAATGCTGACACTGCTTGCTAGGAGGATACTGAACCATGTTTCAGCATAGGTCAAGTCTCTGTCAAGAACAGCCAGCAGAGTTAAACGATCAAACCTTATTTTTATGTAAGGGCACCAGGTATATCTGGAAAAAAAAATACAAATATATTAAAGGGGGGAAAATTTAATATCTTAGATTACCAATAAATAGCGACAGGCTAGTTTAGAACTAGTTGAATCCCATTTATTAAATAATAAATAGATTTTTGTCTAAAAACCCAACTTAATTTATTCATATATAATATTTAAGTTTATTGATACTGAAAAGAAAATGACCATGTATTATTAATATTATGAACAATCCTGACCTATAATATTTTCTAGGAGTCTTAGGGGATTCTACTGAATCCAAGAAATGAATAACAGCCCGAGGAGGTACTACAGGTACATCAAGATGTGCTTCGAAGGATGTTTGCTGTGACGGAGTGAAGAGAGTAATAGGTTGCGAAGATACGCGAGGAGCCAGAGACTGGAGAATGAATGTTCCACCTGGAGCTTGGGTTAGCTGATGAAGTGTTGAAAGGGCGGCTGATGATGAACCAGGAACGACTGGCAATACTGGGCTAACCCTGTCAAACACCAAATTTTCTCAAGAGATCATACAAAATAATATATATAATATTCAATATAATTAAATTGTGGAAAATGGGAAATACAATTGAACAGGAACTTTAGGAGAAGGATTCTTAAATGTTTTGTATAGGTGAATCACAAATTACGTAAAGATGCTTTGTAACTTTGTTATGATAACCGCTAACAAGCAGCCACAGGATTAAAAAAAAAAAAAAAACAAGTAAAAAACAGTTTAAAAACATTTCTGGTTTTTTCCCCAAAGAATTAAAATTCTACCCCGAGGAAAAATATAAGCAAAGTAACAAACATATTTCTCATTGGATTTATGTGAAATTGTAAAATGGAAAAAAAAGAGATGTGTAATGCAAAATCAATTTGTCAAAAAAGTTTTAAAGGTAGGCAAAAGGTTTTATGATATAATCTAAATAAGAGAATTATACCAGAAGATTACTTTTAAAAAATAAATAATTTTAGCAGCATGAATGCCTATAAAGATCTGAGGTCTGCCATATAATAGAGATAAAATTACTCTTTTTAATAATGTTGGTAGCATTCTTAACTAACTATCCATTATTCTCTATATTTTATCAAAGTAGCTCTTGAAGTGAGTTGGAAACCAAGGGACAGTTGTTTGATACACAAATAAAAAAAATTAATTTTAAAACATATCGTCAAAATGTGATCACAATGCAATCTTTGTTGGAAAGTAAAACGTTGGAAAGTCAAAAGATGAAAATACTGCTCTCTTGCTCTCTCTTGCTCTCTCTCTCTCTCTCTCTCTCTCTCTCTCTCTCTCTCTCTCTCTCTCTTAAATCTGTTTTCTCACATTCTGTTTGCTTTTAATTATGTGAATATTTCCTTTATTTTTCCGCAGAGTTACATTTTTGTATTATCTAAAATTTCTACATAGTTAACATCAAATTAAAAACTAAAAAAAAAAAAAATTAAAACATCAAAGAATAATTAGCCCAATTAGTTTTGTTTTCCAAGTTATCAACATTTTTACAATGCTATTTTAATGTCTTCTTTAAGGTTTCCGATGATTTTCCTATACAAAATTAATCACAGGCAGAACACATAATTTTATAAAAGTTGTATTAAATATCCTTGTCTTTAAAGTTATCTTTTATATGTCTAAAACTATTATTAATGTTATCCTCATGAATAATCTATCTTCAACTTAGCTAATTTGCATTTTTTGAGTCACCATTCTATGATCAACTTCCATGCAACCCATTTTCTGCTTCTTAGAATTTATTTGATTGGGCCTTTATGCCATCACCAGTTTGATATTGCTACTGCTAATTGAGACAGGATACCATCTCTTTCTAGCCAGGGTGAAACTGAGGATTTTTATAGTAAGTTTGCCACAAAATAAATTCCTATTACAGAGATCAAACCCATGACTCTAGGTTTACCTTGTAGTGTATTATTAGCAAGCTTTAATTCACATGAGAAACCAGAACCTGAATTATCTATTAAAATGATCTCGAATAGTTGAGTAAAAAATTACATTGGTCAACCAATTAAAAAACAAAGAATTATTTATAGAAGGTACTTAACTTTGTACAAAGGACAGAAATGTGCCACACAAATAAATCATTGGAATCGTTATGACAAAGAAAACCAGACCTATATTGATTTGAGGTGATTCTCATAGGACTAGAGAAATTATATATTCTTGAGCCTTTAAACACACTCTCATCCTGCCTAATTTTGTTGGTTAATGAACTTTGGTTTACAAATTACAAAAATCTTATGCTCCATGCTTCATAGGTAAAATATGATTTTGTGGTAGAAATTGTGGGGAAAGGCAAATTGTATTCAGATATATGAATTTGGGACTGCTAGGGACATTGTGTAGCCATCCGAAATGTGGCAACAATGCAGAAGGCACCTAGCCATTATAGCCTTAATCCTACCTACACCTATCCAACACCTCTCTGGAACTGACTGCTAGGGACAAGAAAAGATAGAGAGAAACTTGGAAGGAGTAGCTGGGCAAAGAGGACTCCATTTCCCAGTAGGAGTAGGCCACTGTGGGCAGGCAGCCCATTAATCCAGATTGGGAGGCCCTACATTAATATTTATGCTTTACCCAAATACAAAAGACTTCGAAAAAAAAGAAAAAATATTGCATTTGTTTTTGTGATTTAAGGATTATAAATTAATTTATTTTTCTTGTATTGTTAGCTACTATTGTTAATAAAGGTTGTAATATTCATTCATTCATTAATGAATTTGAAGGATGTAATTTTTGATCATTCAGATTCATGTAACTTTCATCAGAAAAAAAACCCAAAAAACTGTTAATGTTAAAAGGTTTGCATAATTAAAACCCACCACATTGTACTGAACTTAATATTAGAACTAATTGTGAATCTCAATTTTTGAAATTAAATTTTTGGGGCAAAATAAAAAAAAATCTTATGATGTTAATAAAAATATGAACTCTTAATATACAATTTAAAATAAAAGTAATGAATAAGTACTAGAAGTACATACCTTGTAGGAGGAGCAGATGGTTGTGCTGGAAGAAGAGAACTCAGCTCAGTTTTCTTATTGTTATTATTGTTAACATCGTCAGGCTTACTGCATTCCCCACCACTTGTTCCAGCTAAATAGAGATAGAAGCCATTTATTATATATTTATCATTTTGTAAAATGGGTTTGAACAATTTTTTTTTGTAAGTTACGTTCAATAAAAACATAATTTATATTAATGCATTAAATGTATATGTATACAATGTTAAAGAAGATTGTAAATATATTTAAACACAATTATATATAATCTACTCATATCTATTATATGTTACAATAATATAATGTGCTTTTATGTCCTCAATTGGTTCAAAGTCTTTGCACCAAAAAAAAATTTCGGAGAACTGGATATGTGGGAAATCTGATGGGGAAACATTATATGAAAAGATATATTGGAGCAAATTCCAGTCAAAGGACAAACTCTTGGGATTTTATCCCTATATCTCTAGTCTATCCATCCACCTTTCACAGACCTCATATTTTTTTAATGAGAACACAAACTCATGAAATTGCCTCTTGATAAAACTAGAGTCATGAGTTTAATTCTTACCTGGGCAATAGGAATTTATTTAGTATCATACACATTAAATAAAATCCTTAGTCCCACCCAGGCTAGAAAAAGGTGGTAACCTATAGATAACCCATCCCAATTAGCCTCGGTAGAATAAAGAGGATTTTAATAAATAATAATTTGGCATGTATTTATAAATGATTTGGTCATGATAAACACACTTTTGAATATAATTGCTTCTGATATTTTATGATGATTGTAAATTAAAAATATAAAATATGATATTACCTGGCTTGTACAATTTCAGAAAAATGGGTACTATAAATTTAATTATGAAGATTCCAGGTAATACACACGAGAGTTTGAACAGCCAAAGATAACATGATCACACTCTCTACATCCAAACTAACTTCCTAGTGAAGTACTGTATTGGTTTAAGAGTGAGTTTTATATTTTTAATTCCTTGAATTTGATAACATAACAAAGTGATTAAAACAAGCAATACAGAATTTTCCTTAATTTAGCCTGACAGCTATTGTTTTTAGTTCCTTGTATAGCGTAAATAAAGTTTTATAATCATAACAAAGTTTGAGTTTCAGATTTCAACAAAATTATTCATTTGTCTCTCCATGAACCCATTTTGATGACTTTTGTTCATGATGCCTGTATGTATTAAGATATGTATGCATCTCTCATAACATAAAAATGACTAGCCTTAGAATGTTGATATTATTGTTGCTGTTAATATTTAAAAATATTATGCTCCTCCCAATTTTTTATGGAAAAGAGGGGAAGGGATATTATGTAGATGATGACGAATGCCTTTACAAATTGCCCTTAGTGGTTGCTTTTGATGAATTGTAATCTTTAATTGTTCCAAGCACACACAATATACTGCTGAGTTAAAAGTTAGGCTCTGTTCAATGAAAAGAGCTCAAAATAAAGCATACAAATGCAAATAACAATTTTAGAAACCAATCCTGCTTTCAGTGTGGGTACTGGAAGTTAATTGCAGTTTTCAGAGGATTTTTTTTTTCTTGTGTTATAGGATTTAACATTAATATGACATATTAATAATATATTATAATTAACATTGCATTTTAGGAGGGTAACACTGTTTTTTTTTTATTTGTTTTTTTAATATAAGGAATATTTATTACTCCAAGAAATATTTCCATCAGCTTCTAAATGATTTGAGACCGTTGTGTAAGATATATTAAGGTTCATTCACTACTAAACGTCATTGTGTGAGGGCTGTTTGTGACCAAAGCATGACTTTGGTTATGCCAACAATCTGAGGATAATCAGTGCATTTCATCTTTTCCAAATCAAAATTTACACATACATTTCTCAACTGACGTTTATGAGATATTTGCTATCGGAGAACAGTTGACTCAAAAATATATTGAAACATTTGATATGTAAAATATAATTTTAAAATAATTGACATCCACAAAAATAAAATAAAAAGAACGGCTTATTTACATTTACTAGCCTAAATAAATAGACATCAAACAAACAAGTACTAAATTGCACAAATCAAATGCAATTAAATGCATAATCTAAATCATGCTGACCATGCAAAATATGGCGTGATAAAAGAAAATTAATACATTTTCATTAATAATCTAAATATATTACAGATATTAAATATTTAAAAACCCTAGATAAACTTTAAAATTATATAGAAAATTTGATAATGGTAAATTAAAATATCTCGTTTTCTATAGTTACAAAATTCTAAAATACTTATAATAAACAGCACAAATTGATTTCGATCAGGTCAACTATGGGTATTACTAAAGTACTGTAAAAATAAGATAAACCTAAAGTATAGTGGAGACCAAAGAAGGAAGGAGATAAAATGTTGCAAAAAAGGAGTCTAATCCAGGGAATAGTTAACAGTAGTAATTTTATTCGTTAATAATGATTTTTTATTTCATTAATTTCAATAAACGACAGCCTTTCATCTTGTACTCTCGAATATTCACAGTAAAGACCACTTAATTTGCATTTCTTTTGCTTTGTAATCACACACAAGTTTCAAGGTCATTATCCCACCTTTTTTGGGGTCAGTATTCTTCCTGAGCCATTTGGGAAAGAAATATAAATTGAAAGAAAGCCTACAAAAGCACTCAGAAGACTGCCAGAATCGAAATATAGGTTAAATCATTATATGAAAAAAAAAATAATGGCTTTTGAAAAAAAAAAAAAAGAAAAAAAAAAGAATGTAGGATGAAAGAAAATAAGTACATTTATCAATTAGTTTAGATCTGCCCATTATAGAATACAACAAAAGATCATAACAAATATGTTAAAAACCACCACTCACTTGAGGGAGTTCAATGCAATTTATTTTTTGTATTCTGGAGAAATGTTTAGCAGCACTTAATGTACTAATAATTTACTAACATTTTTTTTTAATTAAGAAATTAAAAGAGAATACAAATTAAGGCAAGAAAAAAAAATTAATATTAATATTTCATGCAACATAGCATCAAGTCATGCAACAATATTTTGAGCAAACAAATGTTGTCCTGAAGTATCACCCATTGGATAGACTGAGTGAAGAAATTGTGAAATTTTTGTCAAAGCCTATCATTCGGCAATCTCAATAGCAGATTACTTTTAGATTTGAATTGGTTGATATCGATTAAAAGGATACAGTATTGATCTATCCATAAGACAATGGGCGTTTATACATTTTAGAGGAGTAAATGATATTTAGATTGACAACCAAATAGGACTATCCCATAGGATGGATTATAAGGAAGTTAGATAACAAAATGGTTGATACCTACATTATATTTCGTACAGAAAACAATATACTTTTTCTTAAAATAAACAAAATAGACCCTACAGATATTTGGGTTATCACTTAGAGAGAAGGAAAAATTGCCCCTACAGTATTTTGGCTTAGATATACAGATTGTCTACAGTGAATTCAAGTAAATTATAATATTGTCTGTATCCATAAGTCCAGATATGTGATGAAGATTTTGAGAAATTGTAGTTTTTCTTTTCATTTTTTTTTATAGCTAAGATACATAAATATTATTCATACAAATAATTTTTGAAGAAGGAAAATTGGAAACAATTTGATGAAGAATTCTTTCAACTCCTATATTTTGAACCTTCTTGTTAGGAATTTACTTCACAATGCAATGAATGCTACAGCACCTGATTCAAACCCCTCAAATGATTTCAGGTTAAAATCATTAGTGAACTCTAAAATCTTACCTTTTCTTGTCTTATTAAAGAAACACAGAACTTTTTTTACTTTACTGAACATTACAGGACACGAAGGACCAGAGGCTGCCACACATGATTTTTGGCCAGAGGACATGTGGTGTTCATTTACCTTTCCCTTACAATGAATGTTAGCTACTTCATTATATCACACCTTAATTATCTCAAGACACTCACTAAGCACCAAGGGATTAATAGAATTTTAACAATGAAGTTCATTAATTCAATGAAGTATATTTAACAATTCCCAGGCCATTTCATCCACTACCTATTGATATTGTATTGGAAAGGAGGGGGATTTTGTTGGGTTCGATTTCTGGGGAATTTATCTCATTAAACCACAAAAAAAAAAAAAACTAAGTACCACCCCGGCAAGAGAAAGGTGTTAACTCCAGTCCTGGTTATTCTTAGTTGCATAAACATAAAATTAAGGTGTAAAAGGGGGTGGCATTGATAAGGGATCTCATATACTGAATTTTAGGCTATAAAGCCACTTTAACATATACAAAACACTTTGAGAGAATCAAGTTACAGAGGGACATTTTTTTATTATCATCTGGGGCTCAAATTAGGCCAGTACACTTTAAGTATGCTATATAAACAAGTGACAAATGATAAAAATATTTGTTCCCACGTTTTTAACCCAACCTCTACAAACTCAATGGACCATGTCAGTTATTGCATCAAATCAATTAATTAAATTTACATGGTTTAAAGAAGAAAACTTACTAAATGCAAGAGCTGTATTTTAGTAGAGTACTCTTAAGGGGATATTATTCAGTAATGCTCTAGAGGTAGAAATTATTGTTTGATTGCTTCCAAAATGAATATTCAAGCGTTTCATATAGATTTTTATTTATTTATTAATTAGTTTTAAACATAAAAATATTTACAATATAAATAATATTTCAATGTATATAATAAAACAAAAATACAATATAATAATTTTTGGGGATCCCTAATCTTAAGTTGTCTAGAAAGGGTATTTCAACAGAAGTGCAAATACCCTGAAATTAAGTTCACATATAAATAAATAATAAAAAAAGAATACAAATTACAAGAATAGCCAACTATAAATAATAATTCTTCTTCAGCCTCCCGGAGAAAAATATGTCCACCAAACTGCTATAAAGAGTAGTCAGCCAATGTCATTTCTCTGCTTCTTGGCCGCCTGAAGTCCATTAGGGAATAGTTATGCACATACTGGGAACTTCTAAACACCAGGATGTTGATCCATTCCATGATTGCTTTGCTTGTTCCTAAACTCTGTAATCCATCTGCACATTGCTTGTGCCCAACTCATTTATAAGGCAGGGCCTTCACCACGCTAAATTCAAGACAGGTTTACTCTGCCATATTTTTCTCTTTTCCATTCATAGATGTTTGCTACCCAACATAGATAGATCCTCCTTTCTGACTGCTCATGTCAAGTCCTATTCAAGTAGGACCATCAACCAATTGGCGACCACTAAATAAACTCCTCCCCAGAGGTAGTAAGTTTTTGAGCGTGTTCAAGCCACTGAAGGAGGTATCACCTAACCGCATTCATTCATATACTCTGTCATCACGTCCATACAGTTCATTTATGTCTTAACACTCACATGTTTATAACTCACTCAGGAACAACTAGCCCTCCATCAAGCCTACTAGTTATCTCAACAGAAGCCCTCTTTTTAGCCAGGAACTTCCACTATACTTAGCTCTCTAGAATAGCATGACACTGGTTCGGGGAAAATCAGAGCAAGAGGGGAGGGAGCTCATTGTGGCTAAAGTCAAAAATTTGAAATAGCTGCATTATTCTGAGTCTGATAGAAAAACATTTTATAGCCAATCTTGTTGCAAATTTAATGTTCTACAATTGTAAATATTTTTTTACCTGTAACTCAATGATTAACAAAGATATTTGAAGCTTTTAGTTCTCAGACCCACTCCTACTCACCTCATGTAGTTCAGTATATAAATATGTCTTTCCAGATTTCTATAGTCCATTTTGCAGACTTTTGCTTTCAGTTTCTTTCTCTCTTCATGGGTAGACTTCTGACATGATGGTGTTAGGGGTTTACAAAGTTTACATAATCTGAATCAATCTTCTCTGTTGATATTTTTAGCAAATTAAAACAAATTAAGATTAAGCAATAGCAGAATTATTTTGAAAAACGAATTATCAGATTAAATGATGTGATAATAAAAATTTTAAAACATTTGAAAAGCAGAGTACTGGCATCATGCGGATACGGATCACAAACATGGTTACTGAGTGCTTGTAGTAATAAGGTAATATATCACAAGTCCTCTGTTTTCAAGCTTAATAATTGTTTTCATTGGAGAAGAAGAAGAAGAGAAGGGGGATTAGAAAAGGGATAAAATCAAAACTAAGAAACATCTCCATTAGTAAGTGGCAGATCAAAAAACATTATATAACAGCTTTCATTTGATATCCACTTCTTCTCAGGCCATTTTCTTTTAAAACAACTAGATCTAAACATCTCATGGCTAGCCTAAAATTTATGTCCTGTTTATATAGGCTTATTATAATGGGAGGAATAAAGAATAGAGCATGGAATGATGTTATCAATGTCTCATTGCAGTCAAAAAAGAAATCTGCTTAGTTTGAATAGGACCTACGTTCCTCAGGGTAGATAGTTGGGTCGTCTAAATACCATCTACCATCTAAAAAGCTAGAAAAAAAATTATAATATTTACAAACAGCATTCCATCCATTTCAAAAATAAAAATAGAACAATTAACTTTAATAATTATATCACTAAAAACCAATATATCTAAATAAGAAAGGATTAAGATTTCTATTGGAAACTGGTTTCATAATGGCAGACCTTTTGACATAAATCAAATTTATGATTATAATATTTATTCATTTTTCATATCTGTAAGTTAGAATCACCGATATTTGAAGACAATTTTAAAACATCATGACATTAAATAAAACCTCAATGGCTGAGTTCCTGTGAGGGAAGGTAGTAAAATTGAAAACACTATTTTGTACTATCAAAGAATATGACTAATTCAGAGGAGCAAAGAAATTAAAATATTAATTGGAAGATAAAATAATTAGATGAAATTTATCGAAAATCAAGGGCTTTGCCCACTGTGATAATGTATTATTAGTTAACTATGAGTGAAACTATAAAATAAAAAAAAAATAAAATTTATAATGCAAAATAACTAATGTAAATCATACTAAATATTATAATAATATGAACTAGAGTTAAGATAAATTAAAAACCCCCTCCCTTGTGTTATACTGGCAAATTTTCCAAAACATCTATCATCAATGAAACTAACTAAAAATGATTATCAAAAACCAAATATAACATTTAGACAAATTTTCACCACTCACGATGGATCACAATATCAAGCAAAGCAACAAGAAACAAGTCAAGCAAACAAAACAAACAGGCAAATGCAAAGAAAAAGTAATAACCAGATGAGTGTCTCGGCATGAGTGGCATGAGCACTTGTCGCGGGGGGTGCTTAAGCCGACTTCGCCTAATTCGGTGCCTCTCACTCAGAGTACATCCAACAACTGAAAAATTGTGTTTTGCCTTTTGTTACTTTTGAAGGGAAAGATCTACATTTAAGTTTTGTTAACTAGGGAGGGGGTTGGTACACATACCTGGAGTACTCAGGGTTTTGGAGATAATTCCTTGATCTTGAGCAGGAGACTTTAGCTGAGGTGGAGAATCGCCATCATCATCTTCAGGAGCTGAAAAAAACCATAACAAAAAAAAATTAATGAAATATTAAATGGTAAGTACTAAAATTCAAATAATAAATGTCAAAACAAAAGCTTATGTAACAAGTTACTAATGATTTAGAAAAGTTAATAAAATTTACAAACCAACACCTTTCACGCACTCAATCAAAAAGGAAAAAAAGCGTTAATGAACCAACACAAATGTTAGATGAACCAAACCAAGACTGCTGGCTCCCATGCAACTGTTAGTGAAAATATAAAAAAATAGAAAACTCAACTTACGATGATGATCTAACAAACTAATGGAGGTGTCTGAGAGCGTGTCATCAGAAAATGTAAAACTCCAAAGCCCAGTGTGTCGAGATTCATCTGTGTAAATGTTGTATATTTGTATGTGGATTATGACTATATATTACAAACACTATTTTATTAATTATAGCATAGAAATTGTTTAACTTTCAACCCATTCCTATCAATATACAAAACTAATATTTACATGAATATTAATTAAATACTTAAATTATATATTACTATTCCTTTATATCAGTGGAATAATGTTTTAATCGGCCATCACAGACTCAGGACTCCTGGTTTACAAGTGATTACTCTAAATAACTGAGCTACAAAATCGTAAACTGATGAATACAAGGTGTTTTTTGTAAACCAAATCTCACAAATAATGCTCCATGACTAGAGATTCAAGAGGAATCAATTAATACTATATAATTTTTATAATTAAAACAGTTATAATTTTAATACTATACAATTTTGAAACAGCTAAATACTACGATCTGTGCTACCCATCGTTGACGGCTTGAAGTAGACAGGGTTTCCTATGGGAATATGAAGATTGGATTAACCTATGCAAAAACTCATCCTCTCATTTTCATAGCATAATACAAATGTTCTATAATATGCTCATGAACTCTCATGGAAAACTAAGAGTGATTAAGTAGGAAAAAAAAATCAAAATACATTAACGTAAATAATGTTTTTGGACCGTAATCATTATTCTAAACATAATTTGTATAGAATAATGATTATTCATTTTCTCCATAAAATCAATAGTTACAAAGATATTAATGAATACGTGTTTTGATGTCAAAGTACCCCCCCCCTCCTAGTTGAAAATTCAAATTCTCATATTATCTATGTTGTACCCTTGGGCTGGCTAGTTGATTTACAAATATAATAGTCCACAGAAATTCTCAGAACCGTTTTTAAGTAATGGAGTAATAAACCAGGCAGACAGATAATATTTTCAATTTTGATACCATTGCTCTCAGAATGGTCTGAAACAGGAAAAAATATGTACCCCTGCTGAATTTAAATACAAAAATCTGGCATACCCTGAAATTTTATTAATAGAGGTTTAGAAGGTAATTCATTATCACCAATGTACACCTGATATTTTCGACTGGTATGTATGAAACTAAGTATTTACATTTTTTGATTGAGTAATGGAATATATACATTTATCGAGTAGATAGAATTGCCCCAATTAAGCAATGTAACTGAGGTCAAAACATGTAATCTAATTTGTGTCTCAAAACATCAGATCAAATGATATAGATCTTACATTTACACAATTTTATAATAAACAAAAACAAAAAATCTGCACGTAGAATTAGTTTCTTTATCTCTACAACAGATAGAAAAAATCAAAATTTTTTTTCCCCTCTCCTGAACCAATTTAGCTGGGTAATGAATTTAGATAAACAAATTAAGACCTGTGAATTAGATCAGTTTGAAGGAGATTTAAAACTCGATGGAATGGCACATTGATGATGTCATCACACATTTTATTCTCTATTTCCCCATATAAGTATATACAACACACAAATTGAAATTGAAGATGTTAAGTAAAATACATTAGTAGGAGGGGGAGGGTTAACCGAAGGTGAAAAACTAAAAACATAAAAAACAAACGGTATATCAGAGTTAAAGGGAAAATGCATAGTATATATAACAATGGGATGGATGGCCAGAAAAATATAAAATCCAAGAAAATATAAATATTATTTCTCTATTATAAAAAATAAATAAGTAAAAATAGTAATATTTAGAGATAGTGCTTTCCGTCTATTCTATTCTTAGAAATAAAATGTTAAATTTGATGTGATTTACTACTATATACAAATAATAACTACTATATACAAAAAAATCATAAAATACAGAGGCATTAGGGGACATTTCTCCCACAAGGGAGAAATTCTATGTGTGATAATGAAAATCATAGGCTCAATTACCCATCATACTGCTTTGGTTGAAAGTTAATTGGACAGCTTGACAAATGTCCTGCAATATTGTTACCACATACCATAAATTACTTCTTCTTTTTTAAGTAGCTATTTAATAATTCAGAATGATGAGTGGATATTGTCAAGCTTCAAGCTCTATAACAATACTGCTAAATAAACTTTATCCGGCAATCCCCAGACTTGAACCTAGAGGTTCTGTGCAGGGGCACAGTACTTTAATGCAATATGCTACTGCTGTCCCTAGGCATACTTTGTAGAAATAAATCAGGTAAGTATTGAGTGAAAAAACATGCTGTGTAAACTAAACAGATTCCCCACAAGCTGCAATGATACAAGCATGGTGTCAACTTATATTCTATTCTTTAACTCTTACTATGAAAAATAAAAAAACTTGAAATTTAACCTATACAAGGGGTGTACAGAAAGTATATATATACAAATATATTTTCAACTTACATATTTTTATTTATTTATATATATATTATTATTCAATATAGTCCCCCTCAACAGCAACGCACTTATTCCACCGCTTTTCCAACATCTGTAACCCGGTCAAAAAAAAATTGTTGTCAAAACCTTCCAAAACAACCTTGACAGCTCAGATCACCTCATCGTCTGACGAAAACACTCTCCCACGCAAATGTTTTTTCATATTAGGGAAGAGGAAGAAGTCTGAGGGGGCCAGATCTGGCGAGTAGGGTGGGTGCGGGAGCAGCTCAAAGCCCAAAGACTTGGCCGTCTCCATGGCAACTCTTGATTTGTGGGCGGGAGCATTGTCCTGCAGCAGCAGCACACCTTTGGTGATCTTTCCTCGGCGTTTCTCTTTGATGGCCTCTCGCAATTTGACGAGAAGGTCTGCATAGTATTGCCCTGTTATTGTCATGCCATGCTGCAGAAAATCGACCAGCAAAAGTCCCTCTGAGTCCCAGAAAATCATCATGATTTTCCCTACAGACTTGGCCACTTTGAACTTTCTTGGTGGAGGGGAGTCTGTGTGTTTCCATTGCATCGACTCTGCTTTTGTTTCTGGGTCAAAATGGGGTACCCATGTTTCATTTTGTGTGACTAGACGATCCATGAAGTGTGGGTCTTCGTTTAATCTTTCTAGAAGAGTCGTCGAGACTCTAACCCTTTCCATTTTCTGAGAAGGAGAAAGCATTCTTGGCACCCAACGAGCAGAAACCTTGTTCAGTCTCAAATGCTGGTGCAAAATCGTTTCCACCGAAGTAGCGCTAATGCCCACCTTTGCTGCTAAGTACCTGACTGTAAGACGACGATCCGCCATCACCAAATTTTCAACTTTGGATATGGTGTCTTCAGTAACTGATGTTGAAGGCCGCCCAGATCGGCCATCATCTTCAAGGTTTTCTGGGCCACGTTTGAAGAGTGCGGCCCACTTTTTGACGGTGGCATACGATGGGGCAGAGTCCCTCAAAGTTGCAGACATGTCTTCAAAAATTTCCTTCAGCCTCATCCCCTTTTTTACGAAATATTTTATCACTGCACGATGCTCAAAATTAGACATTTTTAAATCGACCTGTAACTCACAACAGTCTGAAAGAAACTGACCAGAATTGAAAGGAGGAATTAGGAAGATAATAACTTAATATAGATAAACAATGACCTTTAACACCACTCAGCTTATCTGTTTGATATAAAAGGTATCATAAGTACACCAGGCTTAGAACTTTCTGTACACCCCTCGTACATATATTTAATGATGTATTGATGATGTGAGGTATTTAATGATATTTTAGCTGAATTTAAAGTCACATGTCTCCAAAAAGTTAAGTTACATTTTTTTACATTACCTCTGTAAAACTGACCTACAATAAACCCAATTATTTTCATCTTATGGTTATATGGATGACGTTATGGTTATTTAAACATGGAATGTAACAAGATTCCAGCTTCCTCAGGACTGTCTCTGAGATTGAAGTTCTAATACTCCAGAATATAAACATCTGTTTTTCCTGGTTTCTCAAAGTCCATTTTGAAGCCTCCTGTTGCTTTCATCATCATGTTTAGTCTTCCGACATGGTGGTATTAGGGGTTTACAAAGTTTACTTAATCTGATGCCATCTTCACTGTTGATATTTTTCAGCAAATTAAAACTACGTAAACTAATGTGTAGTTGAATGCGTAAACAAAGCATATTTCCCCATATGCTGAAATAGCACACTTGTGATTTCATCTCAACACATATTCCCTATTTCTATATTAAAAAAAAAACCAATGAGTATAAAGCAGTGGGGAGGGGGGGGGGTTACTGAAGGCCTGAAAACAAGAAATCATGAATAACTTGTTTAATACTTGAGATTAAAAAAAAAAATACATAGAACAACAAGATTGGTGGTGGCAGTTTAACAAGATTGGTTCTATAAATTTTCCGATCCCACTCATAATAACTGAAATATTTTGAATTACTCCCCCCCCCCCCATCTATATCTCCACTATTCCGTGTCCGATTTCTGCCAATAACAAATAAGGTTTTTAGTGTTCACAAATGGTTAAATGTCAATTATAGTACAGATCAAATAAACATTTTCAAACAATAATGTAAAATCATGATTGATAATGTCATAACACAACAAATTTTCATGTATCTAGCATAATAAAGGTCCCTTGAAAACAATATTTAGTATTTAAGATTAGAATAAACTGTTTCATGATATAACAGTGTATTGATATAATGACATGAATTGGAGTGAGGGTTTACTGAAGGCTCAAAACTGAAATGCAAATATTGCAGTTAGTATTAAAGATAGAGAATAAATGTATATAACAATATTTATAGTACATTTAATTTGCAAGAAGATTAGTTCTATCCAATTTTTTGACTCAACTTGTAAATAAGAGATATTTGAATTGTCGGAATTCCTCCACTAAACCCCCCCCCCCCCACTGGTCCAATTTCACCATTCAGGCTTCAACAAACTTGACCTTTAGTTTTAAATATTAAGTTTGAAAAACAATCAACCAAAAATTGCAAATATTAACGTAACTATTAATATCAATTTATATAGATTTAACTTTCAATTTAACAGTCAAAAAATTAATTAGGGCTATTAATAATTTTCACAAACATCTTTCTTTCCCATCCATAGGTAGGATCAATAAGATATTTTCCGTAAAACACACTATGACAACAACTTCGCTAGGTGATTTTCCTTAAAGAGAATATAAATACACTTATTCAGTAACAAATAATATCTTTAGTATAAAAATGCTATTTTCTTGCAATGGAGCCTTTATTTTAGAATGCAAAAGCTGTCAGGAAACCAAGCATCACTTAATGAATTTAAAATCAAATATAAGCAGAATGCAATTATGAGTTCCTGTCTTGTCACACATAATTCCTAGAGTTTTTACAGGCATTTAACTACATTTAAATTAATGCAGCAATACTGTCGGGATGAAGGCTATATTACAAATGTGTCCAAAAGTATAATCAATCTTGACGGAGACTGATGCTTTCAGTCTACACTGACCGAAATCCTTAAAAACACAATATACACATACGTGTGTGTGTGTGTATATATATATATATATATATATA
Organism: Riptortus pedestris; assembly: GCA_019009955.1. Classification (NCBI taxonomy): domain Eukaryota; kingdom Metazoa; phylum Arthropoda; class Insecta; order Hemiptera; family Alydidae; genus Riptortus; species Riptortus pedestris. The sequence goes on from CM032228.1 coordinate 231,640,575, forward strand.
TATATATATATATATATATATAGCATGAGCACCTGTACTCATGCAATATTTGCAATAGACCATTTTAACATACATTTGTAATGTGAAAATTTGGTATAAGTTCAGTAAGATTTAAATTAAAACCATTGGAGTGTTTCACATTTTATTTTTGAATGTTCAATGTGAGATAATTTTTCCACTTATTAATAATATTATTATAATAGAACCTATAATAAATTACCCAAAACCAAGAGATGGTCAGAATTAAAAGTTTCTGGGGTAAATTCTACAAGTTTGTTAAAAGAATCCAAATCCATAGCCATCTCTTTAAGTTAATTATTAAGGAAGGGTAAAAAGTTTATTTTCAATAGCAATGCAGTGGAAGTCATTATCTCAGAACATAGTTAATCTTCCTTCACATGGGCACACTTCATTATAGAATTAACCCTTTAACTGCACAGGCCGGGATCCAAGCGTCCCCACTTTCTAAAATATTTGGACACCACAGAACGAGCATGGATGATACTGAGGAAAGGCTCAATGACCCACATTTCCTTTTGCACACTCACACACACACGCACGCACGCACACACACACTCCCGGTCAAAAGAATTACAAGAATTTTTGTTAGTTTATAATAAAATGGAGAGTGTCTCTTCTAATTGAAGGGTAAAGGACAATAAGCATTAGGATTATCTAAAAGTTATGAGGATTAATGACATAAGGTCTTTTCAGTGATATTTCACACATTTCATTCAGCGCTTTCATGTACTTTATTCTCAGATGACAGTGAGCACAGTCATATTGTGAATAATAGTGGTTGTATCCTGACATTAACAGACCTTTGTATCTCAGTTCAGACGAATCCATTCGTTTTTAAACATGCCAGTACCATGTCCAATGTTTGGGGTCGAAAAACATTATGGGGAATTTGTTTAAAATTATTATAACATCTAAAAAGAGATTTCCAAATAATGTTTTCCATAGTTTAGTGGCGGTTCAACAAGTAAAGAAGGAAAAAGCACTTCCTGACTGTAAGTAAACAGTATGTATGGAAGTTTAACAAATATATTATTTTAGCTAACACTCTTAAACGGTTTAAAGTAGCTTGGAATTATCACTGAGATTTTATAAATTAATGTTATAATTGATAAAAAAGTAAAAAAAAAATGATGTTTTGTTGGCGACCTTTGCCACTAAACTTAGAAGAAAATTTGAATATTGGGTCCAGAATAAGATAAATAATTTTTATTTTAACACGTGAACTGAAACCCAAAAGCAAAGGAAAAAAGTGAAAGAGAGTGGGGATCGGGGAAAATCTGTGCACCAAGGGTTAGATTGTCTAAGCAACCTTCTCACATAGCCTCTGTGCAATTAAAGGGTTAATTAAGTTTGCTATACCAGCTAGAGGCAAACTAAAAACATAATTAAAACTATGCTTAGAAAATGAGGATGAAGAGCAGGTTATGAAGATAGAGCTTACAGTTATGAGGCCTCTCTGTATCACTGTCAGTATTATGAAAAAGCCAATCGAGTCCACTTGGCCCTAAATTCTCCCCATCATAGTCCTCATCAAATATTCTACGAACTATTCGATGTCTTCGACCTGAAATAAGTAAGCAATTAATTAAAAATATTATTAACTAAGTTTTTTTACTGCCAATCTCTAAAATAAAACTTGCTAAACAGTACATAATGTTACTTTTTTATTAACCCTTAGACTGCTCAAGTTGCCTGTGGGAAGGCAGCCGAGCTTAGGGATTTCCCTGGCCAGCGAAGCACCCCTCTAACCTTCCACACTCTTTTCTACATGCCTTAGGATAGATTCCTTAGTGTACCAGTTTCTGTAGCCAGTATGCAAGTAGAACTATCGGTGTTCGTTTCTAGTTTGTGCTTAGTGTTTGCTGATATATCCAAAAATGCAGATATCGTCAACTTCTCGTGAAAATAAATTGTACATGGACGAAGAGGAGCTACTTAGGATGATTCTGGCATCTAGTGATGGAGAAGAAGATAATTTGTCATCCTCTGATGGCGAATATTTGCCTAGAGCCCCAAGAGGTGGAAAGACATTTTTGGAAAAATTGTATTGTTTTTCGGTGACAACCACATAGATGAGGACAGAAAAGTTGTCCTATTGTAGTTGTAGTCGAAAGACATTTTTCTAGAAACCCCTATGTTTGGGAAAATAATGTCAAGAGAAGACTACTTCTTGATTTTACGACGTTATGTGTGTGTGTGTGTGTATGTGTATATATATATATATATATATATATATATATATATATATATATATATATATATATATATATGTGAAAATGATAATAAATGTGTATATGTAAAAATTATAATAAATGTATAAATACAAAAATTATAATGTCCAAAGAAATAATGTTATTATTATTATGTTAATAAAATAATATTATTATTATGTTAATTATAATAAAAATTATAATGTCCAAAGAAATGCAAAAAAATAATGTCCAGAGAAGACTACTTAATGATGTTACACTATTCGTCTGTATAGTATATATGTAAAAATTATAATAAATGTTTATATGTAACAGTTATAATCTTTATATATATAATTCTACTATACGTGTGTATGTCACTGAACTCCTAAACGGCTGGGCCGATTTGAATGAATTTATTTGTACACGTTAGGGTGACACCCCGGATGGTTTAGAGTCACAAATCAGCCCAGCAGATGGAGCAGGAGTGAGGGTCATAAGGGAGGACTAAAATTAGAAATAGTGATATTTCGTTTCCTATTGGTTTTTCGGCAAATATGCACAGGTTAAAAGTTGTTATTTAGAGTATTTTTTGTTATATTCACTTTTGTCATATAATAAAGTATAATTCAGATATACACTAAAAAAGTAAAGTGGGAGCCAACGATTTTATTGGGCACTAATGATTGAACCGAACTTAACAAAACTCTATAGATGAATTTGCATTAATTCTTCCATGATTATAAGCTATATTACATTTTTTAGGTTCAATCGGGAGAGGGGGTTTACTGAAGGCGGAAAACTAATATTATTAGATAAAAAGTTGTTTATATTGTTATTTAGAGTAAATTTTGTTATATTCACTTTTGTTGTATAACAAAGTATAATCGAGATATAGTAAAGTAGCTTTTGTTTTAAACATAATATTATTCAATTTAATATCCTAATCGCTTAAAATATCATGCAGGACAACGTCTACTGGGTCCACTAGTAAATGTATAAAAGCAAAAATTATTGTGTCCAAAGAAATAATGTTATTATTTCCATTATTATGTTAATTATATAAAAATTATAATGCCCAAAGAAATGCAAAAAAATAATGTCCAGAGAAGACTACTTATTGATGTTGCGATGTTACACTATTCATCTGTATAGTATATATGTAAAAATTATAATAAATGTATGTAAATAAAAAATAATAAAAAACTAAATCCAAAAAGATTTTTAAAAAAAGGTTTTTAACTCTACCAGGGGCGGTCCAAAGCCTGCATCAAAAAGGAAGATGGAAGACTTTTTTTTTGTTTTTAAATCTTATACAAATTTTGAAGGGCATTATAAATAGAAGTATTGATATTGCAAATTTGATTATAACAATATTATTTTTTTTTAATAACTATAATAATTCTTTTTCAAGAATAATGAAATTTTTTAAACATAAGAATGTTTAATGAAATTCAGTATTAAGAGAAATATTGTGTAACAAATTCAACACTCATTTTGATTTAATTGAAAATTAGTGAGCAGAAATAGTAAATTATTTGTGCGAGATGCACAAGGGCACAGCAGGATTGGGATTCTCGTATCAGGTAGGAGGGTTAGTCTCTCTCTCGTCCCATCACACCTGCTCCTGATTCACGTCCTCCTGCCTAGCGGTCAAAGAGTTAAAGGATTTGTTTTCTTAAATTCAGAATTTCCCTTGGAAAGAAAGCATTTTTTCTCCCATTTTCTTAAAACTATAACACTTGTTGTACTCATCTGTATTAAATATTACATTGCATCTATTATAGAGATTTTCAGAAATTCAAATAATAGCAGACAACAATATTGTGCTCTCCATTTAAATTTAGAGGAGAAAAAAAAGAAAAACTAAAAGAAACTGGATACGTAACAGCAATATAACTTGGAAAAAAGTCTTGTGGATAAAGTTAAAAACAACAGACATTTTTTACAGATCTCATAACTTTGAAAGCAAGTGAAACACTGGGATAATACCAAAATAAGGCAGAGATTTAGATGGGATATGTTAAACAGATAATTTATAGAGCTTAATAGAAGGTCAATCATAAACATGGTGAAGAAAAATTCCTTTAGAACAGTAAGTATCTGGATAATCAGACTATTTCCAGAAGCATTGAAATAATGACTATTTGAGTTAAAAATGGCAAAGCTTGTCTTCCTGAACTGGTTGAGGTTTTCTGCAGGTGACACTGTAAAGATTTGCCCTATTAAAAAATGATTGAGAAGCAGAATCTTAAAGTCTGTATTGTCATTAATTGGAGGTCAACTTATCAGCCTAAATTAATAAACCCTTCAATTAGGATAGCAAAAACCTTAGATACTCTTGTACTCCTGAGATATATTTAGGACACTTTACTGCAGGTTATGATAAACCATTTTGATATAGAGTTGAACAAAATAAGAGAAATTAAGGTTGATTTTAATATCGAAATCATTATAATCTTGGAGATGGATGGATTGTTGGGTTGTGTTGGAGAAAAGTCTTTAATTTTTTTTGAGAAGTATGAGCTCTGAAAAAATGTAAGCCACAATCAAAGAATTAATTCCTAGGAATAACCTCAGATATCAACAAACCAACTTTATTATCTACGAACTACAGTGGTGAGTTCGATTCCCACCTGGGCAATAGGAATTTATTTAGTCACAAACTCATTAAATAAAATCCTTAGCTAGGAAAGAGAGGTAACTTGAAGTAGAATGACTGAACAGAGAAGGGCTTCTTTGTGAAGTTTCTATCATAAAAAAGAAGAGCTCAGAGTTAGATAATATTGAAAGGAGGAACTAGGAGAGAGTTGAAAATACAAAAAATGTTGGACATAACTGCTTAAAGAACAAGGAATAAGGGAAAGACACTCATGAACATTGGTAATCAGACAGGGAAGGGAGTGTGAGAGAACAGCTGACTAAATCCTAATAAATTAAAAATGAACAATATTTTAAAGTATTAAAAAAATATTAAGCAGTATGCATACTATAGATAAAGAGTTATCAGACTAAAACTGGAAAACTCATCATTCATAGAATCTGTTATTCTAGCATCTATTTTATACATAATAATGATCAATTAAACATTAAAGTATATGTGTTAATATCTTCTTTTTACAAACTACGTACTAGTAGTGAGTCGTTGTCTACCTCTTCTTCTCTTATGCCTATAATGAATTCTTCCCCTTGCTTCACCAAACACGTCTGCATCTTCTGTGATTTCCAAAACACCACTCAAACTTTGTGCAGCACTCTATAATATATAAATAAGTTTAAAATAAATAATAGACAATCAATAAGAATAAATAATAATTTTGTTCACGGGTATTTTCAGGTCAAAACCATTTTCAAAGTCATATAAAAATTCTATAACGATAGCATTCGCTTGAAACCATTTTTGATCCCAAAAACAATGAGTAATAATGTTTTGAAAAGTTTTCAAATACAAAAAAAACAAAAAAACAAATGACTAGTGTTGACATAATGCTAAATTGACTCCTCATTGCAATTTATATTTCAACACCTATTAGAGTTAGTATTATGGAAACCTCAATGAAAATACATTGCAAGTACCATTTTTTCATATTTTGATCTCACTTATTAGATAAGTATTTGGACAATTTCAATTGGTTGCCAACTCGGCTATGTTTTTGGAAAAACAAACATAATAAGGTAGCCTCTTTTTGTAGAGCTCCCTCCAAAAGGGAGACTTCTTAACTACTTATTTCATGTGGGTAATAATTTAATGTACATATTTTTTGTATTTATTATTGTTATATCATTACTAGTGTCAGTATTTTTGGAGGATACAGAAAGAGCTTTATATTGCACCTTTGTAGAAATGAAAATGAGCTAGGAATAACTCATTGTGATGATGAATATTTCATTGTGTATGGAGAACTTTTCTTAGTGAATGAATGTCTTTATATGAATTTTTCCTTTATTTACATTGCTTCTGTGTGGTAATTTATTATTCTTTAAAATGTATTAATATTCTTAAAAAGGTTCATTCCAATACACACACACACACACACACACACACACACACACACACACACACACACACACACACACATATATATATATATTATTGTGGCTTTTCCCTTTTAGGAAGTAGTCTATATTAATTTGTGCCATGGAGTCATACTTTCCTTTGAAATATGACTTCCGTAGCTGAAAAATCCTAAACCTCAAAGTCTTCTTTACTCTTTCTTGTTCAAAATAAATGAACTTACCCTTGTTGTTTTTATTTTATTACTTCTACTCACTTTTGACTGCTATTAATAATAAAAAAAAAAGCTAAAGAACAAATATATCAAATCTTTAATGGCTATAAGAGTAATTAAGATCCTTGGGGACTTATGTGATACATGTTTATAAACTGAATCAGTTTCTCATTCTCAGCTAACGTGTTAATGCTGAGTTGATTAATAGTAATTAAAGGATACAACTTCATCATCACTCAGCCTCCACAATAAATTCTTTTTCAGGCTCTTCACGTACCACTTTATAGTATTTTCTCAAATAAGAGAACTTAATTTCATACACCTTTCTGTAAAATGTACTTCAAAATCTCCAAAGTTCATTTATAGTAAATTGTAATACTGCCTAATTAGCTTTTAGCAGATTTCCCATATGGGAAATGTGCTATTGACGTCCTCACGATGCGATTTTGGAAACATTTCCACAAATGTCCATCGATCATGCCCAGGAGATGACGAAAATGAGGTCTGTTGAAAATTTGATATATATACCTATTATTAGCAGTCATATTTTTTTTTTTTTTTCCGTAACTAAACTAGCTATTTAAACATTTTATGTAAAATTAAAGATCAAGTTCGTTAATGGGTGAATTTTGACCAGTGGAAGGGGGGGGGGTTAGAGGGTGGAATTTTGAAAACTCTTAATATCTCCATTATTATATGTCGGATAGAAAAATGAATAGAACCAATCTTATTGCAAATATAATGTTCTATAAATGTTGTTATGCATGTTTTTCCACTGTCTTTAACAGAGTTGTCTTTTGCATTTTTTAAGTTTTCAGCCTTTAGTAAACCCCCTCTCCTACCCATATCATGTTAACAATAAGCACTTATATTATGAAGCTATTTATTTCAAGCCTAAATACCAAACATTGTCCTCATTCAACATTTCCGTTTTGAGATAAATGCAAATGCGTGAAATGTGGGAAACCTGCTTAGTTTACGCAGCCCCAGCGTGACAGACTTTTTATCTTTAGAAATGTAACTACCCGATTCATTCATATTAACTAGAGAGAGTAGTAGGGGCTCCAACTTTCCAACACCTAGTTCAATATAATAATATTTTTTTAGGTTTCACACAAAAGAATATTAAAACATTACCAAATTTCTCTGGAGTGATACTTGGCTAAGAGACCGACTGCTACCTGCATTCATCCAGCTGGTGCTGGCAACTGAATCTGAAATATAAAAACTTCGTCTCAATCAACAATAACAAATGAAAGTAAACAGACCTACCTATATCACACTAGACCTACCTTTTCGTAAAGAGGGGAGATTACAACTACAAAGACCATCACTGCTTTCTGAGCTATTTTTCCTGTGAACATCAACTTTGAGATCTGGAACATTTCAAAGAATTAGAAAGACGTCTATATTAGAGTGTTAAGCCTAAGATTAAGATAGAGACAACATACCAATTGTACTTGACATTTGTTGAGCGACAATGTCATTGCTGTCTGTAACAGAAGAGGCTGGTGGACTGCATTCGGGTGTTCCACTAGTTCCTCCAGTACTTAGTCGTTTATTTAAAACCTGCATCTCAATACCTTCTTCCTCTCTAAAATTGAAACATATAAGTTTCAAATGCAAGATTTTGATTTGCATCTGTAGCGACTAAAATTAAATGCAAATTTTTAATATAAATTTGAGTTATCAAAAAACAACAATCACAAGATGCTGTGTGTTATTCACATAGATGGTCTTGATGGTAGGTCTACAGACATTCAATTTCCAAAACCAAAAAAGTCCGTCACGCAGGGGCTGCGTAAACTAAGCAGATTTCCCACGTGAAGTTTTACAATAGAGAAATCTGCCTAATAACAACTGTAGTAGTAAGAAACCTCTAAACCTAAAAAACATTATTTAGGGCGTAATAACCCAGTAGTTTCTAGCCCAAAAAACAGTTAACCTAACCTCTAAACCTATTCACGAGGGACGATAGTTATGGAAACGGCCGCCAGAGCTCTCGTCGGAAACTCCGAACATAGCCTATAGCCACACGCAGAATACAAATGCAAATATCTCGGTTAATATTCAAGATAGAGAATTAATGTATAGAACAATATTTATAGTAAATTTAATTTGCAATAAGATTGGTTCTATACAATCTTTTGATCCGACGTATAGTAACGGAGATATTTCGAATTTTCAAAAATCCTCCCCTCTAAACCCCCCCTCCCACTGGTCCGATTTCAGCCGTTAACGAACTTGATCTTTCTTTTTACATAAAACGCTTAAATATGAAGTTTGGTAAGGATCAAACAAAAATTGCGACCGCTAGAGCGGTAACAGACAAATATATAGATAGATAGATAGATAGATAGATATATATATATATATATATATATATATATATATATATATATATATATATATATAGATATATATATACAGTTTTGAACGGACCTCATTTTCGTCATCTACTAGGTAGGATCGATGGACATTTGAAGAAAAATGTCGAAAATGCCGTCATGAGTACAACCTCAATAGCTGATTTCCCTTAAGGGAAATCTGCTAACAATTTTTTTTTGTGTGTACTTCATGTTCCCCTACACAAATTTCTTAGGTTAAGGCCTTAGCACTTAAATCTTTTCAGTTGTGCCTCAAATGGCTGCAAATCAGTGTTTTCTTCTGAGATTGTAATTGGTTTTATCATAACTAATGAGAGGTTTGGATGGTTGATGTATTCTATAATCAAGGATTAGTCAAGGAATATTAACATTTTAAACCAATAAGGAAATCATAGAAACAAATTACATAGATACCTTTGAGTTGATGATAGTGCACAGGTATGATGTGGCTGATGCTTTCTGAGATCTTTATCATTGGATGGTTCTTCAATTACGCATTCTGGTTTATCAAACATTCTATGAAGGGAGAGATTTATGAGCTTTATAGTAGTGAAGATGAAGGCAACACTTGTGCAGTAGCTGCCCCAATAGACAATTGATGGGGGTAAGTACTGAAAAATAATTAAAATTTTATTTGTAATAAAATAAAGTGTATTATTAATTTACATTATTTGTTAACATCCACTTTGCTCTACTGAAGCTAATCGGGTTAGGTTATCTACAAGTTAACCCTTTTCTAGCCAGAATGAGACTAAGGATTTTATTTAGCGAGTTTGTCACTAAATAAATTCCTTTTGCCCACATGGGAATCGAACCCAAGACTCTAGGTTTGCCAAGTTCATTAATTAATACCTTTAATTAATGCCTTGACTCACATGGTTACTCTGAGTTCCTAATAAAATAAAGTAAATCCCTAAAATGCTAAAACCTAGACAACATGCATCAATGGTATAGATTAGAATAGATTTTACCAATAGTCATTATTTTAAACTTAGTTATTTGAAATAAGAAATATTTTCTACCAAAGTAGTTAACTCAAAATCAGATTTTTTTTTTTTTTGCTATCTCAATCAACCATTGAGTCTGTATTTGATGGTATTTTCAAAAACTTTATTCACATACCCATCGACACTTCATAGTAGATTACAAAAATGAGATATGTTCAAATATATATATATATATATATATATATATATATATATAATTGTAACCTCTGTCTGTACATTGATTTTTTTTCGCGAATTTTCACGATAACTTTTCGTTTCACATGTCATAGACACCATAACTGCATTTTGTTTCTTTTGTGTGTGTTTGTTTGTTTGTTAACTTTTCACGCATAAATGGCTGAACCGAATTTTATGAAACTTGGTATGTATATTACTACTAACCCAACTTAGATTTTAGGCTATATTAATATCCTCTGAGACGAACAGGAGTGGGGATTATAAGGGAGGACTGAAATTAAAAGTACCGATATTTCGTTTCCTATTGGTTTTTCGGAAAATATGCATATAACAAAAGTTATTTATTTTGTTATTTAGAGTACTTTTCTTACATATACTTTCGTCGTATACCAAAGTATAAATGAGTTATACGCTAAAAATTATAGTGGGAGTCAACAATTTTATTTGCCACGAAAGACTAACACCTTCATTATAATAAGCCATACCAACATTTCTAGGGACAGGCAGGAGTGGGGGTTGTAAGGGAGGCCTGAGTTTAAAAATAGTTGTATTTCGTTTTCAATTGGTTTTTCTGCAAATATGCACATGACAAAAGTATTTTCTATTTAAAGAAACTTGTGTTATATTCTTTTTTGTCGTATAGAAAATTATAAACGAGATATACACTAAAATCTAAAGCGGGAGCCAACAATTTTGTTGGGCACTAATGTTTGAACCAAACTTAGCAAAACTCGGTGTGTGAATTAGCATTAATTCTTCCATGATTATAAGCTATATTAAAAATTTTAGGCCCAAAGGGGAGTGGGGATTATAAGAGAGGCTGAAATGAAAAACTCGCTTTTTTTATTTTCTATTTGTTTTTCGGCAAACGTGCACATAACAAAAGTTGTTTACTTTGTTATTTAGAGTAACTTTTGTGTGCATTCACTTTTGTCGTAAAATAAAGTAAACACGGGATATACGCTAAACGGGAGTCAATAATTATATTAATACTTATTTAAGGGGTTTTAATAAATGAATATTATGACAAATGATGTTATGTTTTCGTCTTATATGATAGTTCAAAGTATGATTCGGATTAGTGAGGTTATAAATCTTCGTCACCCCCTCCTCATTTATTTATTTTTCCTAGAAAATAACTTTGTTATTTATTTCCAAATGAAATATAAACTATAAGAGCATTTCCATTATTTAATTTGTATAATGTACCTTGATGTTATTGAAACAAATATGTAATATCATAACAATTAAACATTAATGGTAATGTCATTATGACAAAAAACAATATGCGTTTAAACTCGATATGATATTTTCGGGGTACCACTATTAATTTAATTCCATCCGGTAGATAAATTATAAAATAATGTTTTTAATCAATAATTTAAGTAGAAGAATGTTATGAAGTCTCAAGCGCGGGAGCGGAAGAGGACGGGAGCCTTACCAGCTAATTGAGTTTACTTATTTCCCGTCTGGCATTACTGGAAGTGATTTCCAGTGAGATTCACTATTACAAATATAATCTTACGTGCAAAACTTTGCCTAAACTATGTGAGCTTGGATTGGCTTTTGAAAGGAAATATGTTCATTATAGATGATATTTAATTATAATAAATGCCACTCATGATTATGGTTTGAATTATTGAAAAACGGTGAGTCAAAAAGTGCACAGGGATAGATTAGGAACACATTTTCATTTATCCTTCTAAAAAAAAAAAAAAAAATTTCTATTCTATTACCCTTCAGATAAAAGTTACCCTTCAGGGTTGGCTATTTCGGAAAATCATTACGTAGTGGAGGGAAGTGTAATTGTACACATTGAAGACTTACTATCAATATACCATCATTAGTCAGTCAAGAATGATTTCCCCAGCGAAGCCGGGTACCTTAGCTAGTATATATATATATATATATATATATATATATATATATATATATATATATATATATATATATATATGGTGCCCCAGATAAAATCCCTAAACTTGAACAATCTCAGAAAGCTTTAGTGAAAGATGTTAAGAGGCAAACTTATTGGGTTGGTCAAATACCATTAAAGCCTGCCATCAGATCACAAACATGTGTTTGCCCTGTAAGGCCAAAAATTGAACTTAAAAGTGGGGGCATCCATTTGGCCTAGCAGTTTTAAGACATGTTGAGGCTTAAAACACATTGAAAGCTTGTGAAGTCCTTTTTTCGATACCTAATAAAGTTATCCAGTAATTGAGATTCAAATGTCAAATAATTTCTAATTTATTTTTTATTTTAAATTTTTGGGAATTCATGTTTACCTATTTCACCCCATCTAGTTTTTTAAAATTCATTTTATTTTAAAGTTAGTGTTCTATGATAATATTTCTTACTTGTAAGTTTTAAGATCTCTAAAAACTCCAATAAACCCAATTTTAACAAAATTGTTATGGTATTTGTAATGATAAAAGAAACAAAAATAAAGTATGCTAAGTTCTGTTTTTATTTAAAATTTATAAATTTCGCTCAAACCCACCCTTACTACAAGGAATTTGCATGTTTATATGAAAATAAAGGTCTTTTAGAGATTTTCATTCATTAATGAGCTTTACTAAGAACTATGACAGATGAGGAATATTTTTGTGGTGATAATAGAGGCTGGCACATGAAATGTGTCTTATCAGAGAAATTCATTCATACCAAAATATATATATATAGGAGAGGGAGATTTTTTAGCATGTGGTAAAACCAAATGTTAGGGATCATAGGACTAAAAACCTTAAATTACAAGCATTAGAGTAGAATGCCCATATGAGTATAAGGCAGCTTTCAAAAAGTTTAATACAAAGGATTTAGCAGACTTTTCATTAGGAAAATCAGCTATTAAGGTTGTGCTCATGGTCTGATTTTCAAACAATTTCTCAAGTGGCCATCGATACAGATGATGAAAATGAGGTCCTTTCAAAACTATGCACACATGCCCGCACACACATCCACACAAACTTGTCTGTTACCATTCAAAAACCAATGAGCAGAAAGGGGGGGGGGTTACTGAAGGCTGAAAACAAAAATTGTGAATAACTTAATACTTGAGTTACAAAAAAATGCTTAGAACAACATTTCTAGATCATCAATTGTTTAAAAAGAGTGGTTCTATAATATTTGACGATCCGACTTATTATAACAGAGATATTTTGAATCCTCTCTCCCTCTAAGCCTGTTATTTTGTGTCATGAAATATGGCCTTTGTTAACTTCAATCAATTTTGGCTTTGAGTTCTGTTTCTTCCCTTGCCGTTAACCCCCGCTCTGTCGGCGAAGGAATGCGCTCGCTTCTATTCTTGATGATCTACTCCGAAATAGAGTCTCATACCTATCTCAAGCCAACTGCTCCTTCAATAAGACTGACTAGAGAAAACCAAGCCAAAGTGCATAAACTTCGTGGGGTTCTAATAAATTCAATATCATTTCTTATCAAGAATTTAATGCTGGCATGCCAAGGCAGTGAATGAGTATTGCAGCATTCATTTCAGTGTTTGAACCAATTAAACTGATTTTAAATTTTACTCCTATGTTTACAGATAATGACCATGGTTGAATAAGTTAAATTAAAACATTAACAATTGTTATTAGTCATAAAAACCAATCAAATGCAAAAATTCCACAAAACCCTTTGATTATAAAAATGAAATAAAAAAACATAGTAATCAAACAAGAATACAGATGAGAAACCTATTAACTCTTTATCAACCGGTCGTGGCTGAGGCTGCCACTCAGTAAGGACTGGTCCTGTAAACAAAACAGTAAATCACACTGAACGAAACCCGTCAATAGCTAAAAGCCGATTAATAGGCTATCGGTCAGTAAGCGCCAGTAGGTGAAAAAAGTTCGTCACGCAGGGGCTGCGTAAACTAAGAAGATTTCCCACGTGAAGGTTTACAATAGATAAATACACATACAGGTAACACTGCCTTCAATGTTAAGTGAATAAATACCAACGGTAATAAGAAATCTTTCAGTCAATTTTCAATACAAGTTAATAAGCTCTAGAACGGAAAGCGACTGAATTGTAAACAAACAGGCCAGCCAACCTCATAGCGCTGAATAGATATATCGGAAAGACAAACAATTAACGAAATATATCTGAATATAACATATTAATTTTATTGAAAACAATTTACTAAAGATAGTGCTGTAATTTATAATGAATCAGAATCAGTTTTATCTCAATCACTTAGATTTTAGTAATCCAAGAACAACAAAAAAAAAGGGGGGCGTCAACAGAATGTTGCATATATCTCACAAAATAAAATAAGCTTAGAAATTTTGTTAGTTTTTATGTAATTTTTAATTACTCTAATATTTAATCGAAGTTTGCTAAGTTAACTCACCGTTATTACTAGCCCAAATCCAGCCATTAACAGCTATGAATGTAATAGTTACATGAAACGGTTAAATATAGAATATGGTACAGATCAACTAAACATTTTCCAGACAAGATCATTAAATCTTAATTGATGACGTCATTGCACAATGCATTAGCATATATCTCGCATAATAAAGGATTGAAGGGAACAATATTTGGTATTTAGACTTAGAATAAAGTCGTTCATGATATAAGCTTATTATTGTTATGGGGGTGGGGGTTTACTGAAGGCTGAAAACTAAAACATTCTAATATCTCCGTAAATATTTAAGATTGAGAAAATATGTATATAACAATATTTATAGGCAATTTAATTTTCAATAAGATTGTTTAAGTACTATTTTAGCAGATTTCCCTTAAGGGAAATCAGCTATTGAGGTTGTACTCATGACGGAATTTTCGAAATTTTTCTTCAAATGTCCATCGATCCTACCTAATAGATGACGAAAATGAGGTCCGTTCAAAACTGTATATATATATATATTTGTCTGTTACCGCTCTAGCGGTCGCAATTTTTGTTTGATCGTTACCAAACTCGATATTTAGTCGTTTTATGTAAAAAGAAAGATCAAGTTCGTTAACAGCTGAAATCGGACCAGTGGGAGGGGGGGGTTTAGAGGGGAGGATTTTCAAAAATTCGAAATATCTCCGTTACTATACGTCCATCGAAAAATTGTACAGAATAAATCTTATTGCAAATTAAATTTACTATAAATATTGTTATATACATTTATTCCCTATCTTAAATATTAACCGAGATATTTGCATTTTTATTAAATTTGGGCCGATAACGGATTTTTGAATTTCCCCGCCAAAAGCTAGTTCGGGCCTTTGCCGTAACTGTTCGGCTCTCGTATGGAGATTTCTCTATTGTATAACTTCACGTGGGAATCTACTTAGTTTACGCAGCCCCTGCGGACGGACTTTTTCGATTTGTCTTATAATAACAGACATTTCAAATTTCCCTCTCACCCTAGTCAGATTTCAGCCATTAAAAAACTTAATCTTTAGTTTTACATAAAACAGTTATATATCGAGTAACGATACAACAAAAATTGCAACCGCTGGAGCGGTAACAAAGATGTATATATAATTTTGAATGGGCCTCATTTTCATCATCTCATATGTATGATAGATGGACACTTGAGGGCATTTTTCGAAAATGGCATCACAAGTACAACCTCAATAGCTGATATCCTTCAGGAAAATCTGCTAAAAAAGAATTTGCTTTCCAGGATACGTTTTTTGAGATCTGATGATGGGAATCAATAGAATTCGACTACCCCTACAAGTTTGCTTCTTTGGCATTTTTCACTAAAATCCTTCATATATGTATCTAAATATGGATGGATTGTGATTGACTACCTATTACCCTTGGATAATTTCAAACTTAATGCCATAGAGACGACTAACCATCCTAATTTTTTGGATAGATTTATACACAGTCATTCCGCCTAAAGAGAGCTTGTGAGCTAAACTTCATGTTAAAACAACAACAGTTTTCTTTATTCGGTAAGAAAAAAAGACTAGACTCATTTATTATTTTCATTTGAGTTCAGTAGTTTTTATGTTCAAACCCTCTTTCATAACATAGTAAGTAAAAATTAACATTCACTGTAAATGTATCTGCAACCCAAATATTGCTTTGCTAATCTCTGTCTCCATCTCTCAATAGTTTATACGCTCTTAGTAGTAAATGGGGGAAATGTTTTTTCTTAAAATGACAACTTTCATATCTTGTTTACGGCCAAACCTTCTATTCCTGTTGGAATTTTCAATAATTACTAATATTATTTATTTTATCAAACCTTAGACCGCAACTATATTATTAAACTGGGAAATATTTAAAATCAATTTTACAAAACTATCAAATTAAATAGGTAACCACTTTAATTTAATTCACACTCTTCATGATGTAATAAAAGGTTAAAAATGATTTTTAATATATAAAGTATTCAAAATAACAACATGAATATAATGACTTTATGTCAACTTAATAAATATTTTACCACCAAATTTTCCTGTATACCCTAAACATTGTGTAATTAAATAAATAGCAAATGAACTAAACGATGAGCAAATAACACCAAAAAAGTTATTACACTGGGTGAAAATATATCTAGAGATAAATCAAAAACATAATTCCTCAAAAAATCACAACTAAAATTAGAACCAATATGGAGTAAAAATCACACTGACGACATAATTTATACTGCCCTCAGTAATATAGTTCTGTTAAATTTATTCTAGAATTTTTTTTTTAAATTAAAGTCATATTCAAATATTGGGAATAAATACATATTTAAATATGTCAATAAGCAGTTAACCAAAAGTAAATAAATAAATCCATAAATGCTATGCTAATAAAAAATATCAAACAAATTTCTGAAAGTAAGACAGTTTCAAATAAACTTAATAATTAATGTCAATTCGCTATATTCAGAGTTATGTCAGATGAATAGTGAGTACCAGTAGGGGTTGATAATTTTAGTGAAGCATTTTTTTAAATAATACATTCAGTTTGATGGATATTTTTATTAAATAAAATAATGTTATTGTTATTTATTAACGTCCACTTTTTGCAACTAAGGCTAATTGGGATGGGCTATCTACAGGTAACCACCCTTTTCTAGCCAGGTTGGGGCTTAGGATTTTATTTAATGAGTTTGTCACTAAATAAATTCCTATTCCCCAGGGGGGGGGGATTGAAATCGCTACTCTAGGTTTACCATGTGAGATTAAAAGGAACACTTTAAATGACATGGCTAACCTGAATTAAATAATGACTATATGTGATTAAATATATAGTATGAGTAAGGCCACCCATAGCAATGAAAATTAAATCTAGAAATTGCATACTTCACATATAGTTAAAACTAGTTACTAACCATGCGTTAACTCATTATGTATTTTTAAAATTGACTTCTTAGGGGGTAACTTTTTATTTTCAAACTAGTTAGCTTAATGCTATCTAGAGTTCAAATGAGTAAATACTATGTGAATTGAGTGTAATATTACCCAAGGAAGATATGGTTTGTCTCTTTATTATTGCTATGTCAAACTGAATCACCACTTATCAGAATTTAGTTTTAATGCTAGCCAAAAATATTTAAAATGTATATTATAACTAGAATTAATAAAGTCTGGTAATTTTCTTTTCTTTAAGAACTTTTAATTCAACAAATGAACACTCCAAATTATAACAGAAGAACTTAAAAATGAACCACTACATAAATACGTTCCAGAAAAAAATGAATGGTTATAAGAAGTCTAATTAATTTTGAACTACTTTAAACATTTCCAAATGTTTTGTACAACCATTACGAATGTATAGGATAATATAACGATACTCAAATATCAATGCCTAGAAAAGAAACTTTATTTGACAACAAAGATATGAAAGTAGGAAGTACAAAACAATGTCGATTTCATTAATATGAAAATACACTTTAATTGCAATATAAACATTGTTTAAAAAGTATGTTAATTTATAAAACAGCAAATCCACCCTTATAAAGAGTATGCCAAAGTAAAATTTTATGACAACAGAAAGAAATGAAACAAAGAGGATGCTCTAATTCAAAACCACTCAATTTCATTTAGAAAAAAAAATAGAGAATATTATGTACATACCAGGTAAATGGAAAACGGTAGACATAGAAGGAACAACCAAAGGTAAAGATGAAAAGTGTTGCAAAAAATACTCTGATGTGGGTCATAATACCATCCTCCTGTAAGTGATGCCCATACTCCTTGCCTTAAAATTTCTAAAGTCTGTGAACCCATGGTCTTCGGGCTCTCATGAGGTATTAAAGTCTTCAAAATCAGTCATTTTGTTAGGAGCCCTAACAACAACGTAAACAGACACAATCATGTGTCAAGTTCACACAATATACAACAGTACCCCATCATAACATCATCAGTGTACTACCACTGCCAAAGGCAGAGATCGCTGCTTCAATCATTGTGTTCACAGCTGACTAAGTAAATATTACATACACTCCAGATAATCTTTTAACACTCATATACCAGTGTTTTTTTTTAAAAAAAATTAGCTAAACAGAAACTAATCTTAAAAGGCGAAATTAAAATATAAATTATAGTCTTAATACACTGGTTGTACGAAAAATAATCATCTTAAATATTTGAATAAACTGCAAAATAGTTCCACTGAACAGAGTAGGTATCTAACAAAAGTTACTTACATAAACAAAAGACGACAACAAATAAAACATACATTTATTCTCCTTAATTTAAGAAAGATTAGTTTCCTTTAACAGAGAACGCCACCCCCACTCAAAAATTTCTAAAAATTATATTAGAATTTCGAGAAAATAAGATAACATAATAGTATGAACATTAAATTCAGTGAAACCACATAAATCTGTTTAATGAATATTTTTGAACCCATTTTAAACTACTGTAATCCGTGTTGACTGACGCGCTTCTCATAGTCTTTGGCAAGATGAGTGGCTATCTCTTCAGCATGAATGGCCCTGTAAAGCATAGTGAAGAACCTCTGAGAAGGAAGATTTTCGATTCAGGAGCTTCAAGAACATTCCATGATCGTCGTTAGTGCTATGGAGAACATGTGACACAGAAACGTTATCAACTGCCTCATGAGAGTGGATCCGTGTACTCGATGAATTAATGGTGGGGCAGAGGAGAAGACTCCTTATACATCAGATATTGATGGTGGTATGGCGTTGCATGATGTGGGGGTTAGGGTGGTGGGCACTTAAGGAAGAGAGGAGCTGTCGCAAACATTGGGATAGACAGGTTAGGACTGTTAATTATTATTATTATTCAGGTTCGTTCTTCTAAGACATGAGAGTCACTGTTAGTCGTAATCTTTGCCTTAGTTCTTTCTGTACATAAGTGATTGAAATTTCTACCACCCTGCCTTATGGAACGAGTAGTTTCTTGGGGAGGTCAGAGTACCTTGCTGTACTGTTCATAAAGAACTGGTCGGTGGCCGGAAGTGAAATAGTCCATTGGGGCACATTGCGACAATAGGTGGACCTCACAGGGAAGGAGAACTATTGTGATGCGCTGTAGAAATTTATTCTTCGGAAACTTCCTATATGCGGAAACCAGTTCTAGATATCGCAGTATCCATTGGATTGTTCTTAGTTTTGTTCCGTGTGATAGACGTTGAGATCATCGGCTACGAAACGGCTTTTCTTACCAGATGCGGCGGCTAACTGCCGTCTGAGATATGCGACCGTGCAATAGGGCCCATTCTTGGCAAGTAAGACTACTCCAAAGGAATCTTGGCCAATGATGTTGTCCATGGACCATCGGCACAACCAGGTAGGGGAAAGTACGAGAGTATTCTAAGCGGTCTATGAGCGTGAATCGTGTGAAGCAATTCTTAGGCGTCGCGAGTAGGAAGGGGTATTGATCAAATGAATGACGGCCGCTCCTGAATGTCACTTTTATATGCCTTCTGTCCGGCAATAGACAATTCTGTCCCGGGGGGGGGGTAGAATCTTAATAAAAATAAATTGATACAAAAATCGATCGCTTTAAAGTAATTTACTAGTTGCTAGCGCTAATTGGGGATGGGTTGTCTCCATATCACCTACATTTTCTATCTATGACGAGGCTAAAGTCTTTTTGTACTTTATAACTTATTAATTCCGATGGCCCATGCAAGAATCTAGCAAAGCCTCTAAGTGCACTTTAAGCATCAAGACCTACGTCTTAATCCACATGACTACTCAGAGCCAATTTAAGCTAAAAGAAAGAACCTAATTATTACGAAACATTATCTAAATGCAATTAGTAATCGTTTGGTATCAGTTACCGTTACACAGCAAAAAACAATAATGGGTAACAAAAAAACTTTTCTTTTAAATCGATATTAGGCGCAGATGAATGCCATCAAGAGTCTGAAGTGTGAAATTGGCTTGCAAGTAACATCAGCATAACTCCCAATGGTATCATATCTCTTAGATAGAGGCTTAGTTCTTTGGTACGGGCGGACTTTCACTAGGTTAAGTTTGGGCAGGTTATTCGCGAGCGTCCTAATGTTTCTGTTTTTTTCCAACCTTTGAGTTATGTGTGTAAAAATATAGAATTATGGGAGAAGAAGGAGTGCTAGTTACTGAGGTGCCCAGCAGCTTGAAGCAACTGGCGAGGCTGGTTGTTAGAGGATTTTATTCCATTGAAGATACTCTTATTGTTGATATGCTGGTGAGAAATCCTTGCATGAAGGAAGATGATATCTGTGAACTACTCAAATTCGAAAAGAAGATGCTTAGGGCTAGGGTTGCTACTCTCAAAAATGACAAGTTCTTACAAGTCAGATTAAAGATGGAAACTGGTGAAGATGGAAAAGCACAGAAAGTCAATTACTACTTTATTAATTATAAGGTGATTTTGAATATTTTAATTTTACGAGTTGGCCTGGCATTATCTTCCAGTTCTTTCTTATTCTTATTTGTTGTTAGATGGGATAGATTTATGGCTTTCTTTTTTCATCCCCATTTGAAGATGGTGTTTTAAAATAGTGACATTCCTATTTAATACAATTCTTAGCCCTTTCATGCCATAAAAAAAGTGATCTTTAAGTAGCTTGTCTTATTTTTTACATAGATTTGACTGTTATAATGATTTTACTTCTTATGGTTCCAACTGTAGAACCATAACATGGATAATAAATTTTCCAGTTCATCTATTTTTTTACTTAGCGATTATTCTAATTTTATTCTCTAAGGTGTGAGTTAATACTGCTTCCTCCAATAGCAAGAAGCTATTTCTAGTCTACACTCTCATTATAAGTCCTGAATTTCTACCCCCATTTTTGTCCAATCCAGGAATCAGCTGCCACTTTTTTCTGGAACTGACTCTTCTCATCCTGCAATAAAAATTAATGAGGCCTGTTTGCCCTTGCAGGACAATTTTTTTTTTAGATCTGATGGCAGAGTTCAATTGAACTCGAGCAACCCTAGAAGTTTGCTTCTTTGACATTTTTTTCTAAAACGCTTCCTTTTCAAGATATTTCAAGTGTGATCGCATATATCTGGAACATCCTGTATAAATACAGGGCTCATCACTATTTGTTTTCAGGAGTTTGAGAATTTCAAAGTGAAACTTAGTAAGTCTCAGTTGTGGATAATGAAGATTCTTTGGCTATCAAATCCACATTCTAATCTATTCCAGTTTTCCTTCAGCCCAACTAACTCTGGAATTTCCAAAATAAAGGCATATTTTTAATGAATGATTCTGATAGTAAATGAAATATTAAAATGATTTTATATTGGTGTTTTTTTTGTCTGATGTATCCTAAAGGTGTAAATTGCAAAATAACTCAATAAATTTCACTTTTTCAGGCTATTTTTAATTATCTTCAGACAGAAGCATTGCATTAGAAAATGCCTTGGTATACATTGAACAATAAATTGTCTTAAATTTAAAACCCTGTTATCAATTTTAGGTATTAACAGATGATAAGGTTTGACATCTATGGTGCCTTTTTGCCTAGATCTTCAAAAGCCTGTCCTGTGAGGCTTCTTGGCTGGCTGAGGAAACTTAATTATATAGCTAGATTCTTAAGGTTGATTCAATTCTCAACGGTTTTGTTCTTCATGTTTGCTTTCAATTTTCCATGCCTTTTGCACACAAGATATTATTATTAAAATTTTTCATAGGGCTTTAATTTTAAGATAATTTTGGCTTTGAATATCTATTAAGATGTTTTTAATGCAATGCCTTCTCTCTGAAGATGACTAAAATTAAATCTGAAAAGTGTGATTTATGAGGTATTTTTGGTAATTTATGGCAGGACGTGTGAAATAAAAAAACAAAAGACGGATGTTATTTTCATCAGCTTCTAGGTAGGATTTAAGGACATTTGATTTTTTTGTTTTTCTGAAAATCATTGCCATGAGTACAGTTAATCAACAGTTAATTTTCCTTAAGGAAATCTTGGTGGAAATGTCTTGAAACAGTCAATCCTAGAAGACTTGGTTTATTAATAAAAACAGTCCTTCTACTCCGGTGAGCTCATTAACACCCAAGCTGGATTGTTCATATCTATTGTAGTAAGAATGACAAGCACTTGGTATATTTGAGGTAAATGGCCCCACTGTAGGTAGTATTAAGGGATTGAAACATGTGGGAAATGTGAAATCTTGATCTACAGTAATAATCAATTTTTTCTAAAGTGATTAAATTACTAAATCTGTATCAGTTTTTGAGAATCACCACTATTACAAGCTGACCCTTAGGACCTAATTGTCGTGGGGAATGTGTTAGGTTGATCAAATTAAATGTTGGCATGAATTTAGATGACACCATTAATTGAGCTACATAGCATTATAAAAAACTAAAGCACAACTTGAGGAAATAGGGTACAGTTTTGCATAATCCTGCCAACTATGAATAAGATAATCAATTACCGATAGTTCTTCTTTATTTCCTCCATCTGTTATATTAAAATATAATGATCTTTATAAAACAGTTTTTAGTCTAAGTATCAAACTAAGAATAAAGTTTATCTTCCTTCTTTGAAATTATCACGTATAAAACTATTGTCTAACTAAACTTTGTTAAATTTGTCTGCAATTATAGACCCTAGAAGTTTTGAAATATTTAGTGTTATACATATACGTTTCAGCAGATTTCCCTTAAGGGAAATCAGCTATTGAGGCTGTACTGACACAATTTTTGAAAAATGTCCTCAATTGTCTATCGATCCTATGCAAGAGATGATGAAAATGTGGTCCATACCAAACTATATATATATATTTGTCTGTTAACACTCTAGCGGTGATAATTTTTGTTTGATCTTTACCAAACTGGAAATTTAAACGTTCTATGTAAAAAGAAAGATCAGGTCCGTTAATGGCTGATATCAGACCAATGGGAGGGGGGAAAATTTGAAATATCTCTGTTATTATACGTTGATTGAAAAATGTATAGGATCAATATTATTGCAAATTAAAATACCTATAAATGTTGTTAAGTACATATTTTCTCTATCATGACTATTAATCGAGATATTTGGATTTTTTAGTTTTCATCCTTAAGTAAAACCCCACTCCTAATCATGTCATGTTATATCATGAACCTCTTTGTTCTAAGCTTAAATACCAAATATTGTTTTGAAGGGGCCTTCATTATGTGAGATATATGCAAATACATTGTGCAATGACGTCATCAATTAAGATTTTACTTTCTTGTCTCGAAAATATTTATTTGTTCTATACCATACTCGATATTTAACCGTTTCAGTCATCCTCTAAAGATCATTTTTTACTCACTGAAATTGGACCAGGAATAGGGTGGTCATGTCTCCGTGATTATGAGTCGGATTGTAAAAGGTTATAGAACCAATGTTGTTAAACTAATGATGCTCTGAAATTGTTCTTATATGGATTTTTTCAGAACTCAAATATTAAGCGAGTAATTCATATTTTCTTAATTTGAATCAGAATTGTCAGTGAGATACTCGTATCACTAGTGTGTCTTCCAAGACGTGAAAAGTCTGCTTAGTTTAAACAGCGTCAGCATGGCGGACTTTTTATCTTGGAGTAACTGTACCTCCTATGAAATAATTTACTCTTTTTTCTTTTATTTGTAGACTATTTTGGTACAAATTATATAAAAGACCAGCTGCTTTTATTTCAAAAGTAAAGTATGTCAATCCATTAGTGAGTAGTAGACTTTTTTTTGAAAATAGGGGGTACTAACAAGAACTCTAATAATATTATTTTTGAATTATTTGCCCCCTCATTTATTTAGAAACTATATTTATTTATTAACATCCTCTTTTTGCAACTTAGGCTAATCGGGATAGAAACTATAATTTAGGACATTTTGATTAGAATGACCAGGCTTCAATCTTTGGTTTATATGAAAATTATAAACAGATTGAACCTTTTAACACTTCCTAACTACAAAAAAAAAAACAAAAAAAAACATGCCATCGAATGATGAAATTTTATATTTAAGACTGTTGTATTGTCTAGTTGTGTACATTCTTTTTAGATGAAATTTGATTTAGAAGGAGGGAGTTTTAGAGGGGATAGAAATGAAAATATGAATGAATATAGTATTTATTAACAAAAGAAGCTAACAATGTAAGGAAAATAATTGAATAAATTAATATATATCCTTTAAAACAAAACAAACAAAGCATTTTTTTTTTGTTTTAATATCTTTCGAAGAGAACTTGGAATCATGCCTTATATTAAATCAACAACATACAAGCCTGACTTACTCAAACTTTCCAAGGAGATGCAAGCACATTGTTCACATTAATAAATATTTATTAAGTATGAAATTTAGTTTTATTTAGTGCACTACTTATTTAGTGTAATAAAAGTTTACTAAACAACCTGATTTGGCTCCTGATTTTTTTTAAATTGTTGTAATGTTCATATTTGGCTCTTTGGCTAAAAAGTTTGCCGACCACTGACCCATTGCATTGTTTGTCCTTTTTCTTTTCTCCCGTCCATAAGATAACTCAGTGGTTTGTTTACCCACCTACCATATCCCATACATCATGACATCCTTCATTTCTAATTTATTTCCTCCATTTCTTCATGTATTCCTTCCTTTGGCTTCTATTTATATACCATATACATCTCTATGCAATGCTGCCATACTTGCATTTTTGATTCCTGGGTTTTTGTTAAGAACCAGGTTTGGCAACCATAACAAGCAAAAGGTAAACTACACTGTTCAAACACCTATTTTTTCCATCCTTTGAAGCTCTTTTGATAAGCTATCCAGAAAAGAAACAAGTTGGCTTAGGTAGATGTATTCTTCTGTTTACTGAAGTTTATTCCCATCAATATTTATTTCTAGTTTTTCTTAGTTTGTCATTAGCTTAGTTTTATTGAAATTCAATTTTAATCCCACCTTCCTCAGGCACTCCTCTAGACATTCTTCCAGCATAGCTTTCAATTCTTCTGAGCTTTTTAGCTAAAAGGATATCATCTGAACATTTCAAGTTGTGGAAATGAAAAATTGCAAATTTCTCTATACCTACAAGAGATATTTTGATTTGTGCATTGGAACAGAGATATTGCATTAAAAAATTTTAAGTGAAGTGTAACAAAACATTTTGTTCATTTAGTTTAATAGGAGTATGAGGAAGTCATGTAGTGGCCACCTCTGATTATTTTTTAAATAATTAAGATTTGTAAAGTGTAGATATCTCAGAATTAAAGTTGTGTGTTTTAGTTTCCTATAATCTAGGCGTCTCAATTGCTTAAGGCCATAATTATAATCCCAATAACTTTTTTTTTTATTGCAATCTTGATTATGCCCTTACATATGTATGGATATTACAGACTTTTGTCAACGTAGTGAAATACAAATTAGACTTAATGCGTAAACGTATGGAAACTGAGGAGAGGGATGCCACTAGCAGAGCGAGCTTTAAATGCCCAAAGTGCTCAAAGACCTTCACAGATCTAGAGGTAATTCACCTCTAATTGTTATGAAAACATTTTCAAATATTTTACCTGTTTGAAAATGGTATTTTTCTCCTTACAACAGGCAGATCAGTTATTTGACCATATGACTGGTGAATTTAGGTGCACCTATTGTAGAGAGATAGTCGAAGAAGACCTGAGTGCTCTTCCTAAGAAGGATTCACGGATGCAGCTCGCCAGATTCAACTCTCAGCTTGAGCCGCTCTACGAGCTCCTCAGGCAGGTCGACGGCATCCGCCTAGCTCCCGAACTCCTAGACCCTCAACCTGTTGATATCAATACCATTAGAGGGTATGTATCTTCTATACTCTATCATCCTATAATAAAATTTCCTCAAATGTCCATCGATCCAACCCTAGGAGATGGCAAAAATGAGGGTTGTACAACACTGTGTGTGTGTATATAAATATATATATATATATATATATATATATATACTTACATATACATACATATATTTGTATTGTGTGTTTATTTGCTCTACCAGTCGCAAGTTTTATCGTTACCAAACTCGATATATAAGCATTTTAAGTAAAAATGAATACACAGTTCGTTAACGGCTGAAATCGATCCAGGAGGGGGGGGGGTTAGAGGAGGAGAATTTCCAAAGTTCGAAATTTCTCTGTTATTATACGTCGGATTGTAAAAGTGTATAGAACTAATCTTATTATAAATTTGTCTATAAATGTTGTTATATACATATTTTTTCTAAGGTTAATATTAACCAATATATTTGGAATTTTTAGTTTTCAACTTTCAGTAAACCCTCACTCTTACTCATGTCCTAATGACAATAAGCTGTTATAACATGAACTTCTTTATTCTAAGCCTAAATTGCAAATATTGTTTCCATGGGACCTTTATTATGCGAGATTCATGCAAATTCGCTGTGCGATAATGTCATCAATTAAGGTTTTGCATTCTTGTTTAAACAATTTTCATGTGATTTATATATCTACCTGATATTAAACCGTTTTATTCAACACTTAAGATCATATTTGTGATTTGCAAAAATCGGACCAGGAATAGTGGGGGTTTAGAGAGGTGTGGGTAATTAGCAAATTCAAAATATCTCTGTCATTATTTGTTGGATCGTTAATTGTGATAGATTTGTTCGTAAATTGATTTGTTCCCCAAAGGAAGGGAACTATTACCTGTTTACACCCTTTTTGAAAGAATAATTCTTTTAATGTATTTATAATAATAGGAGTTGAAGTTCCTTATTAAGGGTTAGAGGTGGCTTAGGAGAGCACAGTCTTATCTTATGTTAACACTCTCTGATCTAATCACTAATGAAACATTTCTGTCAACTTTCATTTTCTAGATCATTATAATGGTAAAAAAAAATTGAATGAAATAAACCACAATGGAATATTATTTTTATGCCTTCCATACTCTTAAAAAAGTATTAATTCAATGTTCCATTTTGAAGTTTACTTTCTTGTATGAGGTAAAGGAAGTATCGTAATTGTGAAAATATTTGGTTTTAAGATTTCAATTTTGACTAGTTTTGGCATTATGTTGTACGTACCTTTGTATATACTTATCACATATAACTCTAAAACATCTTGCCTTTGAATATTGAAATTTAATATTTAGTACTGTTGTACTGTCTAGTTGTATCCCTGTTGATCAAAATAAACTAAGGGAGAGAGGGAGTTTAGAGAGGATGGAAATACAAAATTGTTAATTTCTCTGTACCTATTAGTGGTAGAAAAGATTTGTATTATCTGTTTATAAAACAATCTGTTTATTTACTTTATGTACAAGGAAGTCACCGCCTGCATTAGATTTTTTTTTTCTAATTTCAGCACAATAAACAAACTTTGAGTGTATTTGCCCTCAATGCTATCATATTTTTTTTAAGTTCATAAGAATTGTTGAAATGTTTAAAAATGTCAGTTGATTTAATTAGTTATGGCAAATGATTAAATTAAATTGTTATACTTATATTTTCAGGTAAAATTATCTGCCTGGTAACTTATTTATTTGTCTTAATTTAGTTTGGGCAGAAATTGTGATTTAAATCTTGCTATATAATTTTTTAATGTATTACAGAAACTAGTTAGTTCAAATATTTAATGATTCTAGGCTTGATACCAAGCGTTTTGGATCTGGTAACAAAGGGGAGATGTGGTCTGGAGAAGCTTCTAGAAACCAAGGCTTCATGGTTGAAGAGACTCGTGTAGATGTTACCATAGGAGAGAATGAGGCAACTAATGAAGGAACAGTCAAAAAGGATCAGCCCGTCTGGATGGTTGAGAGTACTGTTATCACTCACCATGACCCCCAGGTATGTTGCATAAGTCAATCTTGGTTCTTATTGGAATTCTCTTTATTCAAGGGAAATCAGCTATTGAGGTTGCACTCATGTCACGATTTTAGACAATTTTCTTTAAATGTCCATTTATCCTACCTAGGAGATGACGAAAATGAGATAAGTTCAAAATTTTATATATATATATATATATATATATATATATATATATATATATATAAATTTGTCTGCTAATGCTCTAGACAGTAATCAATGTTTGTTTGATCATTTCCAAAATGGATATTTAAGTATTACATGTAAAACTTGTCAATCGAAGTGGGTGGGGGTACTGGAGGAAAATAAAATTATCTTTGCTGTCATGAGTAAAATCGAAAAATTTGTATCGAACAAATCTTGTTGAAATTTTAATTGTATATGATTGTTCTATTAATTTTTTTTCTTATCTATTTTGAATATTAAATATAAGATATATTTGAATTTTTCAGCCTTCAGTAAACCCCAACTTCTACTCGTCTCATGTTAACTATAACCTAATAAATCATGATACATCTGGTTCTTAGCTTAAATATCAAATATGGTTTTTAACAAGTCATTACAAATTTTACAATCCTGACTCTTATGTTTATTCGGTCAATGCCATATTCTATATTTCTAAATACAGACTCAAGATCATATTCGTTAATGGATGAAATTGGGCATGAAAAAGGGGGATTTAAAAATTAAAATTATTTCAGTTATTATGAGTCAGATCGAAAAATGTGATTTTTACTTTCCGTAATAAACATCTGCCCAGCTTAACAGATCATCAGTGTGTCATTCCACTAGGTGGGACATCAGCTTAGTTTAAGCAATCCTTGCGTGACATTCTTTTTTATTTAGCTGTCTCCAAGCTTTGAGGTTAAATTTTTGAACGAGACCCGTTCTTTAGCACAAAAAAGGGTTTAGAATTATTAAGGGTTTAGTATGTATCTCCTTATTATTCAACTCATGACTGCCCAAGAACAAAAGCCTGTCTTCTAAATCTACAAAACATGTTTTACACGTAACCTAAAAAGAGAGATATAAATATTCCAAAGAGCTATAAACACAACAATCCTTCATTACACTCCCTAACATCTCCCTCTTCGTGAAGATGAGGTGCGGCAGGAAAGACCTCTTCTTCATGTCCGGATGAGCCTTCTATTACTAAGTTTCCTCGACGATACAGCTGCTCTCCCCTCCCTTCTGGACTATGATGCCTTCCATCAAAGGATCGCCTCGAACCTGAGGGTGTTTCCTCACCAAGAACTTCTGCCCGATCTGGAGCGGAGGCAGGGGGCCAGCTCCACGGTCATCGGCTGCTTTGTTGGCTCTCTTCCCGCAATGCAACTGGGTATCTTCTTGGAGGAATAACATCTGGATGTACAGTCATCTAATTTTATGTCATACAATCCCTGAAAACAACCTAGTCCTTGCCCTATATCTGGAAATGATGACAATATCAATTTCGTTTCATTTGACGCTTTAAGTCGGGAAACACAAATTCAGCCCCAGCCGCAAGCAATCCTCTGGTCCAATAAGGGGGTTATATTGTGTGCTGATCACTTCGAATTTAACGTGATATTTCTTTTTTTTGTCCAAATGACATGTATTTTTATTTGTCCTAAGGAAGTTGTGGTCTCCATAAAACGCCAAAATTGTCTTGCTAGGCTGTAGTTTAATCAATGATGAGGGCCCAAATAGTTTCTTCAAGGTATCTAAGCCTATGACATTACAGGTTGTTCCACTGTCAAGCTGGCATTTCAGTGTTTTCGGACCATTTTGGGAAGGAACAGATAAGTTCACAAAAAGTATCTTCTTTGGAAAGTCATCTATAATCTGAAATACTTCATCATCTTCGTCGAGATCTCCTGAACACACAATATCCTCCTTGCTATTTTCTGCATTCCTCACGGTTTCTTTTTTCTGCAGTCAGACTGAACTGAAATGGTTCAGCTTCTTACACTTAAAGCATGTTTTTCCATAAGCTGGGCAGTTGGTAGTACCTCTATTATGCTGGCCGCCACAAAACCAGCAACTAAACCTTGCCTTGGCTTTAATTGCGAAATTTGAATTATGTACAGTTTTTTCTTGATCTATTTCTTCAATTTTTAATGCCAAAATCTCGGCTTACTCATATGTTACACTAATCTCTATTGCTTGCTTCAATGTCAATAATTTTTTGGCTAAAAGTCTTTTTCGTATTCGAGAATTGGAAATCCCTGCGACCAAGCGATAACGTATCAAATTTTCTTCTATTTCAAGTTTTGATAGCTGTTCTAAATTATCAAATGAACACCTGGCAGCCAACTCATGAAGCCGATTGATAAAATCTTTACACGTCTCTGTAGGAAGCTGAGTTGCACTATTAAAAAAAAACTGCTCATAGGTTACTTTTTTTTTATCGCTAAAATAGGGCAACTATGACATTAATCATTGGATCAGGTTCGCATATCTTTCGAATTAGCTTCAGTCTATTTTTGCCTATAACCGAACAAAATAAAGCTAACATTACCTTTGGGGTTAGCTTCGATGCCTTTGGCCCTAAAGCCTCTGCAAGTGTGATGTAGTTCTCCCATTGTAGCTTGAATAGCTCCCAGTTCTCTCCTGCATTCTCTTTATTTGTAAAGTCAAATGGTTCTGGCAAAGGAATATTACTTATCATTTTCTTCAATTGTTAGCATACACCTGACACCATGTTCTTCAGCACAAAAAAGGGTTTAGAATTATTAATCAGTATGTATCTCTTTATTATTCAACTCATGACTGCCCAAGAACAAAAGCCTGTCTTCTAAATCTACAAAACATATGTTTTACACCTAACCTATATGCTTTAACTCGCATGGCTAACCTGAGCCCCTAATAAAGAGAGATATAAATATTCCAAAGAGCTATACACAACAATCCTTCATTACTCTCCCTCACAGGACCAAAATACTTTATTTTTTTTTTTTAGTTTATCTAATATATATATATATATATATATATATATATATATATATATATATGTATAATTCTACTGTACGTTTGTATGTCACCGAACTCCTCCTGAACGACTGGACTGATTTGAATGATTTTTTGTATCCTTTGGGTGACGCCCTGGATGGTTTAGATTCACAAATCAGCCCGGGAGATGGAGCATGAGTGAGGGTTGAAAGGGAGGTCTAAAATTAAAAATAGCGATATTTTGTTTCCTATTGGTTTATTGGCAAATATGCACAGGATAAAAGTTGTTTATTTTGTTATTTAGAGTAGCTTTTGTTTCAAACTTAATATTATTAAATTTAATATCCCAATCGCTTGAAATATCATGGAGGACAACGTCTGTCGGGTCCGCTAGTATATATATATATATATATATATATACACATATATATTTCTATAGGATATTCTGATGAAACTAGAATTTCATTAAAGGAAGATTATATTTTGGAACAATTTTTGTTAACTATGGTTCATCGTAAATACATGCGCCATAACAAATGTTACATGTGGTCATAAAGAAATACTTTGTTTATAAAATATTTGTTTTTTATTATTATTACTCCTTATTTATGTTTATGTATTATTTTAAGACTGAAGCACTTGTGAATGCCAGTTCTGAAGTCGAAAAGGTAGCCCCCAGCAACCCGAAGAATAGTGATGATATAATGTCTGTGCTGCTGGCACACGAGAAACGTGGTGGAAGTGATCCAGCAGGAAGCACTGCAGCAGCAGTCAAGGCTGCACTTCCTGACCCTTCCGATTCGAGTGATGGAGAACAATCTAGAGATGCATCTCCTATCTCCTCACATGGTATGTATATATTTTGTACTAAAATTACATTCTGGTTTGTCTAAAATTACATTTCTGTTTTAGTTTTGGTTCAAATCTACATAAATAATACAGTGCGTACCCATTAATGACTGAAATATTTTCCCTCTTTCACTTAAATAAAAATAACATAAGAATAGTATTACTAGCAGGATATTCAGATATTAGACAGAGCACAGAAATTGATAACTAAGCAAAATTGTCAGTCGAACAAATGTTTCAAAGGACCTATGCAACATAATTTAATCATTTACACTAAGAGGCTGGCAATCATATGGATTACAAACTGATAATGAACTTAGACAAATAAAAAACAGCATCAATGCATGCTCTGTCAATCAATATACATGAAGAGATTAAGTTATTTTAACAAGATTTTGCATTTGTCACACATACATAACACACCCATACTTAATGAACTGAACCGACAGAGCTATTTGCTCCATGTGTAACATGACTCTGACAGTGAAACATATACTAACGAAATGCAAGAAATATAACAATCTCAGCATACCTTATGACACTGGCTGATGGCAGCATACTTCATTGACACTATACTCTAAAATTTAAAAGTCTACAATAATGACCTCATTGTAGACTTTCATTTCATCTTCATTTTTAGTTACCAATTATTAAATTAATTTTAACTCAGTCATTGTTTTAAAGTGCCTTCCACTTATTGACTTTATTTTATTTTCTTAAACTGTGATGCCTTAAAAATTGTAGATATTTATTTTTTTTTTTTATTTTATTCTTTAATATTATTTTTGTGTTCTCTGTTGTTATATATATCCTTCTTTAGGAACATTACTGAGGTTGTCAGAAGTTCATACCTTGATGATACAGTGAGTAGCAAGTAGGGGAAGTATTTAGATTTTCCTAAATCAGAAATTAGTTGAGTTTGTGAAATCCTGCTTTAGGAGTTGTTCTTGTGTTCTGTGAATAGTTAGCTGGATGGTTTGACTGCCCTGGTCTTGAAATGACTTCTAGCATCTTTTGGGTACTTCAAATGATTGAAAAGAATAGAGATTATACACAAACATTCTTTAATATTGGGTTGCTGAATTTGAAAAAGTAAACCGAAAGTGTTAAATTTAACAAGGCAGGTGATCTGAATTGCACTAAAGGCCTCAAAAGTTATTTAGGTTTTTGTCAGCTCTCTTTAATAATTTTATACTTTTTGTCTTGGATCATAATCTTGTATTGGTATTTCTTTGTTATTTTAAAAATTCAAGGTTTGTAACTACTTATTGCCACAGTCTATAAGTCACCAAATTTGTAAAACAATTTCCTCCTAAGAAGTCCTTAAGAGATGAATGAAAGAGCAAAGCATACTCAATGTAAGAGACTATTACCAGGAAAAATTCCATTATCTCTTTGGAAATACATATTAAAGGGCACTACTCAATTTTCATACAATCTAGTTGTGGAATTAAGTGCTGTTGACACCCTCTCCAATAATTTTCTGGATATGCTCAGTACCCGGATTTATGATCACTGAACAATATCTAATCATTCTGTTTGTTTGAGTTTCACTATTATTTGGCAGCCTCCTTAAGTTACTTAATAAATAATACCTCTTTGGCTAATAGATCATTACTAAATATTTTTTTTAATATCTAATATATACTAATAAACATTTTTTTTTAATCCAAAATATTAAAAATATATTATAATTTCAACATTAATGTTTCCTAAAAGTACTATCCCAGGCAATAGCCTAACATAAATTTTCTACTGCTTACTATAAGTACACTGAGAAGTTTAGTACTAGAAAGAAGTGCCAAGTGCCATAATAAATATCAGAGTGAACTAGAAAAAAAAGAAAGTACAGATTGACTTTTATATTCATGACATATATATTTTTTTTTTTCATATTGGTACTATACATATTATTTTTTTGTATTTAGTTGCTGAAATGGCAGACTCTGATGAAGAAGAATTAGTACCTGTAATAAAAGTTGGTGAAAAGTCGGTGCCGATAAATGAAGTAGACGATACACTTATTGCAGAAATGACACCTCAAGAGAAAGAAACCTATATTCAGATATATCAAGAGTATTACTCTCATATGTATGATTGATATTTTGTATATAAATTATTAAGATTCATTTTCATACTTATTTATTCCTCAAAATCTAATGAAGGGCAGGAATAGTCTAAATTTTATAAATTCATGGTTTACCTGTCAAGTATAAACTCTGCCACACAGAGACTGTGCAAACTAAGCTATTTCGATGTACTCGTACTGGTATAAAACACTGGTGATTTATCTCATCATATATTCGCTATTTCTCATTAAACATCCAATGAGTATATGTGGGGGTTTACTGGAGACTGTAAACAAAAAATTATGAATAACTTGTTTAATATTTGAATTACGAAAAATAATAATATTGCATAATTGAGAATATATGGTGTCATACTAACAAGTGGGAAATCTGCTTAGTTTCAGAGCTCCTATGTCCCTAGGCTTTTTTTCATTGGGGATAACTTTCATTGTGGTTATTCATAATAAATTTTATAACTTTTGAAAGTTAAACATTAAGTATTTAAGGGCTATTACGAGCATTGTTTATTACGAAAAAATAAACAATTTGGCCTATTTCAATATCTCTGTTTCTAACTTTAATACTTTAGGTGAGGTTATGCAAACTGTTAACAAATTAATTGTATTAAAAATAAATAAATAAAAAGACCGACACAAAATTATTATGAATTAATTTACTATATTTATTTATCCATGGTGTATTTTTGTCACAGTAGGAGATTCTGTTATGATATGTAGTCTATTAATGAATAAGGATATCTGGAAATGTACATACTGCATCACCAAAATTCTAGCCCAAATGTTCATGTGTGTTATAGTTTAGAGGGTCATGTATTTTGCTTGTAACTGATATTTTATATTTTGAAAAGAAAAAAAAAGGAAGAAGTTGTATCCCGAATTACAGTTTTATTTATATATTACTGACTTTGGTGTTCCTGTGCATATTAGGCAATGAAATTTGAGTCGTTAATTCTGGTCTCATTTCAAATCGGCTAGAGTTATCAAATTAATCACGGGATGATGGAAGGGACTTAGAAGCATGGGCAAGATCGCAAGGAGTAAGCTGGAGTATAACCATATGTTGAGGGAGTTTAAATTGAAAGAAACTGATAAAGAAGGGTAGTTACTTTTTATTGATAGCTGGAGAAAGGATTATTTGGAGTAGCCAAAAAAAGTAAGGCTAAACAGATTGATCATTTTATTTAATAATTTATAACAAAACCTATTTGATACCAATTCAAATATCATATTGGTCAGCTATGGTAATATCTTAACAAGACTTTTGAACAGCAGCTTGGCACACTCAATTCTGTTCTCACTGCTGGTCCTATATTTCCTCACTGCTTGGTTCACTCCTAGAAAATAAATACTTTAAAATGAAAATTTTTAAGTACAATAGATACATTTCAAAATAAAAAGCTATCATTATTGATAAAATAATAATAATTTTAACTATTTTGAGAAAAATATTTATCCCTAATGAGCAGAGATGGTCATTTCTTTCTGGTGATTGTGGATGAGATCACAGAAAAAGAGGAAAATTAACAAATGTTTAAAATTCTAACATTTTAGATAATTAATTATGTTGCCTTTTTTGTTATATTTTTATAGTTAAATTACAAAAATATTGCTACGAAACATAAAAAATCCTCATTATTTTTAGTTTTTTAAGTATAAGTAGGTAGTTTGTATATCACAGCAGCAATAGAAAACAGATTTCAATTGATGAATTGTTTAAAGCAGGGATGAGCAACACGTGTCCCTTTGAACATGTCCATGCGGCCTGCCAAGCATTTCTAAAATTGAATTTATTTCATCGACTTTCTCCCATCGACATATTGTTATAGAATTAATTATAATAAAATGCTAGTACATACTAAACCAAAACAATTTTTTGTGGCGAGTTACTCACTTGTTCAAACATACAATACGAACTCTGTGAACGATACGAACCGCGTCTGTGCATGTTCATCAGGTTCCCTTAAGGGAAAGCAGCTATTGAGGTTGTACTCATGACGTGATTTTCTAAATTATTCTTCAAATGTCCATCAATCCTACCTACGAGATGATGAAATTGAGGTCCGTTCAAAATTGTATTTATATATTTATCTGTTACCTCTGGAGCGGCCGAAATTATTGTTTTATAGTTACCAAACTCGATATTCTGTTGTTTTATATAAAAAGAAAGATCAAGTTCGAAATATCTCCGTTACTATACATCGGATTTAAAAAGTGTGTAGAGTCAATCTTATTGCAAACTAAATGTACTATAAATATTGTTTCTTGAAAGGCGTGTGTGGAATATTAATGTCAAAAAGGTAATATTACAGTTTTTTTATTCAAAATTAAATTTTCCAACAAATTTTGTTAACTTTCAATTTTTTAATCCATTATTGCATGTCGCAAAAGCAAACAAAAAACGGAAGGTTGCGGATGAGCACAGGCATTTCCAAGAAAAGTGGACATTTGATTTTTTTTTCATTCGTCAAAGATAAAGCTGTATGCTTAATATGCTAAGAGACTGTGTTGACATTGAAAGAATATAACATAAAAAGACATTACGATACAAAACATGAACAACAATATAAAAACTTAACAGGACAACTCTGGATAGATAAGTTTAATCAAATGGAGAAAAACTTGGGAAAACAACAGATTATTTTTAAAAATCAATCTATTTTATCAAATACGACAGTAAAGGCTAGTTTTTTGTCAGTCAAATATTGGCAAAAAAAAATGAAACCCTTTGCGGATGGAGAGATGATAAAAGAATGTCTGACTGCTGTTGCAGAAACAGCATTTCCTGATAAATTAAATATTATTTCAAACATTAGTTTATCAATATTCACCATTGCAACGAGAATTGAAGACTTGTCCGAGAACATTGCAACAACGCTTCGTGAACGTATTGCAAAATTCGAATACTTTTCTTTGGCACTTGATGAGAGCTGCGATATTAGCGATACAGCACAACTTGCTATATTTTTACGTGGTATTGGCACCAATTTTAATATTACCGAAGAATTGTGTTCATTGATTCGAATGCATTGACTACAACCGGCAAAGACCCTATACGATGAACTAAAGTCTGTGTTGGAAAATTTTTCAATTTTATTAGAAAAGATTATTGGTATATCGACAGATGGAGCACGAGCAATGTCAAGCATGGAGGTAGGAGTATCGGGAAGACTATTTCAAGACATTAAGAAGGTCACAGGAAGGGAAATATTCGTTAAACACTGCATAATTCACCAGGAACATTTGTGTGCGAAAAGATTAGTGTTTGCCAAATGTCACAGTACCAATAATTAAATAAATCAATTTTATAAAGTCGCGAGCGTTTAATCAACGTAAATTTAAAGAATTCTTGAAAGATTTAAAAAACTGAATATGGCGACGTGGTTTTTAATACAGAAGTACGTTGGCTTAGTAGAGGTGCAATGCTAAAAAGAGTATACAACTTAAAAAGCGAAATACAATTGTTCGTGGATATGAAGGGATATGCCTTTCCTCATTTTGGTAATAAAGAATGGATGTGTGATTTTGGGTTTCTTATCGACATGACTCAGCATCTCAATGATCTTAATGTGGAACTTCAAGGAAAAGGGCAGTTTGTTCATAATTTGTATGATAAAATTCAGGGCTTTGAGCACAAATTGAAATTGTGAAAACAGCATCTTTTGCAGAATAATATGTCTCACTTTCCACATTTAGAAAAAGAAAACATTACAACTTTTCAAAAATACACACAATATATAGACATTTTAATCAATGAATTTCAATTACGATTCAAAATGTTCAAAGCTGAGAAGACAGCGGTTTCCTTGAAAATGTTTTCATCGCCATTTAATATCGATGTGGATACGGTCCCCAAAGACTTTCAAATGGAAATGATTGACATGCAGAATAATACCGATTTAAAAAATGTATTTTTCTCAGTAAACATCGAAAAATTTTATATATCTTATGTGAGCCCTGAGATATTTTCGCTTTTGACGAAAAATGCAAAACAAATGATGTGTCAGTTCGGAAGTACGTACGTTTGTGAACAATTATTTTCAACCTTGAAATTAATTAAAAATAATCACCGATTAGGACTGAGTGATGCACGATTAGAAAGCTGCGTTCGTGTAGCTATTTCGTCAGCTATTTATCAGCTTGTTTCGAAAAAACAGTGCCGAATTTCTCATTAAAAATTTCAAGTAAATTCACTTTTGGTTCCTTTATTGTTTGTTTTTATTTTGCATGAAAATTTGTATATGAAATCTTTACTTTTTTTAGAATTTTATATTTTTTTGTACTAATGTTTATTATAAATAAAGTGTTGTAAATTATTAATAAGTGTTACTTTATCTGGGGCCTGCCAAAAAATTTTAAAATTTAGAATGGCCCATTGATTAAAACAGTTGCTCACCCCTGGTTTAAAGCTATATGAGGTCAATGCCAGAACTCGCAATTTCTAACGAATTAAAAATTTTGTCCTATTCTTCTAGCCTTGTTGATTCATGTAAGTAACCTATAATTGTAGGCAGTTATGTTGGAACTCATTTCAGATGGGTTACAGACAAGTTCAGAGATTCCACTTAAACATTAATATGTTATTGGAGAGTACTTTCACCCTAATTGATCATAATCAGTCCTGCTCTAATAAAACCACTTCCAGCCTAGTTATAAAAAATATGATCAACAGTGTATTACAAATAAAATAAGGACTTACACTGAACATTCGATGGCTTGCTTAAGATGGGACAGTTTGTAGAGTCTCCGTCCTTTTTTCACTTGTACTCCTTCCCCTTGGTAGATCCTTGTCAGAGCTAGAATACTCTTCATTCTGTCTTGCCCTAAAGGCCATTTCAGCATTTGGCACAACCTAAAACAGAAATTAAAGGTAAGGACAATTATTTTTGTAACAGCTTCATTTAATCGATCTAAAATCTATTCAGTACAATGGAAAGACAACATAATAAATAACATTCAAGTGATTAATTAGCACTATTGTGACATTAAATCATCGATATAAATAACAAAACTTTAAGATTCTAAAATATATAGAAGAAAATGGCACAAAAAACTACAACGAAAATATTGTCAATATATGGATGAAGAATAGGGCAGTGCAATTCAAATGCAACATCAATAAGGCACTAAAAATACTAAGCCCATCTAACAATGACTCCGTTAAATATGCCACTCAGTCTCATCTATTTGGCAGCCACCATATAATTATTCAAAATTATAATACAAAATGAGATACTAAATGCAATAATTTTAAAAAGGATCAGGCCTTTTAATATATCAAATAGGGAAGGAATTATTATTTTAATTTCCATAGAGGTTACAAGGAATGCTGAGACCCTAGCTAGAATTGGTGTGTCATTCAGGTTTTATTGGATTTTCTCTGTAAATGTAAGACTCAATACAAATGATATGAGCCCAAGCTCAAAATCATGGTTAGATATGAAACTGAAAGTAAAATTTCCTCAGCAGCCCATGGACTTCACTCAATTCTATTTAAATAGCTCTGTAATCATCTTTAAAAGCAATGTAAAAGAACATATTCATCAAATATCTTATATTAACAAATTTATATTGTACTCAAATTATTTGAAACAAAACATAAATTCTTGTAATTATGAAAAAAGAAAGAAGAAGAATCAGATATCAACAAGATGGTTTGTTTCCAAAAGTCCATTCACATGATTCATATTATAATTGCTTGGGAAGGTCGATGACTGTCTGGCAAAAGCATGGTACCATCCTTCCAAAAATGTCGTGCCATATATGAAATACTGGAAACATTGTAACCCATTCTATTGGAAAGCTCGATAGCTTATACAAATATTTTTCAGTAAGCACTGTATTATAGACTACAACTCTCATAAGAAAGATAAAACTGAAGTTTCCGAAATTGTCTTTCCTTCATCTAACTCACTCATTAATTGATTTTCAGAGACCATAAACTAGCAAAAGTGAGTACGCTCCAAATAACTTTCATTTAACAATGAAATGCATGACATTACTTTCAGGACAGACTTTGTATATTATATCGAGTAGAGAACAGTGAAACATCTACTCCTACACTGACTTTTTATCATCTGACATAGAACCAGGGTAATATTCCCCCTTGAACAATGCTATAGGTAACAAAAATAATCCATATAAGAGAGTTAATTGAGGGAAGGTAACACTTGGGTTTGACACAAAATCATAACGCTTTTTTTTTGGGGGGGGGGAATAATTGAGGTATCTATCTATCATTTCTTCCCTCATTGGAGGTTCAAAATGTTTTCTAATTTAGTATGATTAGGTCAAGGTAATTAATAAATTACTCATTGCAAGGATTATGGCCATACATTTACATTCTTCTGTGAAACCAGCCTCCATTAGGAACAATTTTTCCCTCTATGAGAAATTAGATTAGGTTGAAACACTGGATGGAATAAACTTTTTACCTCTTGCACCTCAGTTCGTAAAGTAAGCAGGTTTCCCTCACCCAGGTATGATACACTAGTGTTCTCATCTCACTTTATATTCTATATTATTAAGTAAAAATTTGTGGTTTAGAAGTGGGGGGTTTATTGAAGGCTGAAAACAAGAAAGTATGAATAACTCGCTTAATATTTGAGTTGCAAAAAAATGTACATAACAAATCATAGAGAATCAATCGTTTAATAAGATTGGTTCTATACAAATTTTTGATCTTAATCATAACAGCAGAGATAATTTGAATTTTCAAAATCGCCCACTAAACTAGTCGCGGTTTTTCAATCCGACTCATAATAAAAATACTTTGAATTTTTGATCCCCCCATTTCGATTTCAGCCATTGACAAATATGATCTTTGTGTTCAATGAGACAGTTAAATATTGAGTAAAGTAAAGATCAAATAAATATTTCCAAGAGGAGAGACTTGAGATGTCATCACACACACATTTGCATTTATCTCATATAATAAATGTCTATAAAAAATAATATTTGGTATTTAAGCTTGGAATAAAACTTTCATGATATATTGACTTATTGTTAACACGTGATGGCTAAAAGTGGAGGTTTAGTGAAGACTGAAAATTAAAAAATGTAAATATCTTGGTTAATATTCGAGAAAGAGAAAACATATATGCAACAACTTTCACAGGAAATTAAGTTTGCAACAAGATTTATTAAGTATGATTTTCCGATCTGACACAATAAAGATACTTGGAATTTTTGATCCTCCCCAGTTTGATTTTAGCTATTCACAACTTTATCTTTAGTTCTACATGAAATACTTATATATATTGATTTCGGTAATGATGAAATAAAAATTCCGACTGCTGAGGGAAGTTTTTAAAAATCGCAGCATGAGGACAAACTTAATTGCTGATTTCCCTTGATGGAAATCTGCTAAAAATTGCAGTTTACTGGAGGTAGAGATCTACATTGTAGTATTTAAAATATTGACACATAACAACTAAAATGAAATGCATTAATTTGCTAAAAATAGTTAAAAAAAGTTTTAGATTATACTTACGACTGGAGAGCTTGCTGCGTGAAGGGAGTTGGAGAGATTGTTATCTCTCTGATTAGATCCATCAGCTCCCAATGTTCAGGGAATATTGGGTCCTTGAGTCGCAAGCTATCCCGGGTATCAATATTATTTTTTTCCACTCGCACAAACATCCATGCAAATATTCTACTCTCACTTTTATCTAAGAAGCTATTCAGCTTTTTTTTTAAGAGTAGTTTCTTCAATTCTTTTAATTCACTCGAATTAAGGTTTATTTTTTCCTTGTGTATATGCTTTCCAGATGTTACTTGTTTAATAAGATATTCACTAACCAAATTAACTTGGTATCGTTTGTGCAGTGCTTTACACAGTTCGACACACCAAATTCCTGCTTGATAAGCAGCTTCTCCTCTCACCTCAAATGATTTTCTGCAGAGGAGTTTAATCAGTTCAGGAAATTTATACCAAGAATGTAATGCTCTAAGCAATGAATTCCAAACATCTCTCCGCATTCCTGCAAGTTTTTAAACATATGAAATAGTAAATGAAAGTAGTAGTTCTAGACGAGTTGTGATGGTGGGTAGAGGATCAAAGTGATCCTTTCCTAGTCCAGTCCTTCTCACCATAGTTTGGTATATAGAAAATTAGAAAAAGAAAAAAAAAAACATGCCGGGTTATTGATAAAAATGAAATTATATTGTACTTTTGACAAATAAGACACATGTTTAAAAACAAATGAATTAAACTCAACTCAACTGAGTTATAAGGAAAAATATATAGTTTATAACAAACTGTTAAATATTATTATTATTTATTAACGTCCACTTTTTGCAACTCAGGCTAATTGGGACGGGTTATCTACAGGTTACCACCCTTTTCTAGCCAGGGTGGGATTTTAGGATGTTATTTAATGAATTTCGTCACTAAATAATTTCCTTTGCCCAGGCGAGAATCGAACTCGCCACTCTAGGTATGCCATGTGAGATAAAGGTCAACGCTTTAACTCGCATGGCTAACCTTAGCCCCAACTGTTAAATAAAAATGAACATTTGAATTATTGAATTAATTAAATAAATGTTTTTTCCTTAAGTAAACAATAAATTAAATAAAGTTTTAATAAGGTTCTGCGTCTTGGATAATGTATTTTAAATTAGCTAAATTCAATTAATATTAACTCAATAATAATTAATGTAAAAAATAAACAAAAGAATAGTAATAAAAATGATAGTCTTTAGTGAGAATCAATCCCGTTGATAATAAAATCAACATTAATCCATTAATCAATGCTAATAACACGAAAGAGTTAAAAATATATTTAATAGATTAAAAAGACATTAGTAATTAAGATAGTTAAAATTGGATGCGTGAATACTCTTAGAATTAAATTCTAGAAAAAATGTTTTTAAGGTGTTGGAAGTTGTCCAGGTATGGACAACCGTCAGTAAGTTGTGCATAATTTGGAGATAATCGTACATAATTTATGTATCTAGACAAAAATGGTTCTAAGCCAATTTGTTACTTTCAACCCCCTCCCACAAAGTAGATTTTAAAAGAAACAAAGATGATAATTTAAAAGTGCATCAGTCCTGAATATGAAATTTCAATATTTTAAGGCAAGTTGTTTTTTGAGTCATCGAGATGTACCAAAACGAACAATTCCATTGAAATTGAAAAAACAAACATTTTTGCAATACTTCTTTAACTTCATACAAGGACGTAAAAACAGTTTGCCTGAATGAATATTCTTGAACTTGTATATGGCAGAGAAAGGACTCGAGGAAAGAAGAAAGAATGTTTGAAGACAACTGATGCAAGATTACATAGGAAGCAAATGTTGGTATGCTGAAGCAATGATAGGATCTTCAATAATACACAAAGAGCTGAGACAATTAGCTGACATGGCTAGGCAGGTTTACTGTATTTACATCAGAGTACTGGGAGACTTACCGTTGTGTTGGATAGAATCCTCAATCATGCTGTCTGCGAGTATGCTAAGTGGTCTGATGCCATAGATCTCATCACAGTCTATGTACTCCTTTATCAGCTTAATTACATTGAAAATGGCCTTATTTGTAAGCAGGTTATTCAATCTCTCAGTGGTTATGCTTATATTCTGATTACTAGAAAAATCCCAAGGTTTTGAGGTAGCCATGGCTTCCCTGAGCGAATAATGATTTACAGAGGAGAGAAGTTCCCTTTAAATGAAAAAAATAAAATTAGGAATAACTTAGTAGGACTAGTGTCTGCAATATAATAATTAACGGGAGCCTTATTTTATTCAAGTGAAACTAGTTTCTGGATCAAAATGTAACACAGCCTATTCCCCACTGCAATTTCTGCCATAGGCTTTTTTTAATCTTTTTTTGCAGTATATATCAGTCATCATTTATTATTATTATTTTTTTAATCCCACCTCTGCCCCCACTGTACCTTTGGGTTTCCCCATGCCAGCGGTCTCCATTTAAGAGTTATTTAAAATTTTGATTAGATAAAATTTGGGCCAGGAAGCTTATCCTAGCTCACTGAGCACAGCTAAGCATAATCAAGTGCCATATTTGAGAAATTCATTTAAGTCTGAAATGCATTAGGGGAACCCTAGTCACAGTTGCGACTCCTCTGCCTCTGTTCAGATGAGTGGCAGCAAGTGTCTAAGTAAATAAAACTAAATACATATTAATAACACATATAATTTCTAAATAAGCACTATTTTGCTTGATTTTCAACACTTCTTGAGCAAATGACCTGAAGGCTGAAAATCTATCACAGTCGTTTATTAGCATATGGTAACTCTCAGGAGGCCAGTTCACATATGAGATGGCATTCATGAGCTGAATGAATTCGCTTGGCGTTGAAGTGCAGACATACGGATCACATGGTATCCAACTCACCACAGGAGCACAATGGGGATTCATTTCTTTTGAAGAAGTGGAGCTTGTCATTGTGTCCCCTAATAAGTTGGGTGGTGTAGTAATCCGGCTCGTATCACGTCAACTTAGCACTGTTCCTGATGTCCGGGAAGAATTTGTAGGTTATCCTACCTTTGCTGGAGTTGCTACTCTGCTAAATATCCCTGATGGTTTCTTCAATATGGTGAAGAGTGACTTTAAGATCC
This sequence comes from Riptortus pedestris, assembly GCA_019009955.1. Taxonomy (NCBI): domain Eukaryota; kingdom Metazoa; phylum Arthropoda; class Insecta; order Hemiptera; family Alydidae; genus Riptortus; species Riptortus pedestris. The sequence continues at coordinate 231,685,184 of CM032228.1, forward strand.
TGCAGCCCAATTGTGAAAAATTGACTCTCCTATCTTATACAGCCCCCCTTTGACTGCTTGGTATGTAGCAACCCACTTCGCTTATTCCAGATATATCATATCTAACAGTCTTTATAACTTTGTGATGAGTAGACATAGATTAATGATGATTAGCATCCAATTGCACATTATTATTCTTCATCAGAAATCATTATTTGTTTCTGCCAAATCAGGTCTTCATGTTAATATGAACAATCGCCAGAAGCAGTCTGTAGTACAAAAGTAAAATTCTTTATCATATGAACTCCCTAAAATTCATTTCACCCTCCAAATGGGAGGCCAAAATGTCAGGGGTGGGGGCATGAAACATTTTTATTAATGACCTTTATATCTATATGAATAAAACTCTAAAGTTTATCTGAAATCCATTTAAATTTGGAGTGGATCAATTTTTTTTCTCATATCATTCTATGAACAGTTCCATTAAAAATAAAATTTGTCTGTCCATCTATTTGTGCCAAGTATGTACTTAGGTACATAGGCTACACGAGAATTCAAAATTTCCTCTAGAAGTGGGGGTTTAAATTGACTTGAAAATGTATACTTGTCAATACCTTCTCTATCAATATCTGTGCAATTTTGTTAGATTGATACCAAAATAAAAAATAAACAGTTATTTACAATTATCATTTTTGAGTCTGCGCTAAACCTCCACTTTTGTTCATCCCACATTATATCATGTCTTGTATACAAGGCATAGTTTTCATTGGATCTTTACTGTGTGTGATACATGTAAAGTTAGCAATATGCTGCCATCAATGAGTAAAACAATACAGCATGCTATAGATACCTCAATTTTTTTGAAAGATCAGATTCATTAATGGTTGAAATCAGACTAAAAGAAGAGGCAGTTTGTGGAGAGATGGGGGTTTACATTGACAACAAACAATATATTTGTCAATATCTTCATTATAATTGGTTTCATCAAATAAATGTTAAGAATGTATTGTGTTTAGATAACTATTTCAGTCCCGAAGCATTATTTCACTGCATGAATTTTGAAATTTTGACTTAAGGACGCCAAAAAGACTTTATTTGGACTTTATGGAAATGCTTGAAAAGAATTTACACATTTTTTCCGAAGGGAGGGAAGAGGCTTATGTTTATGAAGAAACATATAATCATCAATATATTGGTTTTATTTTAATATTCATACTAAAGCATTAATTAAACTAATGAATTCTGTTAATCAATTAGTCATAAATAAAATTAAGAACTGTTTTATATGTATATTATAGAAAAGAATATTGTCAACAAGCACTATTTTGTACCTTACTACCACTTTCAACTTACTGGGATTTATTCTTAACTACTTACTTCACATCTGGATCTTGTATATGACTGACTTTTTTAAATCCGAGAATATTCTGTTCCTTGAGTGATAGATACACAAGGAGTAAGTATGTAATGTTATGACTAACAACTTTCCCTGGATCTTCAACATCCACTTCTTTCATTCCTTTCCTTTCCACTTCCCAGTATTCTCTCTGAAATACACTCAATATATATATTGCTTTGCTGAAAACAACTTCAATGCAAAAATAATTATTTTGAAGTAAATTGTCAACAATTTAATTAAAGTAGTAAGGGCATTTTTTATTTTTATTGGAGTATTTCTGTACACTTTTACCTAGTGACTTAGGTAAGTGTTAGCACGTAAGTGGGTTAAACATTGGTAGAAGAAGAAGAAGAAACTTTATTCAAAAAAACAAACTCTTGGGCAGGCCAAAAAATGATGTGGACAAACTGATGATGGTTTAGACTGTTTTCTGGATCAATTATGGTTTCCATTTTGTATAAAAAATTCATAAGTTTAACAAGGGGAATTTATTGAAAACATTAGATTAAGAATGGAAAAGCATTTTGATAGTGAAATTCAACTTCTGGCCCACCACTGAATATCCTGTTGAAGTCATTTATGCAATTCATTTGAAAATACTAAAGATTGGAAGGAGTGGAGGTTTACATCAAAACTGAAAAAAATATTTGTCAATATTTTCATTGTGTTTATTTCAACCTCTTCACAAAACAAAGTAACACAGCCTGTTATTAATAAATGCTCATTACAGAAGGTCTGAAGGGAAGTAGATATACCTTTAGCCAAGAGAGGACAGCATGGAGTGCCATTCTGAGTACAGCCAGTGGTGGGAGATTTCCGCCGTGTGCAGCTCTATGTCGAATGTTCACTACCCAATCTTCGATCCCAAGCTCCTTTGCCCTCCCATATAAAGAGACTTTTTTCTCATTCTTCTCTTTAGTTGAGCATCCAGCAATATTTAAGTACCTGTAATAATATTTTTTTTTTTTATACCTGTAATAATAAAAGATTCTTTCTGCAGAGGCTAAAGACATATATAAATTTATATATCCAGCAAAAGCAGTATTTTCAAAACCATTACTCATTATAAACTGTAATACCTCATTATTTCAGCTGAATACATTAGTTGAAGTTCTGATTCTTCCAAACAATGTTCTGCATCTGGGAAAATATGATGATCCTTTAAGGCAATATGAAGGAGACCACGGGTACAGTCCATCCCAGGGCGATACAATCCTCTCCTTGAGAAAAAAATATTTCATTAAGCATCATAAAGTTTACTATTAGTAATTCTGCATTGCATTTGCTTAGCCTCTAAATTGGCTAACATAAATATCAATTGTTTTTTTTTACTTCCCTGTACAAAGTAAAGGAAGTATTGTAATTACGATAATGGGGGTTTCAAATTTCAACAAAATTATCCATTTTGACCTTTCCTGAATCCATTTTGAATAGGCTTAGCATGACGCCTGTACATATTTAGAACAGTTCATAAACATCTAACATTGGAATGTTGAAATTATGGATTGTTGTATCCTCTCCTTTTGATCAAAATCGCATAAGGGGATGGGGAGGTTCCCATTGAGTATTTGAAGATAGCAAAAACAGTCAATACAGACGGGGTAAAGCCTCTCCATTCACAATCTCACCACACTAACTCCCCTAAACTACCTTTCTCATCCAAATATGACACACAAAATTCTACAAATAATGAAGATTTTCATAGCTTTGACTCTGTATTGATAACTTGAGTACACATTCTAGAATAAATATGAGATATTTGATTTAGGAAAGAAGGAATATTGATGTTTGACAAATCTAGAGACCCAAAACCCAACCATAATGCTGTGTTACTCCATAACATAAATATGCCAATAACTCAGGCATACATTTCATTAATTAATAATTTCATAAAATTAACAAGAGCTTCCAGATATTCTTTTATCACTCAATATTACTTATTTGAAAAGTTTTCCTAACAATCATTGCTGTCTTCATAAATTCATTGAAGAAACTATACATAATACTTTGTACACTCCGTGATGTTTATGTAAAGAATTTAGAATTACAACATAAACTGTTATTGCTGCTAAATGATTTAATAGACTGTTTACATGATTAGATTTTAAAAATTATGCGTGGCAAGGGATCCAATGGAAAATCATTGTGAATTGTTTTTAACCTAAAGGAACTTCATATAATTATGTGCTTCATGCTTGGATGCTATTGATTTTTATATATTAAAAGATCTTTCTTAAGGTAAATCTATTGTTGATAATAACACAAAGGATTTTAAGCATGTAAATTAAATTGCAAGTTTGTTAATGGACAAAATCAGATGAAGAGGAACAGAGGTTTGGTGAAGGAGTTAAAACAAAAAATCAAAAATTCCTACATACATTACTAGGTGTTAAATCCCAAACTATTATAAAACCGGGGCTCAGGTTAGTCATGTGAGTTAAAGCATTGACCTTATAACCTAGGTTAACCTAGAGTGGCGAGTTCGATTCCCGCCTGGGCAATAGGAATTTATTTAGTGATGGTATTCATTAGGTAAAATCCTTAGTTCCACCCTGGCACAACACATTCCACTGCACTTCAATTAAAATTATTCAATATTTCCGTTTCAATGAGGCAAATAAAGAATGTCATAGAACATACGTTATAGACATTTTTATGATAAACAAAAATGGTCCTATACAAACCTTTATCTCAAATAAGTACAAAAATTTTTTATATTTTATCCATCCTCTACCCCTTTTCCTTTGAACATAAAACAGCTGTGTGGTTCCCTAATTACTCCCCTTACTAGCTGTACCTGCTACTTTTTATCGTGTTGAGACCTTTAATTAATTAACTTAATCAGCACTTCAGGTGTTCAGCATGAACTTATCATATCTCTCAATCTTATACATGAGAGTTGATAAGTATTTTTGCAACTATTTGATATACCAATGCTACTGAAAACTATAAAGGAACTCACATTAACTGGCGCCACGATGTCATCACAGTAACTGCATTTTTGGTCCGAGTATAATCATTTGAAAATGCATCTTCATAAACTTTAATCCACTCTGCCCTGTGATCAACAAATACACAATTAAAACATAATAAGCTCGTACTGAAATCCTGCAGGAGTTGGTGTATAGGTCCTGTACAAGTTGGAAAAAAGATTCAATTGATTGTTTAAATGGGAAAGTTAACCTAATCAATCATTATAAAGGTAGACTCGCTTAAAATATTATTATCTGTAAAATGAGTGGTCTTAATTCACAATAAGTTGGAAATCCATTTCCTTTCAGCCCTCAACAGATTAAAGGCTTCTTCAAAAGTATGAGCACATCCAGTAAGGCTTATCAAACAAACTTGATTAAAATAAAATTCTAAAAAACAAACTTGATTAAAATAAAATTGTAACTAATGACAAGAGCTACAGTCTTAGCATGACCTGTCTCTAAAAACGTTTAATGTGGTCTCCAATTCTAGGTCCATATCCTCAGAAAATGGACAAAGTATGATAATGAATGCTAAAAAGGAAACCCGACATTACATACAATCCTTATTCAGGCAAAAGAGGATAAACACTGGAAACTGCTTCAAAATAAAAAGGGAACCCATAAAGCTATAAAACTAGAGATACAGCAATATTGAAGAGAACTAGAGGCTGCAAAACCTAAGGCAGTGATTCAGTCAGCAATCTGAATTTAATCTACACAAGCAAGGATTATCTTAGGAAGGAAATGTAAGCATAGGTAGATCCAGTACTTTTGACCCTGTCAGGTCCGGCCGACATTGAGGTGAGTATACTTACGAGGCTGAGCCACCTAATAGGAAAGATTGTTGAAATTGCCTTAAAATATAATAGGTGTACACCAAATTTGAACTTTTATAAATGTATCCAGTACCCATTTCGGATTGCACCCAAATCTTAAGAAGGTCATAAGATAGTTTTTTTCTTCTTTATAGTAGAGAAGAAAAGACATTAATGAATGCTTAAAACACTTGAGGTCCCTGAGGATAGTTAATGTATGTCAATAACACAACTCCTGTCCGAAATTGAAAGGCAACAATGTACATCCAATAGTGAAATGATATTTATCTATCAATGACAACCTGTAGACGGCTTAGAAAAAAAGTTCTACAAAATGATTAGTGTTGTTAAGTGAGATGGAGGTAGTGTAGCTAAAGGATGGCTTAATGATTGCTAAAAATGCTTAGATTCCAAAAGCATCCTATCAAAGACCTAACATTGGTAAGTGATTAGCAGTAAGAATCACTGATCCCACATCAGCTAGGTGAATCCTTCAAGAAACAGTAATTAATTCTATACATGGTTCATGAGAGTCCTGTTTGTCTAATTAAGGGTAGCAATACGGGTAGAATGAAAAAGGGCTTTTTAAATAAAATACCCACATCTATTTAAACACTTCCTAGTCAATAACATACTCAAATTGAATATTATTGCTATATACCTGGATTTCCAAGGAATTTGTTCGGGGAGCATGGTATATATTATCCGTTTCGTGATCCAATCTTATTAAGAATAAAACAAATGTAGAAAAACATCAGATATACAATTTGAAATTTCTAAGGAGGTTCCTCTAGCCGGGAATGCGAAGGTTATAATAACGCCGAGTACACTATACTCAAGGTACATATAATTTAACGTTATGCCATTTGGACAATAGCCAGACAAAATGCAGCAAGCCTGTAACGTCACTGGGCGACAAAACTCGGAAAGAACCGGCTGAAATACGACCAATGTAAGCCGTTTTCTGATTAATTTGGTGAATAAAATATATTAAAATGGTATATTTCTGTAAATCATACAAATTGCTTTAGTTGAATATATTTTACTTGAAATAAACCATGTACAAATTAGATTCCATTAAAAATAAATACATAATATTTCCATAAAATTGAAATATGTTCGTTTGCATTTAAAAATCGTAATTTTTCTACGTAATTAACAAAATACAAAGAAAATCTTTACTATAATAATAATGGGTCGTTCGTCTTCAGTGAAACATTAGGTGAAAGTGTATTTTAGTTCCCCCCCTTGGTGGCGCACGATGACGACGGCGGCCATTCTGTTCTTCTAACTTTATCTTTTTAACATTTTAAAATTTTCAAAATACCCCATCAGTGGTTAAAAACGAGAGTGGGGGGGGGGGTTGTTGTGCTAACTTTATATTTTTTAACACTTTAAAATTTCCAAAATATGCCATCGTTGGTTTTAAGCGAGGGCGAGGATTATAACGAGACAAGATGGCGGCGTAAGGGGGGGGGGGACTAAACTGCACTTTAGCCAAACATTTTCCTTTATTATCCACTAAATGTATCAAATTACTTAAAATTCCTGGATCGCAAGTAAATGATTTTTTTCAGCGACGTAAAGTTAAAGTCCTGAAATAAGTTCACCAATATTTCTGCTGTATTGATATGCTTTTTTTGAAATAGATCTAGGCGATATCCTCATTTGTCCAACGGCCTTTTACGTTTTTGTTTAGTAAGCACTGAATTTGAGCTTTGGATAATGGATGACAAATCCTTTCCATTTCTTCTTTCACTGCAATTTTTCTTCTTTTTGCATTAATTTTTAGCTGATGATTATTTGATAGTAATCTAATATTTTTTTTTTAAATTAAAGTTTTTTACTTTTTAAATCTTTTACTTCCATCAGCAAGGACTTAAATTTGGATTCATATTCAGAAACTTTATGCTTTAAGAGAATACATTCATTACAATCACCTTCTTTTGTATTACCTGAAAAATCACTTTTTATCTTTTTGGGAGAAATCTCATTAATGTGAAACAGGGCACGTTTAGGTATTTCACGTTTTTTACCCCTAAATTGTTTAGATGTTTCACTTTTTGAGTCAGAAATAGATGTTTGTTACATAAAGACGACACTGGTAAATTTAGATTGGGCACAGCTTCTTTTAATTTCAATTTATTAGGAACATAGCCTAACAATTCTGCTTGTTAATTCCTTTCATAATCACTATAGCTGAAATGTTCTGAACAAACCCGAGAAATATCAGGAGTTTCTTAATTTCTGGGGGTTTTTTTCGGGAACTGGTGATAAGATACAGACTTGCCAATTTCCTAGGATTGTTGTAACATGTTGCTACAGCACAATCACTCGGCATTTTGCAAAACAAGTCACTTATAACAATATAAAATAAAACAATTCACTCAAATACAACAATGCTCATGATGTAAACAAAGCTGGAAGTGGCAACTAGCTACATCATGCGCCAAAGTTGCAAACAAAGTTACGATCTGCGCACCTGCCGAAAGGCACCCCCCTGACTATACTTTTTTGAAGTAGGTTAATAATTAAGCAGGTTAAACCAATTTTTATTAAATCTGCATTTGCTACAATGTGGCGTCACTAACAACAGTAAAACTGTAATGCAGAATTTTGCTTACTCAAATCTCCTTCTTATATAAGTCACTAAATATCTAAGAATCATGAGTCTATGCTAGAAGCATTCTTTCTGTTTTATTTATTTATTTAATTTTTCCAAATTTATATTAATATTATGTAATTAGCTGCTTATGGATGAAGTAGGTCCTACACTACTTGACCAATTGACCCAATCATTTGGTGACATGTAAATACATATTTAAACTACAAGGAATTTGCAATTATGAAAACTTATCCATACAATCCCTGTTTTCTTATATATGTTTTATTATGACCTGTTCCTTAAAAATCATAAATACAGTCCCATAACAGAAGAGACTATTTTCATCTTTAAAATTTCCAATATTGGTGAGCCAAAATCGTTATTAAGTAGTGTGAAGACATTTAAGTTATAAATAGGTCCTCGTTAACGCCAGTTCACTAAATTTAATTTAATGTTTACATACATTGCAACCACTAAAAAAAATAGTAGTATAATGTTTCTACCATCCTCTAGTTATGGAAATTGTTAAATTTTTGTTTTCTGTTTTTCGTATACCTCTATAGTTCTACGATTGTCCAATTTAAGTATTTCCAAAGTGAAGATGGTACTGTAAAAAGAAGTATTGTAAATTAAATATGAGAATATTTTTTGTAGTTTATGCAGCTATTATTGGAAGTACCTAATCTGATGAAAGAGTAATGAACGAAGTATATATGCTACTGTGATACAGGGGCTAATCATTTCTGCATTTTTATTTCTATAATTACTACCTGATTAAGTAACTATTAAAAGTTTAATCTTAGTAAAGTTTTTCGTGGGCTACATCGATAGTTTAATCCTTAGTTTACAACAATAGACCAGAAAATTGTAAAAAAAGATTCCAAAACGCAATAATTAAAATAACCTGAGTTACAACCACTACCCAGATAATAATTTGTTATAATAACAGCTATACTAAACAACTGGAACAATAAGATAGTTGTTATAATGTATTCCTCACTGTTCTGCTTTTAAAATCGTTTACCTGAAACTTCTTCTGAATATTCATTAGAGGGAACTCATAATTAAAAACCTTTTCTTTCACAAGTGTGTGTCAGTTGTCCTTAGATTCTAGTTGATTTCGAACAACCTACCCCATTTTTTGTTCTTTTCACTTTACATATTTGTTTCTCCTTTCATTTTTTGAGCTAGTCGTTTTCGAACTAAAATTTTACAAGGATTTGAAAAAGAAATTTTGATTGAGAACTTCAAAAGTTCATTTTACTCCATCAATGATGTGTTTTCATTTCATACATTTAGTTCTATGCGTAGATTATATTTTTTCATGTTAGCAACAAGTTGTTAGGTCCTAGAAAAGAATGGACTCCTAGACTATTTTTTACATTTCATTATTCTAGCCACATATAAGATAAGATTTATTTGATAACTTTCAAAATGCAGAGCAGAAATATACTTAGTGGTAACCAAATTCGACAAGTTTTCCTAGATTATTTTCAAGGGAAAGGGCATAGTTTGATCAGAGCCAGTTCTGTGAAACCTTTTGGAGATCCTTCTTTAGAGTTTGTCAATGCTGGTATGAACCAGGTATGAGCTATTTCAGCCACTCCCTTTCCTGACATTAAATTTTTTTGTTTGTACTTTACCTAATTTTACTTCAAAATAGCATCAGTTCTCACAAGCAACATTCATAATTCTTATTTGAAAGATTCTTAATTTAAAAATATTGCTTCTTTCTTGATAATGGAATGGTAAATATAAGAAGAAGAAAGTTTGACCAGAACATTTTGTTTCTTCATCGTCTGGTAGTTCAATTATATCTGCTGCTTAGTTCTAAAAAAAAAAACCATTTTTCTTAATTTCATATTGTAACTGGTACGGCTAAAATTATTCAAAATATATTTCTATAAATTTCAGAGGGATACTTTCTTCAATTCTAAGCTTCTATGTGGTGTTTCATAAATGACAATTTGGGATTTAAAAATATTTTGTGAAAACTATAATTATATTGAAGTAGGAATACATTATAATGTTTATGAATATTAAAAAAAATGATCTTGAATAAAAATTGCCACATTACAAAGGACAGTTTAATGATATATAATGATAACTAAAAGATTTAGAGAACAAAAATTAAGGATTTATCCATACTTAAAGGATTTATATTACCTCTTAAGTTTATTGAAATTCTGAAAACTTTTTTCTAGCTAAGATCGTATTAAGGATTTTATTTAGTAAGTTTATCACTGAATAAATTCCTCTGGCACATGTGGGAATCAAGTCCATGACTCTAGGTTTACCAAGTGTATTAAAACCAGGTCCTTAACTTATACTTGAGCCTTTCTAAAAAAAAAAAAAAAGTTTTAAAATGTTCCGCATTAGTATTATTAGCTAGGACATCTCGATACGAGTATCAGTAATATTAATCAAAAATCAATTTTGAGCAGTTGTATTTTTTGTAATTGTTTTGACTTTAATTAAGTATAGAAATTACACAAATAAAATTTATTTATTTGATTGATTATGCTTATAGTCAAAATATTTATTGTTGCGTACCTTTATTTCAGTTTAAAAATATTTTCCTTGGATTAGAAATGAGTCCCTTCAGGAGAGGGACTAATTCACAGAAATGCATTAGGGTTGGTGGGAAGCATAATGACCTGAATGCTGTTGGGTATGATGGCTATCATCATACATTTTTTGAGATGCTTGGCAATTGGTCATTTAATGATTACTTCAAGGTAAGCTTTTTTTATCATTGCTAATAAATAAACATAATGATTTAGTTCTGGGAAAGGAAACTTTGTACATATATTCAAATATAAGGAGTCTTCCTGCTTAAGAAGAGGAAAATATGGTTATTGCCTTGATACTGCTGCAATTTCTGGATGGTTCAATTTTCCTTAAGGGGAAATCAGTTTTTGAGGTTGAAACACAGCACGATTTCTTCAAATTTCCTATTAAGTAGATGATGAAAATGAAGAATATTTCTATCTATCTGTTCAGACCTGAGCGGTTGGCAGACCAGTTTGTTTACAATTCAGGCGCTTTCTGCATTGGAATTGAACGACAATGTTAACATCTCAAATTCAATTTTCTATTACCCTACTAATAAGAAGCCTATGTAAATGCAACTTCAAATTTATTGGACATGAGATGAGTAGTGAATCAATTGCTATTAAGTGAAAATCCCTTTAGTAAGGGTCACTGACAGGAATTATTTAATTTTTTCTTTTTAACTCCCTCTATGCCCCCCCCCCTCTTGGTCTGATTATGTCATACTCAATATTTAAAAAGTCCATCACGCAGAGGCTGCGTAAACAAAGCAGATTTCCCACATGCGTCACGTATTTGCATTTATCTCAAAAAATAAGGTTCCATGATAACAATATTTTGTATTTAGAATTCAAATAAAGTGTTTCATAATATACAGCTGATTGTTAATATGACATGAGTAGCACTGGTGCTTTACTGATGGTCAAAAAATAAAAAAATGCAAATATCTTGGTTAATAATCAAGATAGTGAAAAAACTTACATAAGAACATCTATAGAACATTACATTTGCAATAAGATTGGTTCTATACAACTTTTCGATCCGACGTATAATAACAAAAATATTTCATATTTTTGGAATTCCTCTCCTCCAAACCCCCCTCCCTCCAGGCCGATTTCAGCCTTTAACGAACTGGATCTATCTTTTTATATAAAACAATGTCTCGTTCTACATTTTTATATATTGAGTTTGGTAATGATTAAACAAAAATTGCAACCATTAAAGAGGTAACAGACTGAAGGGAAATCTGCTAAAGTGATTCATATCAAGCTAAAAATAAAATATGTTGCAGTTGTAATGGGTCCACATATAAGGTGTTTAACAAGGAGGGAGATTTTGAAGGAGAAAATAAAAAAATTAATATATCTCCATTATTTTGGTCAAATCAAAAATTGTTATATAATCACACTTGTTAATCGTTTAATGTCACACAATTTTTGTTCTGTATACTTTTTATCCAATTTGAATATTAAATGAGTAATTTGTATTTTTTGTTTTTACCTTCATTTAACCCCCACTCTTGCTCATGGGATTTTCATTTTTCACTAATCAACTTAAATTTGAAGTTGGGGTACATAGGCTTCATTTTAGTGTGGAAATAGAAAATCAAGTTTGATATGTCAGCATCAGTCTGCGTTCCAGTTAATGGGAGGTCTGTTTAGTTTACGCACCACTTGAATGGCTGACGTTTTTCTGTCCTTCAATAGGCCCTTGCCACACCATCTCATATTTTATGATTTTGTAGACTTCTCATATTTATCATATTTTCTGGTCTCATATTTCTTATTCCTTGTGTTTTAATGTATGTTTCATTTCTGGTGAAGGAAGAAGCTTGTGAGATGGCATGGAAATTAATTACTCAGAAGCCATTTGCTATTGACCCTAGAAGATTGTATGTCACATATTTTGGAGGGGATGAGCAATTGAATTTGATACCCGATTTAGAGACCAGAGAAATTTGGCTGAAATTAGGGTAAGTAAAAATATTATAGAAAATATATATAATTTCTCAAAATTAATAAAATGCATCCCCACTCAGCACAATTTTGGTGGATGCATTGATTTACTAAATCCCATGTGTTTTACTTATGAACCATACTATTTTTAGTTATTATTATTTATTAACGTCCAATTTATGCAACTTAGGCTGATTGGGACGGGTTATCTACAGGTTACCACCCTTTTCTAGCCAGGGTGGGCCTTAGGATTTTATTTAATAACTCCCTATTGCCCAGGTGGGAATCGAACTCTTCACTCTAGGTTTACCATGTGAGATTAAGGTCAACGCTTTAACTCACGTGGCTAACCTGAGCTCCCATGTTTAGTTAACAGGATAACTAATGACTATTAAATAAATGAATATAAATTTTACTTTTATCAACCTTCAAAACTTATGGGAATTAAACTTTAGGTATAAAAGGGGACAAGAAAAGAATTTTTCTTTACTCATTTTTTTTTTTCAAAATTGTTATAATTTCTGGAAAGTTAAGTATTTAATCTATGTGTAATGTAAATAATCAAATGTTTTCATTGACTTTTACAGTTTAAATCATGATTATTGATGTCTATGATTTTATATTAGATGACCAAATGACTTGAGCCCCCTCTGAGTCTATACTTGTATTATTTTTCAAGTTGTTCAGACATTTGGAAATTCTATCACTCCGCTGGTTCTTCCCTCTTTATAATTTGTAATCTTGACCAGGACGTTACATTGTCAAATCGTATTTGGTGATTGAAAATGTTCACTATTAGTTTTTACACTTCTTTTGGATCTTTTGGTTTGATTGGTCTTAACCCCCCCCTATTTTTTTTTCTTTTTTTTTTCTTTCCCTTAATGTTCTGATTTTTTGGTTCACCCTCTATTCTCTTTTGTTCATTATTAAAGTGCAAATTTTATTATTATAACTTTTACTACCACATTTTCATTTAGCACAATGGGACAATCAAAAGTAGTATTGAGTGTTATATTGGCAACTTAAAAAGACTAATTTAAAGTAGATTTTAAGAAATTGAAAATGTTGTAAAATATTGGTTATTTTTATAATGAAAATTATTATAAATTTCCAATACATTGTTGCGAGAGAACAAGAGCAACGTTAGGAGATATATCTGTTTATTAATTTTTCTATAAAAAAGTTCTTGTTCTTAATGACCATTTCCTTTTTATAGGATTGAAAAAGAAAGAATTTTACCTTTTGGCTTAAAAGATAATTTTTGGGAGATGGGTCCAAGTGGGCCTTGTGGTCCTTGTACTGAAATCCATTATGACCATGTTGGATTTGAGAGGAGAGAGAAGATGGTGAACCAAGGATACCCAGATCTCACAGAGCTGTGGAACGTAGTCTTCATACAATATAACAGGTCAACAGCTGTTCATATAAAGAGTTTATTTTTGATCATAATATTTGAACCTTCTGGATTTATGTTTTGTCTAAAAATTTTGGAAGTAATTGACAACTACTGAAAATGAAGTTAGAAAATATTTCAATAAAGATAGTTATTATTATTTTTGTATTTGTATGAATGAAATTAGGAATAATCCTACGGCTAATAAAGATATGCCTTTCTGAAATATTTTATTTACTATTAAGAAATATACAAAACTATAGTAAATAAAATACTGCAGGTACTCAGATCTCTATTTTTGAATCTAAGATGAAATTCAAGAATGTTAATCTAGATTAGCCATCACCTCAGATTATCAAGGGAAGCTACACGGAATATACATACATACTGACATTCATACAAACATACATGTACACACACACACACACACACACACACACACCACACGTGCACAGGCACACACTTCCTCTGGCTCTTTAGTAAAGTAGAATATTCATGGAAATTGCCATTCAAAGATTTGTGACAATCTATAAATAAATTAATAAATATTTTTAGGGTAGATGAGAATAACTTAGAGAAACTGCCTAAGCATTTTGTTGATACTGGAATGGGCCTAGAAAGACTGGTTGCACTTCTTCAAGGGAAACATTCAAACTATGACACAGACATCTTTACTCCTTACTTCTCAGCTATTTCCAAGGTATTAATTAAACCTTATCAAGTTTTACTAGAGCAATTCAAAGTTGCATAATGAAAATACCAAATTTTGGATATTAAACCCATAAGTAATGATAGAAGAAATTGGTATATAAATTGAATTATTTTGTTAGGAGTTATCGACAAATTTCGGCTGATTTTATCAATGTAAATATGATCTTTATGCCTGCTAAACTTTCAGTGAAATGTTTAGAATGCAACTTCAAGTTTTGTAATAAATTCCTATGTGTAAAAAAATCATTTTGTTTTTGTAGTTCTGAAAAGGATTGTATCTCTTTCCATTTTTACGAATGAATCATTAAATGGTCCTATTGGAGAAGATTATTATTACTCTCTGTAAGAGCTAGTTGGTTGAAAATTGCCGATATAACAGCTCAATTAAATCATGTTGGAATGAACCTGTTTTTGACTTAAAAAATAACATTACCTCTAAGGTGAATTAGTTTTGTATTACAATATTTATATCATGGTGTTCAACAGTTAACAATATCACATATATTTCCTAAATCAGCAACTGAAGATAGAAACATAAAAAGTTTTTGTTTAACCAATCACTATTTTGTAGTTGTACCAACTGATTACTGTATTACTCAATTAAGATTTCTAACATGAATTTTTCTTAAAGTTGTTATTTTCTGATAGTTAATTATTTTATATTATTAGTTTACAGGTACAGGAGAGTATAGAGGGGAGTTTGGAGAATGTGCTCAAGCTAAAATTGACACTGCCTTCCGGATTGCTGCTGACCACTCTCGCATGATCTCCATAGCTCTAGGGGATTATGTCCTTCCAGATGAAAGGTGCTTCTGAAGTTCTTCTTCTGTAGTGTATATTGTATGTGGTGATCTATCATTAGAGTTCCATGTAGCTGTAACTTACTTACTTTAACATTTATTAGAAGTGTCCAATTATTTGTATTTTGAACATTCATGCATATTGGGGAGAAGCTGTCGTTGTGCTTAAGTTTAACTTAACTTGAAGCGCTCCTAACAGCGACTCTGGCAACTTCATTTGCCACAACTTTTAAAAATTTATTATGCCCTTTTCACTGAATGCTATATATCTGGAAATTGTAAATGTTACAATATATATAGTGTAACCATCAAGGAGTAGCATAGATGACACATCAGAAGCACTGCTGAAGTAATGAAATTTTAAGTAACACCTGAGATCTGTTCTATCAAAAAAGGCAGAAGGGGCTTGGGCCATGTCAATGGAACCCATTAGAATTCCCTTAGCAGTAGCACTATCAGAAAAATGCCATGTTCAGGCTACAGTAGCCTAACCTGAAGGAGGACTTCTGGCAGACAGGTGTTTGTAATTGGAGAAGCTTGGCTATGACGAATAGTCAAAATTGGTTGTGCCCTTCAAGGACTTTAGAACTGGATAAGTAAGTCAAAAATCTGACCGAATGACTTCCTTATACTGCTATTAAAGTAAATAAACAAAATGTTTTGATGTACTTCATTTAAAATTATTTCATTGGAAAGTAATATATGATATATCAATTCCAATATATCAGATCCAAAAATGTCTCAGAAGATAATTTAATGCTCATTTGATGAAAAGCAAAAATAGAAAAAGGAAATTCTGTTGAAATCTGAATACCGGACATTTTTGCAACTATAATACTTCCTTTAGTTCATACAAGGAAGTAAGACTGTGATATCATAAGCTATAAGAAACCCATGTGAAATGATTGTTATACTAAGAAGACCAAACCATAAAACTTTTATGTATTGATACTCTGACAAAAATGATTTTTTTGTTTAAATATTTGTTATTTCTACTTAGTTTACATAATCTATATGTGTTGTAAAAATGTGTGTTTTGTGTAGCTATGGACTGAGGAGAGTTATTAGGCGAGCATTGACAACTTGTGCTGAGTTGAATAAAGGAAATGGAGTTCGATTGCTGACAGAGCTGTGCCAAGTTGCTGCCCACTCTTTTGCACATATCTTCCCCCAGCCCCTTGACAATCTCTCACAGGTAAATAGAACAATTATTTGTGGTCTTTCCATTTTCATAGATCCCAAAATACATGCATTTTCTTCTAAACAGTACTTGTTTTTGTTTTTTTTAAAGCCCTTTATTATATAAAGGTAAAAAATTCGAGTACTATATTAGTCAGCCTTCAATTATAAATTTTACAAGAAAACTGCCATTGCTCATTTTTCTCCATTTAAAGCAGATTTCCTTTATTTCCCTAGAGGGAGGGGAGAGGGAAAGGGAGGGAGGGAGAGAAGGAGAGAGCCTAGTCCTCTTCAACATACTCCCCTTCCTTATCAATTCATTTTTCCACCTCATTACCTCACAAAAAACCCCTAAAATAGAACTTAGGGACCCCTGTGAAACCAAACTTAGTGAGTTTCACAGAGAGCGCATTGTGCGCCGGTATAGTGCCATGTTGCAAAGTCTACGTCTTGTTGCTCACATCAGGGGTTTTCTTCTTCGCTCATTCCCTATGGTTTCTCAGGACCTCAGTATCAGCCATTACACAAAATTTCATTAATTTTTTTAAATGTTTTCATCAATGCTAACATCACAGATCAACCTGAGCATTAGCCATCTTCAAAAGCTTCTCGACTTTCCAAAAATCGGTTGTGCCACAAAAGTTTGACTATGTGACATGTAATTATCTCCAAAGACCTCATTTAACAGTTTCAAACATTCAGTTGGAGTTTTTTCTACTAGAATTACCAAAAATATTAAGACTCCTGAAAATGTATGGCCAACCTGAACCCCAAAAATGTTTTTTTTGGATTTCTTTATAAATTATAATTTTTCAGAACAAAAATAAAATAGTACTTTAAAATTGTAATATATAAAATATTAGAAAAGAATAGTTTTGACATATAGGGTTCAAAATTAGTTTATAAAAAACTAAGTATATGAGAACCTCAAGATGAACCTGGGAAATTGGACCTCTTGAATTGGGGACATCATGTTTTCTAGCTGTTGCATGTTTAAGAATTTAGGAGAGATAGTTACGAAGAGTAATAGCATGGAAGTAGATAAAAAAATGAGAATGGCCATAGAGGCCAGACAGCACAAGAGTCTCTCCAGGAAAGCAAAGATGCAAATATACAAAAGGCTATCAGATCAACAGTTATATATAGCAGCAAAAGTTGGACCCTCGCCAAGAAAAGTCCTATTGGTCTTTGAGAGAAGAGTCTGATTTGGGCAGTGAAAGAGCAGCACAGATAGTGGGTCAGACGCAATGCGGAGAACAACTCATGGAGTTGTATGGCAAGCCTAATATCATCTGTTATTAATTGTGCTGGCCAAGGCATGTGGAAAGAGCCCAACAGGCTAACCCGGTAAATGCTGAATGGTACACCAGGTTGAGCGAGGAGGAAGGGCAGGTCCAGACAAAGTTGGCTGGATGACCTAAGGGAGAAATTGCTGAGGTTGGGAAACTGGAATTGAAGGATTCTCATTGCAGGCCACACACCATGCTTTAAAATTATAGCAGAGGCCCAGTTCCTGCAAGGACTATAGTAGGCTAAAAAAACATCCATCCATTTTCATCATGCATTATAGTATAAGTCATCTTTTTATAATGTGTTCATTTTTTTACAGATAAAATACATCTTACAAGATGAAAACGAGATTTGGGAGGAAACAAAAGCTAAAGTAAATGCTGACTGGGAAGAAGTTAGGAAAAAATGGCCTGAGATTGATAGACTCAGTGATGTTAGAAGTAGTGGAGTTATATCAGCAGTGAAGGAACTTTCTGGGCGGCAATTGAAGAGAGGAGACTTAGTACCCCCTGACCTTGCTCTCGTGATGTACGACAGGCATGGTCTGAATCCCCAGCTTATCCACAGCCTAGCCAATCTACTTGGTAACTCTTCATTCATTTTATCCAGTTAGCTGGCTGAAAATTTGTAAAAGTCAGTTTTGCAGGGGCTGAATAAACAAATAAATTTTTCATACACAATTGACTAATATTTTTATATTCTATTCTCTTTTTCTCCTTTGGTTAGAACTCTAAGCAAACAAGTTATGAAACTTAAGTTAAGTTGTTAAATATATAACAACATTTATAAGAAATTAATTTTGCAATAAGATTGATTCTATAACATTTTTCAATCCGATATATAGGAGAAATTTGAATTTTCTAAACTCCCGTCCCCATGGTTCCATTACACTTATTAATGAACTTGATCTTTAGTTTTACATATAACGTTTAAATATCAAGTTTGGTAACAATCAAACATGAGTTGCAATTAATAGAGCATTAACAGAAAAGTATATACATACATATAGTTTGATTGGCATTGAAGCCTTAAAAATCTTTAGCTGCCCCCAAAATGGACTTGAGGAATTTGCAATCAGAGTTTAATGTAGTGAGATCAATTCAACATTCAGCCCTTCTAAACCAAGGAGGGCCTGAAATGAGTTGTTGTGAGTAGACTGATGGGCCTTAACACATTGCGTGCGATTGTGAAATTACTATTTTTTTCTCAGGAGCGATTTATTTTTTTTACTATTTTAAATCAAAAACATGTTTATTTAACAAATAACCTAGCTTATATGCCTACCAACACATTTTTTAATGGTAATTAACTTATTTAATTAGCTCCTTGCCTGGCAAGGAGATCGCTACCAGCGGACGTTGCCGGTTATGCAACCCGCAAAGCACATGATCGGTTTAAAATAACAAGCAATGAAAACGGGTTAAAATAACACAGTATTCGTTAACAAATAAATTTATTATTTCTATATGGTGTATTGCATTACCTATTACATAATAAACATCAATTGTTCAATTGCATACTATTCTTACAGGTGATAACAGTTTACAGATATACAAATACATATTATACTGTCATAACTTCTCTCCTACCATGGTACAATTTAGAACAGGTCTCAAGACAAAGCCCGGGTTTTTCTGGACATTCGGGGCAATAATAAATAGTTTGGTTTCTCACTTTTTTCCCGTCTTCTCCGATGGCCTTACTGCATTGCATACAGTTTTTTTGCAACCGCTTATTCCCTTTACCCGTGAATGGGGTAAAACTAGGGAAATGCAGCCATTTTGTGGGTATTTTCGGGGATAAGGGAATCACAGGAGTTTTGAATGATATTAATTTATTCTCTATTGCAAGGCGAAAGTCCCTTGGTCAGAACCCCTTTTTTCACACTTCGTTTTTCCATTTTTCAAAATTTTGATATCTATAAATAATACAAACCATCATTATTATTATTATTTTAAAAACCCCAAAAAATAATATGCTTTATAATGTGTTAAGTACCTTAAAAATCACAGTAATAATGCTTACCTTAAAAAAAAGAAGAATTTTCTGATAAAAACTTGAAAAAAATCCACTAAAATCGGAAACGAACTACACTGTTAGATGGAAGACACTTGTCTGAGGCGAATAAAGGCATCCGGAGTCGGTTTTAACGAGCGTACCCCCTCCAATTCCAGTTGGGAATACCCAGGGCAGGTCCTTGCCAGGGAAGGACGTCGCTACCCGGGTTGAGACGGCCCTCCTTGCCTGGCAAGGAGCTCGCACGGGATGTGTTAATATACCCTAGGAGAGGGGGGGGCAGCGTTCATATTTATATATAGATGTATAATGTTTTTAATGGACCTCATTTTCAACACCTTCTGGGTAGAGTTGATGGATATTTGAGATACTTTTTTGAAAATCGATTTCCCCTAAAATTATTTTCCTGGACATGGTGTAACACTGGCCCTATTCCAAAAATATTTGTTCTGGAAAGAGGATATCAATCTTGTTGAAGCGGAAGTTACCTTTTCATGAATTTCAAATACAGAAATAGATATATTGAAATATTCAACATCACCACCACAGCAGTCACATCAAAACTAACAAGGCATAAACAATTACTCAGATTAACAAGTTGTTGCTCAAGATAAAAATTGACAAAAGTGTAAGGTCAATGTCTTATGAAACACGATCCTTCATTGGCATGGACCTTTGGCATCACAGGATGAAACTGGAGCCTCATAAAAAATGAAACTGAAGATAGGGGTACTAATTGTATTGTATTTAAGTTCATTTTTCTGCCTGTGATAAATGTTCTGTAGGAGTATCATTGCAAACACTAAGGAAGAGATTAAAACCACATTGTAAAAAAGTAGATATTTGAGAATAAACCTCTTTGGCTCACCATTCCTTAATATTTATACATAAATTTAACATTTAGATAAATATTTTATATAAACATAAGAACTTAAGTAAAAATAAAAGTAAATTTTAAAACAATTAAAAACAAACAGCATGTCGTTAGCGATAAAAAGTCTCTCACACAAGGGCTGTATAAACTAAGCAGATTTCCTACCTGCTGGTATAACACACTCGTGATCTTATCTCACCATATATTCTGTATTTATATTTAAATAATCGAGGTTTAGAAGGGAGTGGGGAGGTTAATAACAATTATTATCTATAGTGTTGACTAAAACAATTAAATATCGAGTATAGTATAAATTGAATAAACATTTTCAAGGAAAGAACAAAAAGTCTTAATTGATGATGTCATCACATAATGTATTTGCACATATCTCTCAAAACAAAAGTTCAAAGAAAACCACACTTGGTATTTAACCTTGGTATGAAGTGGTTCATGACATAACAGCTTATTGTTAAAATGACATGAGTAGGAGGGGGGGGGTTACTGATGGCCGAAACTAAAATATGGAAATATCTTGATTAATATTCAATATAGAGCAAACATGTCCATAACAATATTTATAGAACATTTGCAATAAGGTTGATTCTATACAATTTTTTGATCCGACACGTAATGACAGAGATATTTTGAATTCAAAATTCCCCCTCACCCAGTCGGATTTCAGCTGTTAACGAACTTGACCTTTACTTTTCCATAAATAGTTTAAATATTGAGTTTGGTTATGATTAAATAAAAATTGTGACTGCTAGAGTGTTAACATACAAATATATAAATATATATACACACCTCTCTTCATCATCCTTCAGGTCATACTGACCTCGTTTTCGTCATCCACGAACATGATAGACATTTGAGGACATTTTTTCGAAAATCCTGTCATGACTACAACCTCAATAGCTGATTTACCAGGGAAATCTGCTAAAATGATACAGAACAAGTACGTCATATATTTTAATAAATATTAAGTGAGTTTATATGTCTTTACTTCTGTCTTTCTGTGTCTTTGCTCCATGTATCAATATAATCAGATGATTTGAATTTTTCTATGTCCACCTTGTCACTTTTGATGTGACCACCATGGTACCGAATCTCTTTATATGTATGTGTACCTCATGTCGAGGTGTATTAGAGGAATGACTATTTTATTTATGTTCTATTCTTCCTAGACTTGCATTTTAAAAATGTTTTTTGTTTTTCTTGCAGGATATACCGTTGATGTGGAACTTCTTGAAAGGGATGTCCACGACTTAAAGGAAAAAAACAAAGCCTCTTTATATTCTGAGAAATGGCATGGTGCCTTTAAAAATTCAGTCACATGTATTGCAAGCAATTTGGAAAAAACAGATGACTCTGCTAAAATGAATTATACTAAGATGATTGGAACGGTGAAGGACTATGACTTTGGAAAAGTAAATTGCAGAGTTTTAGGAGTGATGGAGGGATCAGAAGGTAGGCTGCTGGACGAAGATGATTTAATCATGCCTGGCGCTAATGTGATTCTCCTTCTCGATCGCACCTCTCTCTGGACATCTCCTGTCCCATCACACACGGTTCATGGAGATGGTGCTACGTTATATCTCAAAGATCAAAGGAATAATATAGCGTCTCTATCCATCAGCAGGGCTCTCAACATCAATGGATACATTTACCACTTTGCTACATTTTCATCCAAGACTAGGTATGTTTTTATGTTATAATAAATTTAGTTTTAAATTTTAGCATTTCTCCTATTCTTCTCTCTACTTGATGTGAAAGAAACACTTATAGGATTGTTTTGATGGTAAAATATATTTGGGTAGTCCCATATTACTCCCTTATACAAAGGAACTCCTTGTACCCATTTTGACTAGCTTCATCTTAACAGTATGTTTCTCTCATAACTCAAAAATGTTAGCCTTAGAATGTTGAAATTTCATATTTAGGAATGTTGTAACTAATAATTATGCACATGACTTTTGATTAAAATTGACTAAGGGGGAAGGGGATCGGCTAGAGAAGGGGAAACATTTCCAATGTCTCAATATCTATTAGAGATCCAACGATTTTTGTATAGGATCTTTTTTTTTATATTGAAAAGATTTATAAATTATGATCTATGACATTTTTGATCTGATGCATTAGAATAGAGATATCATCTGTCACTTTCAAACGAAATACAACCTAAAATTTTTTATATTTAATTTAATAGGATTACAAAGATGGCATGCAGTGCCCACACCACATTTTTATTGTAGGTGGAAAAATTGAAGTGTCTCCCAAGATGTTACTCAAGAAAATGTTGCTGATTTAATGTCTATATTTCTAAATCGATGCCTTCCCTTCACTAATAGCCTCACACTAAACCTATCCAAAAATAGCATCCACCAAATTCTTCTCCACATACTTAACATTCATGTATAAGCATTAATAAAAAGGCTAGGCTATACAATTTTGATTTAACATGGCACAAGTGTGTGTATGTGTGTGTGTCCATGAAAAGAACAGATATCATTTCTAACATCTACTAGCTAGTATTAGTGAATATTATAAGGTTGCTCTTTTTCCTTTAAAAATCACATCATACTAAAATAGTGTCTGAACTTACATAACTAATTAATTGTTCTATTAGCATGGAGGGAGATATTAGTGATTGACATGCTTATTTTCAGTTTGAGAGTGGCCGAGATGAAGTCATGCAGTGTTGAGCTGTTGTTAGATAAAGAAAAGAGATTGGCATTAATGGAGTCTACTACTGCTGCTCAACTCCTTACCATCAACACTCTTCGTTCGTTCCCGGCTGTATTACGTGAATCAGCTCTCTCCCCTTTACACCTTTCTCTCACTTTCTCTACATTTGTTCAACAGATTATGGATAAAGGTTATTATTAATCAATTTTACCAAAATCAGTATGGAGTTTTAAATACTTTATATAAATACGTATATATGTGCATAATATAAATTTATTTTTGAATGAACCTCGTTTCCACCTTCTCCTAGGATTGATGGAAATTATTAATCACTAATCAATAAACTATTTGAGCTTAAGTGGGTCAATTCACATTATGAATCACATGGGTAATCTACTATTAAGATTTGGTACATTTTATAAAGACTTCTCATTGAATTTATTTCAAATTTTATTGTACATGTCAAATAAATAATGTTGGATGCCCAAAATGAATGAATAGTTTAAAACATTTGTACTGTGGCCATTTTGGACTTTTTTTCAAGTTACTAAATTGAGAGTAATTTTAAATTCTTGTACTAAGTAAAATAAGTATAGTATAATCGTCAATTAATTTTGATTTTCAAATTTGAATAGAATTATCCAAACAGTGTGAAGCATTTGATGAGGTGTTCACATTCAATGAGTGACAATTGAACATGAGGATTTGTTTTGTCTATTTTTGTATGAGAACCCGTGAAAATTTGAGGAATGCTAATAAGAACGTAGAATAAGAAAGATATTCTAGAGCTGACCAAAACACTGTCTTCAGCCCAAAAGTGCTTGGGAGAAATATATAATGAAGCTGTTTCAAAAATCTTATGAATTTGGTGAACTTTAAAATATAAATTTAATAATTAGATTATAATGAATACAATACCATAATAATATATTTTCGAATAGATCCTGAAATTCATTATTATAGGTTGTTTCCCTTATTATTTTCTTTTAAACAAGAAAAAATTTGACCACTTATATCTAAAGGTTTGAATTAAACCTATTGTAAAATAGCTATGAAGTGTTATGCCCTGGGAATCATAGTTTTTGTCGAAATTATGTAGTATGCCGTTAATATGGTTACTTTTTAGCATAACAGCCCTTGATATGACAGGGCCAATCAGTTACACAGCTTTGGGAATACATGTGGACTTCCTATTATGTTTTCCTTTAGTATTCTAATCAGAGTTGTCTACCTCTTTGAAATTTACCAGTCAGTACTAAGTGTGCACTGTGGGAATTGATTGTATTAATTTGGATTTGAATGCTCTAGTTACAAACAAATCTTTCTAAAAATTCCTATGTCAAAACTGTTGCCTTGCTATTCACTGTTCAGTAGCCTTTTTAACATTCAATAACAACATCAATGGATGAAACTCTTGAGTTTCTAGTCAAACCTTGGTGGTGTAGCGGCACCATCACCTATTTACATGCCATGGCAACAGATCAAACTAGGCTATAAATCAGATGTTAACTACAGAAGATTGTGAATGCTAATTTTTTTCTTCTCATTAAATAAAATCCTTAGTCCTATCCTAGCTAGAAAAGGGTGGTAGCCTGTAGGTAACCCATCCCAATTAGCCATAGTAGCAAAAAGTGGATGTTAATAAATAATAATATAACTTTTTGTTCAGTATTTCTTTTGCTTATGTGGTACTAACAACAACATGCCAAGTTAAGCCAAATTTATTTCTTTTTTACTCAAGTTTATATATTATTTTAGCAAATGTAAATAATTATATTTTCTAACTAAATAAAAATAGTGTTGTGATTTAAATGTTTCTTTCATTGTGCAGAATGTTAAAATGGAATACAGTTTTGGGTGAAATTCTTTATTAGTATTTGTTTTCTTATTTTGTAGATGTGCAAGAGTTAGAAGAGGGTACTCAAAAATTAATATCAAATTGTATCAATGCAGAGCTGTCTCAACAGGTTACAAGCGACTTGACAGGGCTTTCGGAGCTGCGATTACCTCCATCCTACAGTCCTTCAGCCATGTCCTCTTTGGATATTGTTACCTTTGACTTAAATCCTCCAGTTAGGTATTTATGAATCTGAATCACTTTTCTCTAATATGATTACTTTAACTTTTTAAAGCTTTCCTTTATGTACGTATTGGTGTTGAAATCTCAGCATTTCTTCCCATTGTCAGTGAAATTACGGTTTACTTTCACAGTGGTCTTTCTCTGTACTTAATCACATCTAAGAGGTGCCCTTCTTTGGATTATTTGTATAAATAAAGCAAAAATTTTCCACTAATTTACTCACACCACTAGAATGATTATACTATATAAAACTATAACATGAAATTGAGGTGGTGGGGGTAGAAACGTTATCCAATCCCAGTATGTCTGGGTAATGCTTCAGGGAACCAGATTCTTCCTGGTACCAGGTTCAAGACCAAAGATTCACACTAAATTTTATTTAACTGTGCAGTTAATTGGCTTTTATGCACTCTTCCAATGGGCATTCAGCATCAGGACCTGTTTGAGTAGCTACTTCAATAAAGAAGTAGTTAGGAGCTACATAAACCAAACTGATTTTCGACATACTGGAATGCATACTGATGATGATGGAATCTCATATTTAATTTTTCCTTTAGTAAGAACCCTTTGTAAATAAGATTCCAAATTTAAGCTGGATATGAGGTATTTCATGATATAGTAGCTTATTGTGAAAATCTCATTTTTAGAAGTATGAAAACAACGATTTGCAAATAACTCCATTATTATTTGAGTCACCATAAAAGTATAAAAAAACAATTATAGGAAGTAACTTGATCTATAATACTGGTTATATAACCTTATTTGTCATGTCTTTGTGATTTTTCACCTCTTTTCTGAACCACTACTATTTCCTGCCTGATTTCGTCCATTAATGACTTGGCCTTTACTTTTACACACAACACTTCAATATAATATAAAATATAAATTGCAGTATCTAGAGTGAACAAGCAACTATTTGTAGCCCATAATTCTAAATCATTAAGATCTTAGCCTTAACACAGCCACTTTGGTAGGTGTGGGGCATGAGTTTCTTTGAGAATCTCGAAATTCAATTTATAAAAATTTATTCCGCATTTTGAATGGAATTATCTGATTCTGTTAATTGAAATTGTTAGTATTCAGTTTTTATAACTTTCTCCAGTTTTTGTTATTATTATTTATTAACGTCCACTTTTTACAACTAAGGCTAATTGGGATGGGTTATCTACAGGTTACCACCCTTTTCTAGCCAGGGTGGGACTAAGGATTTTATTTAATGAATTCCGTCTCTACATGAATTCCTATTGCCCAGATGGGAATCGAACTCGCCACTCTAGGTTTACCATTTGAGAATAATAAAAAAGTAAAAGTAAAAAAGTGAGTTCTTACTAAATGACCTGTCGATCTACTCTGATACAATTCACGGTTAAAATGTCACTCACTGTTCAGCAACATTAGTGATTTTTACTGTTGACTCTCACTTTGTTGATTCAAATGAACCGATAAAGAAAAGATTATTTATGCTTGTGCCTTATTCTCTCTGAGAACAATAACCGCATTTAAGGCAAAAAAATGTCTTCTCGTTTCACTAAACCCTCCTTATTATTTTAAATAGATAACGTTTCACCCTCCTGGGCATTTTCAATGCTAAAACATACAGGGTAAATTTAAATTAGTAATTATTGTCTCTCAAAGCATAATATATTGCAATAAATTTTATGTTCTGAGTTTTTCTAAAGCCAATAAATGAAATTGTACAACATTGGTCAACTTTGTTTTTATAGAAGTGTGGCACTTGGACCTAATTTTTTGAATAGTAATGATGCGGGGAAAGTTTGTATAGTTGGAGTTCAGCAGAAGAACCGTAACAGAGAAATAACAATGAAAGCTGTGGCTGGGAATAGTGCAGAGAAGGCTCTCAAGACTGGACAACAACTCCTCACTTTATTACACTCCGAGGTATATGCACTTTTAGCTTTTAGGTAGTAAATGTGTATCACTCAGAAGTTCAACTAGTGTTCTAAAATGATTGAAGTGTTCTAGTGTTCTAAAGTTATGAGGATTAAGCCCTGTAATGAAAAAAAAAAACTTTCCTGGCATGGATGAAAAGAAGGAAATTGAACCCTTAACCTTGTAAGGATGCTAGGTCACATAGACGTACAGAAGCCCTTCTTAATCTCAAGGGGCCCACACACTATTAGTTAACCTTAATGCCATTGACTCATTCAATGATCATAAAGACAATAAAATATAAAATTGTAGCCTCTTGAGAGTGAACAGGAAAATTATCTAGAGGTAATTCAAACGGTTCTTGTTTTTGAAACTCATTTACTTTGATCACAAAGATTTGAAGGATTTTTGTCAGTGAAATACATCTGTAGGATATTTCCTAAAGACTAGAGCTAGGCTTTCGAATGGCTTTTTTTGATCATTCTTAAATTTATGTTTGCTGTTGGTAATGTTTTGATTTAAGTAATATATTGCATTGCTTTTAAGCAGGATTTTTATTCAGAAGAAAATATTCAAAACGTAAAGAAATGCTTGAGAGAAAGCACAGTTCCATGGAGTGTGAGATCAAAGATTGAAAATAAACTCAGACACTATAAGACTTTCCGCAAGGTTACTCAGCGGTAATAACACATACTTTACAACATTTATGAGGACAATTGAATTTTTTAAATGTATTTTTATTGTTAATATATTATTGTTTTCAGTCTCGACAAAATTGAATTATTGAAGAAAAAAATATCAGAATCTGAAGCTAATTGTGAGAAATTTATTGTATTATTTTGTGGTGATGATGTGAAGTTGGAGAAACTGAGTCGTGTTGGAGAGAATATGCCAATGTTTTTATTTGCAACGAATGGAAACTATCTGAATGCTCGCTGCTATGTTCCAAAGGTAAGTTTTTATTGAAGACTTTCTCTTGGGCCACTTATGTAGACTATGCATGAACAAATTATTTTCATAGTAGAAAAATTCGTAGTGAAGTGTTATGCAAGTGTCATGAACATTTCTTATCTAAAATTTGGTAAAGCCTCTAGCATTGTAATGTTTTCTTTGACTCTCACATCTTTCCCATTCTTTTAATGGTTTACAATCCTTGAAGATGTTTTCTCACCAAATCTACTTTATCTGTCTTGATCCTAACTTCCAATTTTAAGTTCACTATTATTATTTTATTTTTTTATAAGACTCTAAAATTAAAATGATACAATTTGTCTATTAGAACTGTTTTGGGCTGAGACTGGTTCTAATGAAGAGTTTCTTCAAATTAAAAATTGATCTTAGATATTTAGAAATAAAAGTAAATGTTTACAACTGGTAATGATCAAATATATTTATCAATGATTATTATATTTATAAAAAGCTGAAATGACATGAGCCTTTCTTTCATCTTTTTATCAGGGCTTGGAGTTCTCTGCGGAAGAGTGGATGGAACAAGTGGCAGCAGAGTTTGGTGAAGAGGGTGTTGCATCTAAACGCTATGCTCCAATGGTCTACTACATGACTCCTCATCGTCTAAGTAGTCTACAGCGCCAACATACTATTCAAAGGATTCACCAGACTGCCTTAGATGCCGTTAAAACATTTCTTAATCGCAATAGCTCAGTTACGTATCTTTATTTAAATACTTTAGGATTATTTTAATATCAACATCATGTTGAGTCCCAACTCAATTAATTAAGAGTAATTCTTGATTCACTTAGTTTTACATTACATGTTGAAAGGGTTTTAAATGTTTTATACTACAGGTTAAGATAGTTAAATTCTTTTATTGTTTTTTATTCACAATGTAAAAATAGATTTTAACAAAAATATGTACAAAAATATATTATGTATAAAAAGTAACATCTCGATGGTCACTCGAGTAAGTAAGAGATGATATTTGCAGGTGAAATCCTGATGAGATGGAAGGCACTAGAGGAGAGATTACAGCTTCTCTACCATGACTGATGAAGCACCGCCTCCTCCATTGCAGATTGATGCGACTCCTTTCTGCCCTGGCTTCAATGCATATGCTAAGTGCAGCACTAGTCGAGCGCCTGACATCCTGCCAGACATATGATTATTATTGTTGTGTGTGTATATATGTATATTTATTTTAATAAATATATTTAAGTAAAATTAAATTTTTGTCTTGTATCCAGGAAGCTTAGTTTCATGGCTGGGCACATGACTGGAATAATCAAGTTCAAATTCGGAGTGCCACCACACTTTATTCTTTAGATGTACAATTAATGATATTTGCCATTGGCAGGATAAGGTTGTGATGGTTTTCCCTTCAAATAAAAATATTGGGCCCCACACGCTGAATGATATGGTTAATAATAATACATTTTTTACTACAATGGCACCCATTTTAACAGCCAATTAATTATATTTTATGGTTGATTTCTAAGGAAACTCTTACTCACATTAATGCAAATAAAAATATATAATATTACACAATACAGCAGGCTTAAAGATGGTGTACTTACACCAACA
The DNA here is from genome assembly GCA_019009955.1 of Riptortus pedestris. Taxonomy (NCBI): domain Eukaryota; kingdom Metazoa; phylum Arthropoda; class Insecta; order Hemiptera; family Alydidae; genus Riptortus; species Riptortus pedestris. The sequence goes on from CM032228.1 coordinate 231,714,921, forward strand.
TCGCTTGCTAGGTGTACTTGACGTAATAACTGGCATTATCTACAGATTTGACAATAAAAAGATAAAAGGTATGACTTCTAGAAGGATAATTAGTCTGGATGTGTAACCCAAAAATGTTTAGGAGACAAAGTGCCTCTGAGAATATTGCCTGCGAATATTATACTATCATTAGTAGTAAATTACTTATACTAAAAACAAGTGCTTTTATTTAATGCTGTTATGGAAATAGGAAAACTAGCAGTAATGATATTATTTTTGAGTTAGAGTAGATAGGCCGAAGATCGAGTCTAAACTAATTTGGAAATATTTTTCTTTTATTTATATATGAGAGTTACCCGAGGTTAGTATACAGGGAGGATGGAGTGTTGGGAACCGCCTAGATAATAAAACACTGACACTCTTGTAGGAGGAAGTTTTTATATTACAGAATAATGTTATATACTTTTCCAGTTTGTGGTGAAGATGTCAGTATAAAAAATCTGATGTGAAAACCACATAATTTCCTTGTACTCCATTTAAATTAAATTTAAAAAATGTTTTGATGCACTTCATATAACATGATTTCATATAAAAGTTATATACAATATCTCCATTCTAATGTTTTAGATCAAAAAATATAATGAAACATAATTTACAGAACTTTTTGTGATAAAAAAAAGGGTCCAATGCACAATTTTTGTACCTCTAATAGGTAATAACAGAAATTTCCAATTTATTATTTCCAACCCCTTCTCGAGCTCTCTTCCCATTTAGTTTCGATCAAAAGGGGAAGTGCACAACTAGATGGTAGAACAGTCTTAAATATTAAATGTGAACATTCTAAGGCTATTCATTTTTGGCGAGATAGGCTATTTTGGGTTATGCGAGATATGTACAGATTGCTCCAGCCTTTCCCAAACCATTCCGTATTTGACTCTAGCACAGTAAAAGAGGTCCTTGAAAGAATTGCTTCTTCACCTCAAGATTCCCTGTTTTTTTAAATTGTTTTCGACTATTTTACAAAAATGTAAGTTTGAATGATTATTTTTTTTAAAGTTATCGTTAATAATAATTGCTAATGATAAATATCTATTTAAAAAGTAGCTAACTGAATTAAAACAAGCCTATTTTGTTGGAAAAATATTATTTCAAACCCGAATTTATAATTCCAAATTGTTTTATATTTTACGAAATATAAATAAAAAATCAATTATAAATTACTGAGAATAATTCATCAATCAGTGATTGTGATCAATGTCTTTATTGTTTAATTTTACGGTTTTCTAAGTAAAAATATAATAACTAAAAACGTGAATTAAATTATTAGACTACGGCTAGGGAGTATGGTGCTTTCCCGGTGCGGTTGACGACAACTTGTCGTTCAGCGCTTTTTTCATGGAAAACAATTAAAAGATGATACAGTTTATAATATACAGTTAAAGTAAAGTAAAACGAAACTAATTAACAAAAAAAAAGTTTCCGCCCCACTAAACAATGTTGAAAATCTCCGCAGTCAACATGTTAACTAAAAAAGACTGACACATGAGCTGTTGAAACATTCTGTGAGAATAAACACACTTTCTACTAGAATGTCAGTATTTTACCAACCCAGCTGAATGAATACAATCCCCTCCATTGTTTTAATATATAAATAATTACAAAATAGTAATTGACAAAATAATTGCACCAAAATAAAATTGACAAAAAATTATAATTTTTTTTGTGATTGAGTAACAAGGTAGTCTAAGAAGAATTTCAAAATACTACTATTATCTTAGAATGATCTAAAAGCTTTAAATAAATTCATGCTGTACTAAGAAGATTATACATCCAAACCTACAGAGTTTTACTTATGATAGCTAAGTCAAAGGGTTAAATTTCAAAAGATCATAAAATATTATTTTAAAAATACACTCTCCCTCTTTCCCTATACATACATATATACATAGGCATATTTCTTTTGATGATTGAGTGATAATTACCCTATAGGATGACCAAGGCTAACAGCTCCACCATGCACATTGACTTTATTGAGATCTAGTCCAAGAAGTTTGATGTTTGCAAGTACAACAACACTGAATGCTTCATTTATTTCCCACAGGGCAATGTCCTCCTTCTTTACACCACTTATCTTGAGCAACTGAAATCAAGAAATGATTCAATCAATGCATCTTAGAATGTATATCAAATAAATAAAATTGATAAATGCATGAATTATGTATATTAATAGAAATTCTTATTTAACAGCATTTGTGAAGGGACAATCATTCTATAAATTCAATTATTTAATCTAATTTATAAAGTAAAATAAGTACTAATTTTTAAAGAAAATTATTTCTATTTAAGTTTAAGAGGGGACTAGCATGGGGGGAGGGGGGCACAGGACCCTAAAATATAAATTATAAATAAGGAATGCCATCTGTGTTCCAATAAAGTAGGAATGAAAACACAATGTATGTCATATGTGTCCTAATAAAGTAAAGATTAACAGTGAAAGGACAGTCCAGTGGTAAAGTACTGAGTAACTATGTTAAAAGGTTCCAATTTCAAAGCTCACTTTTAAGTGAGTGTTGAGATTGGACTTTTATACATTATCCTGGGAATTACTGAGCATCATTAGTGGGAGTTGAGTAGTTTTTTAAATGAAGAATTGGCAATTTTTGGCCTGTAATGCCCTTACAATACGCCAGAGAATTCATCAAGCTGACAACAACCACCTCCCACCAAGGTGGTATGGTAAGGGCAGCACTGACCCTTCATAGGCTGTTGAGCAAGAATTTTTTATTCTTTTTATAATTTATTATTATTATTTATTAACATCCACTTTTTGCTACTATGGCTAATTGGGATGGGTTATCTACAGGTTACCACCCTTTTCTAGCCATGGTGCGACTAAGGATTTTATTTAATATGTTGTCACTAAATGAATTCATAAAGCCCAGGCGGAAATTGAACTCGCCACTCTAGGTATACCATGTGAAATTAAAGGCAACACTTTAACTCACTTAGCTAACCTGAGCCCCTCTTTTTATAATTTAAATCTATAATCAGTCATATTTTCACTTAACACCACTATTAAATCTTCTTCTACAGTTACAGTTATATTATCAGATGTCTATTTAAGGAAATCAGCTATTGAGGTTGTACTATTAAAACAATTTCTATTATATAAATTTGTGATTTATTCTCCCCCCCCCTAAACCTACTCTTAATCTGATTATTTTCTTTAAATGTTTCTTTGTAATATTATATGATAATGAACCAACTTTTGAGGTTTGGATTATTTTTTTTTTGTCTTTTACTTCTCAAATTTGAATTCACTAAATTTTTATAACACATATTTAAAACTGAGCATGATTATTAAAATTCGACACATTTTGTATATGTCTTTGGCTTCTCTACTTGGTTAGAATCACTCTCATTAGGTTTAAAATATATTATATTAAAGTCCTTAACATGTTCGCTGCTGTATCGGTCCCCGGGGTCCGATCATCATCAAGTCTATCAAGGCGTGCCACTCTCCTACAGTCTACTAAAAAACAAAGGCTGTAACAAGCTTATTATGAGAGATATTTTAACGGGAATTGGGTGTAATTTATTCTTAGACCCTGCAGCTTTAGTTAATCTAGAAAAATACTATAGGACACCGGGGACCGTAACCGTCTAGAAATAGAGGAACTCGAATTGTGCACGCCACCACCCCGCCGGCACCCGATTCTAATTCCAGTCAAAACTTGGTCAAAAATGAACTGACTTGAATCTGTTTTACTTTCCATGCCTCTAATTCACTCATTTACCATTGTGTTGCACAGAATATGTCTTGCGGTCGGAAATTAGTAGAGTAAGCACTATCTGTAACTCTTGCCGACAGCAGTGAAAGTGAGAGTGATACGACTACGTGACGATAGTTTTGCAGACAAGAACTGTTTGCCCTCATGTTCTAGTTCAACTACTGACCTAGAAGAGCTTACGAGTTTAGAGTGCTGATTGAAAATAACAGCTGACAATGTGATAAAAAATGAATATTAGTTTTAGACGACATCGGACGCCGTGGACCGCTCCTGGCTTTGCTAGTGCTAGTTCTTGGGTTGGAGTACTGATGGCTCTACTAATTCATTCATTTAGTTCACTAGAATTGTCAAGAGATTGCGGTACCTTCGAAAACTACATCGGTCCCCGGGGTCCGATACAGATTTTAACGTTAGGAGAGACATCGGACGCCGGGGACCGGTGCAGTTAGTTGTGGAGTATATCGTATATAGACTGCAGCAGCGAACATGTTAAGGGTAATATTCTAAATCTGTGGTACGCATTTATGAGATGAAAGTCAGTTATGTGTTATAACAACTCATGAATTAGGATCAAACAAGGATCATCTAGTTATTTCATCTTGAGACTTTGGCATTTTTAAAACAAGTCTAACCCTAGATAGGAGAAAAAAGTTGGATTTACCTTCGGAATTGCAAATGCAGGAGCAATGGGGAAATCTATAGGATGTGTCTCACCATCAGCAAATGCAACAATTCTCGCCAATGGTTTCACTCCATGTTTTTTCACTGCTTCTTCATTCATAAGCACCATTGCAGCTGCACCGTCATTTAATGTAGATGCATTCCCGGCTGTTACTGTACCACCTTCTTTCTAAAAACATCAAATTTTTTCATTTTTAAAGATGTGTATCTACCAAAAGTTTTATAGAACTTGAATAACTTCATTCTTCTTCACTTATATAAGATTCATTGAGGCACACAATTTCTTAATGATTAGTAATTGTTCAGAAATAAATCTTAGTTAGTGGAAAATAAGTAGATATTTAATTAGGTAAAGAAGCAAACAATTTTTAATGGTAATAAATTTTATGGACTTTAAAAATTATAAGGATTTAGTTGTATAGCAAACCTTGCTAGCTGTTCACAACAAAAAATTCATAATTAATCAAAAAGTTATCAGAAAAGATGAAAAGAACTTCACTAGACTAGTAGCCTGATTATGATAGGTTAGTGCCTAGTATGAGTATGCAAACTACAGCGTAACATAACTCCTGACTCGCCACACTAACGAGAGTCACTGAAGAATATAGAGGCAAATAGACATTAAGAGGCCATAATTGTATGTACAAAAATTGCTGTAGCAGCAAAGTCAATTTAAGAAACACACGTGATAATAAATTAGTTATCTTTTGCTAACCTCATAAAAAAACCCAGTTTTAGTAAAATATTATAATGAATGGGTAAATAAAAAGTGTTGTTTAAACGTTTTTTACTTTATTCCATGAAGAGTGATAAATTACCAATGTTTAGACAGGACCTAATAACCTGTTTCACCTAATATATTAGTAGCTAACAGAAATGAAATGTTGCAACTTTCTTTATTACTCCTCTCCTCACCAATATGTATTTAATGAAATTTTCAATTGTGTTATCTCAATAAACATTTTCATAAAGGACCTTGAATTAATATAATATATTAATTCAAAGGCGTACAATTTTATTGGAGGGTTTCTTTAAGGAATGCCAAACATTTACAATGCAAAACAATAGAAAACAAATTGTTTACAGTGAATTAAAAATATCATGTTTTTCTACCTATGCTTTTTTTGCTGTCAGTGGAGCTACTCCTAACCTAACTTTGGCATAACCTCCCCATAGCCTTTATTAAGGACAGGACCTCTCTCAATAAATTTTACTTCCAAAGAGTAATTGACAAAGGGGGGGGGAAGAAAAAGAAAAAAAAAGAAAAGAACTGAATGGATTTCCAAAACATAAGTTTTGTTAATAGAGAAAAGTCAACATATTGGCCGGATACCTGAAATACAGTTGCCAGTTTCTTGAACTTTTCAAGATTTACTCGTTTGTACTCTTCATCTTCATTTACAATAACATCTGGCTTACCTAAAAAAAAAAATGTAGATAATGGTTAATAAAGGAATAAGTTCATTATGAAATAAGGAAAGGGACAATGGAATGAGAGATAGTGAGAGCGGAAAAAGATTCCAGCCTTCAGAAAGCACTAATCTGTAATTAGATGAATTTGCAATAAATGAAATTTTGTATTTTATGCGGTAATTGAAAGTTTAGATAGAGTAAAGACTTACAGTGAAAATTTACTTCATTATTTGTGTAAATAATACATCTTTTTTTAATAAGTATAAATAAGGTGAGAGTGGTCAGCCAATTAGGACTGTAAAGGGAAAGGGAGGAGGAGAAAAATAAAGATGAAATGGTTCAGTAAAATACTTGACACGGACACAAAGTGGTATGTATTCAGTGATTTGAAACTTAAGAACATATGCAAGATTCTGTGTTATCATGGAGGAAGAATATTTCTAGTTTAGGAATCATAGTCAATGTCCTTAAGAACATGTTCCAGGATTGCTTAAGCAATAAATATTGCTACATAAATATTCATATAGGTTTATGATTCCAGTTACAGCATTAATAATACTAAAAACCTGTAAAGGAAGGTTTCTACAAAAAGATTGGCAAGGCAAGCGACATTCCACCTACTATGATTCATTTTCCTGTGTGGTTATTTTCATTTGTGTTTATTATTTTTTTTGGTGGGTTTTCTGTAGAAAAAGCACCTATTGTGCAAATTAGTACAAAAAATAAGGGCAGCATGAATTTAAAAATTTGATATACCTATATATAGTTTGTCTGTTTGCTCTCCTGGATGACAAACTTTTTTATTTTGTTTTTGAGCTTTAAAATTATTTAAATTCATTGATATGAAAACGAGATCCATGAAAAGCATTCCTTTACAAAATTTATACCAAATTAAATACTTTAGTCTATTGCTGGAGATAAAACTAAAGTTGTAAGAATAACAATTTTCCTATATAGCTTCAAAAACACTGAAATATTTGTGGTTACCTCTTTTTTGAGGGACTGATACAGGAACTATTTCTGGAGCAAGTATCCCGGCCTTGACAGCCTCAGTACTTCTCTTGTAGCTCAACAATGCAAACTCATCTTGTTCATCTCGGCTTATTTTCTGCACTTTAGCTGTATTCTCAGCACAATTACCCATATGGCATTTGTTATATACATCAGTCAAACCATCATACAATATTGCATCCTGTAACATAATAAAACAATGCCTCATTGAATTTATGTTGTACAAATAAAAGAGGTCAAAGGTAAAATATACAAAAATTATAAATATAGTAAGCTGCAACAATAATTTATCTATCTAGCCGAATATATTTTGTATACATGTTCAAACACACACACACACACACACACACACATCCACATATTCTATAATTTCTCAGAAGGTTTACTAGTGTTGGTAATTTCAGGGTTTTTGTGAATTACTTAATACATTCTCCATTAGCGGTATATCAAGTAGTAGATTGGTTCTGTCCATCATTACTGGCTGATCCTCGAGTCCACATGACAAGAGCTTTCAATGTAAGGGCACCATTTTCAAGCCTGTCTAAAGTTGTACTAAGTAGTTTGTAGATAGTGGTTGTTTAGTAAGTTTCCTTTTCACGGTTTAGCTTTAAAATTCTTTGCAGATGAGCTGATGTGACCTTATTGTTGGGTCAATGCAAGTAATAAAGTCTACCTTTCAATGTCATGTTGGATATTTCTATTGGAAAGAATTTTATATTTTTCCCCTGTTCTATTTAATATTATTTATTTATTTATTTTTCTTTTATCCCTATCCTTCCAATCTTATTAGGTAGGCTCTGATCGAACATTTCTTCCAGGGAAGTCAACTATTTTTTCTACTTAGTGGACATTTTTCAGCCATCTATTTTTTCTATTATTTTGATGTTATATAATGCTTATTATATGTTATGTGATACTTTAGAAGTGCTTTCTTTAAATAAAGATGCACTGTTACCTAATTCCATATTTTGCTTTATTATAATTGCCTTATCATTACAATTAATGAACACATTTCTACTTCCTTGTATGAAGTAAAGAAAGTATTGCTATTGTAAAACATTTTGATCCTCAGACTTCAATGGAATTATCCATTTTGACACTTCCTGAACCCATTTTGACTAGTTTTGGAATTATATCTGCACGTATATATCTCGCATAACTCAAAAATGAATAGTCTTAGAATGTTTAAACATCATTCTTAGGACTATTGTAATATCTTGTTGTGCATCTCCCCTTTAGATCAAAACCAACTAAAGGAGAGAGGGGGTTTAGAGAACAAGGAAAAACAAAAAAAAATTGTAAATTTCTCCATATGTATACAAAAAAAGGGTATTTTTGGTTTATCATGAAATTATCTATAAGTTATGTTCTATGAATTTGAAAAGAAACCATGCATAAATTTCAAAAGAAATAGTTTTAAACAAAATGTAGTAAACAATTTCTATATTTAATTTAAAAGGAGTACAAGGAATTATTGTGGCGTGCACATCAGTTTATATAATTAAAAAAAAAAAAAAAAATATATATATATATATATATATATATATATATGTTTTACTTTACTAGATTTATGCATAGATACATCAGAAGAGAATCATTTCAATTCGTACATAATCATCAATAACTCACTGACAGCTCAGGTAAGCCATGTGAGTTAAGGAGATTGATTTTATTAAACTTGGTTAACCTAGATTAATGGGTTCGATTCATGTTCGGGCAATAGGAATTTATGTTATAAGACATTTTTATGTTATTAACTAGTTTATGTCATTTCTATTTTTCAAATATACATGCTCCAATAATAGACAGGGTCAATCAAATATATAATCAACAAGTAAACTGACTTTTAATCTAATCTAATCTTTCTTCACTGCAACTACTTATGAAGAAATGATTACAAAACCAAATGAAATTCAAAGCCAACATTAAAAACTGAAAATGAAAACCTATGTTCCAATGTTTACTAAAACTAAGTTTACCTGAGCGTCTTTACCCACAACCAGGATAAGCAAAATGGACAACCTTTATATTGTGAATATCACATTTCTACTTTAATTAGCATAGTTATTCATCCATGAAATTTTCTTAATCCAGATAGAGACAAAACAAAGTAGAATGACTAAGTATGCCATTTTTTTATGAATATATCAAAGCACTGAAGATTATACATAATTTTAACTTGTAATGGATATTATTTAATTCACAAATATTTCATATTTGCTCTATGTAGTTATAAATTGTTTATATATCAATGTAACATTAAAAAAGTAATAAAATAATAACTGTCCAGAGCAGAAAAACTACTGAAGTAAGAACTTGGTTAAATACAGTGTTTACATCTAATTACTTTTTTAAAAAAAATGATTTATAAAAATAACATACATATGAAGTGAATTTTTATTTATAGAAAAAGTCGCCATTAAAACTATGATGCAGATAAATGTAATACTGAAAGTAATTGTTTACATGATCCTCTATTGAACACATTTACTAAGAAAAAGTCTGTTACGGAAGTGGTGCATAAACTAAGCAGATTTCCCATGTGCTTATTGACACATAGTTGCTCTCCTCTCACCATATACTTTTTTATTTTTAACTGAAAATCCGATGTGTAGAAATGGGGGTTTACTGGTGATTGAAAAGAATTATAAAGGCTGAATAACTCGCTAAATATTTGAGCTACAAAAAATTCATAAAACAATATTTGCAGAGCATCAATAGTTAAAAAACACTGGTTCTACAATATTTTTATATGACTCATAATAATGGAGATACGTAGTAAGGTCCATAAGTTTCCAGCCTGTCCTGCTTGCCCTCCTTCAAACGTGCCGGGACCTGCACGCCTATGCAGGTGTCCATGCCTGCTCACTCCATACCCATCGCCCGCACTTCCTCAGTCTTGTCAGTCAGTGTCCAGCCTTAAAGGAAACTCCCCATTTTTACAATGTTTAAACTCGAGTACCGTGCGGTAATTAAATTCTTTTGTAAAGAGCGTTTTACTCCTGCTCAAATTAAAGAGCGCTTGGATTGTGTATACAGGCAGTCCTCCCCCACGTATTCCAGAGTGAAAGAATGGGCAAAATAATTTAAGTTAGGGAGAGAAAGTCTAGAAGATGACCCACATCCCAGTCGCCCACTGGAAGCTGTCACTTCTGAAACAATCCAACTTGTGGAATCTGAATTGCTGTCTGACCGACGACTGAAAACCAAGGAAATAGCAGCGAGGTTGGGGCTTTCAAAAACAAGTGCTTTGAGGATCATCAAAGAACATTTGCATATGAACAAGGTTAGTGCAAGATGGATTCCAAAAATTCTTTCAGCTCATCAAAAACAGGAACGAGTTCACTGCTGCAATGAATTTTTACGCGAGTATAATGCCGACCCAAAGAATTTTTTGGACTCAATTGTAACTGGGGATGAGACAATGGTTCTATATTATGACCCACTCAGCAAAAGAGAGTCCATGGAATGGAGAAGACCAGGAGATGCGGCTCCTTTAAAGGCAAAAGGCACACAGTCAACAAAAAAGATAATGGCTACAATTTTTTGGGACTGTAAAGGAACACTATTGATAGATTTTAAAGAAAGGAATACCATTTGAATGGTGAGTATTATGCAGCCCTACTTCACCGGTTACGAGACGCCATTAAAGAGAAGAGGCGAGGGAAGTTAAGCAGAGGTGTCCGCCTCCTTCACAACAATTCCCCTGTCCACACAAAAGCCGGAAACTTCTGGACCTTACTACATATCTTGTATATTCGAATCCCCCTCCCCTCCTATTCCTAGTCTGATTTCAGCCATTAATGACTATCAACTTAAGTGTAGCACAAAATGGTTTAATATTGAGAATTGTATAATTGGTGATGCCATCACACAACGTATTTGCATGTAACTCATTCAGTAAAGATCTATTGGAAACAATATTTAGTATTTATGCATGGAATAAAATGTTCCATGAAATATTTTCTTTTTTTAAATATGACTAAAAATGAGGGTTTACTGAAGGCTGAAAATTTAAAAAATAATATCTCAGTTAGTATTCAAGATAGAGAAAAAAGAAAACAACAACATTTATAGAATATTATGTTTTGTAATAAAATTCATTCTATATCATTTTTTGATCTGACGTATAATAATGGAGATATTTGGATTTTTCGAAATTCCCCCTTTAAACCATCATCTCCTGGGTTCGATTGATGGACATTTGTAGAAATTTTTCAAAAATTTAGTAGTGAGTGAAAACTCAATAGATAATTTTCCATAAGGGAAATCTGCTAAAATGAACTGAGGAATGGTTTTAATATGTTTTTCCTTTTGTGTGATAAAAACAGAAACATTAGGATTAAAAGACTAAAATAAGGTAAGCAGCTGCTTACTGCAAGAGAGACACCTCCATAAGGTGTATCACCTCGGAACATGTAGTAAGGAGTGTTAGACATTGACTCCATGCCACCAGCAACAATAACATCTTGGTGGCCGAGCATGAGGCTCTGAGCTGCTAGCATGACAGACTTCATCCCCGAGGCGCAGACCTTGTTGATGGTAGTGCAGATGGTTGAAGGTGGGAGTCCGGCAAAGACCACTGCCTGCCTCGCAGGGGCCTGACCGACACCACCTTGGCACACATTTCCCATGTAGACCTCATCTACTGCATCTTTTGCTATACCTCCTCTCTCAACTGCATGCTGCAACACATAATTATTCTATATTACCCAGGAAATATATATTATTTATGTAATGGTAAATTAATACTAAATATAAATTAAAATACGTCTGAGACACACCTTCAATGCCCAATTAGCAAGAATATAATAAATTTAGCATGTTTCCTCATACACTATGCTGGTTGATCATGTTAAAAAACTCCTAAATTTAATCTAAATGAAAAGAAAATTATGTATTCATCATTATCCAAAACTGAAAAAGTGCTGTCAGGTATTAAGGGTTGACAAAGCGAGGAACCCTTGTAAAAACTCAGATGAAAGGTAACTATAGGAAATATGAGATATGTATACATATAAATTTATATATATATATATATATATATATATATATATATATATATATGTGTGTGTGTGTATGCATATGTAAATATTTGAGAGTTAAAATACCTGTATGGCAATAGCACCAAGCCTGGTTGCGGAGAGAGGGCTGAGAGAGCTCCTGAAGGATCCGATAGGGGTCCTAGCTCCACTCACTATGAATACATCTCCAGGTTTAGAACTATAGCTCCTCACTAATGGATTTATTCCCCTCCTTACTACCTACAACACACAGGCACAATAAATTACAGATCAAAGCACTAGTACAATCACAATTTAAATAAACTTATTTTAAACAATACAAACCGATGACAATAATTGATGCCTCATTTGGACGTTAAACTATACTGCGGGAGATCTATGGATTATATAATCTGCAATTGAATAATAATGAAGATAGTGAATGATAAGTGATAAAAAAAGGGAGCGGGAGAGGAGGGGAACTGTACTGACAGCTGTGCCCTTGATAAGGTCATCCATAGAGCAAATACTCGAAAGGGCATCAATTATAAATTTTAGAAAGATGAATGACTGATGCCAAAATAGTTAAGCTCGCATTAATTATCCCATCTTATCTATTTTAAAGAAGCAATAACGATTCATTTACTGTTAAATTTCATCTTATCTTCCAAATCATGTTAAGTAAGGGAGCAGGCACTCGACAGACAAGCCTTTATGAATGATCAAACCACGTGTTTCTTATATGTTGGTCATTAAGAAAGATACAAGGGTGGGCTGAAAATGACTCAAAGGAAACTATGTATGATATATGGATGTCCCGAAAACGAACAAATCTAAATGAATATTCTATATGCGACAAGAGGACATGAAGCTAGAAAAATGTATATGTAAAACTATTTTCTGCTACAAGACTGCTGTTAGATCGACAAAGACATTACGCGTTTAGTTAGGGATTAAAGAGGATTGTCAGTACACAATCTTTCAGTACAATTGAATCAAGGATTTCAATAAATTGACGACCAATCCAGAGTTATTTTTTAAGATCCTATAATAAGTACTGTAAAAGCTGCGTTGTCTATCAGGCAAGATTGTTATCTCAATTTCATTTGCAAATGTGAAGTTTCCTCAATGTACCATAGTCTTTATGTGATTGTAAAAGTTATTCATAAGTTCCGAAACATATAGGAGTGTAGCTTTTTGAAGTTTATCGGGCATTTTGTGAATTGAGTGAAGATAAAAGCACACACCCCCAGATAAATGGAGTCATTATTTCTATTCATAAACAGGAGGGGAAATTGTACATTTTCTCTCAGAATATTCAGAGAAATGTTTACCCTTGTGAATGAACAAATCGAATGGTAAATGTGCGAATAATTTGGGGCTAAGCTGAATTCTGTGACCTTTGCTGCTACATCCTATCAAAATGAAGTGAAGTGAATAATGTTGAAGCTATGCTACCATTAATAAAAATAAGATAAACGAAATAATCTAGTTTATTCGGCTTGTCATATCCTTGCAGATTTACTGAGTGATCAACCCCCGGTTTGCAAGGAGAACCTGGAATGAGTTGTTATCTTATACGTACCTTGGTCTCCAGTAGACTGACGTCTCACGTTGTATCCGGGGGTCTGTGGTGAGTTCACCTTATCAGCCTGCCTGTGGACGGGATCTAAGAAAGTCATAATTGTTTGCCATCCTGAGGGGTTATCAGACGTCTTTACTTGTTGGACTCCTGCTGATCCGTTGGCGAACTCGTGAACTAATATCTTCACTTGATGGGGATCGAACTTGCACCAATTTTTTAGCAGATTTCCCTTAAGGGAAATCAGCAATTGAGGTCGTACTCATGACGCGATTTTCGAAAATTTTCTTCAAATGTCCATCGATCCTACCCAGGAGATGACGAAAATGAGGTCCGTTCAAAATTATATATATATATATATATATATATATATATATATATATATATATATATATATATATATATATATGAGGGGTGTTGGTCTTTTTGGAGCTTTGGTCAATGTTGGTGAAATGACTCTTAGTTTATGCCAATATTTCGAGAATTTTTTTTTTCTCTTCCTCAGGGCTGTAAAAATTACATGTACTACATTATAATATTGCACATTGGTGTTATACATTGTTATAAAAGGGTGTGTTTTCCTTATTATTACTTACCAAGACTAAATATGTTTATAGACTAGTATACATTCTTATTGCACTATGACTAGGGTTATAGTAACCTTCCTTGTTTTTGTTTACATAGCAGGGTCACAGCCTTTTGTATGTTTTATATATTTATAGTATGGTGTAATTGTTTGTTAAACTATATTATAATTGTTGTACTGTGGTTCATATATTATTTTACAATGGTTATTGCTGTACACTATTTTAATTATTGTTATGTTTTGTTAAATCTATGTTATTGCCACTTACCACTATGTTATTGCAACTTATATTATTTTACAGTAATTATTGCTATGCACTATTACAATCATTGTCATGTTATTTTAAATTATAATTATTGTTGTGTTATGTTAAAGTTATTCCTATGTTGTATTTATGTTGCTATTTTTATTCTTATATTTATTATGTTATAACAACCATTCCTGTGTGTTACTAAAATCATTGTTATGCCTATATTAAAGCTATTCTTATGTTGCATTATTATTATTCTATTATGTATCTACAGTATTGTTATTCTATTATGTATTTACAGTATTATTATTCTATTATGTTTCTACGGAGATATTTTGAATTTTCGAAAATCCTTCCTCCCTCTGGTTCGATTTCAGCCATTAACGAACTTTATCTGTCTTTTTACCTAAAACGGTTAAATTACAAATTTCGTAACGATCAAACAAAAATTGCGACCGCTAGAGCGTTAACAGACAAATATATATATATATATATATATTTGTCTGTTAACGCTCTAGCGGTCGCAATTTTTGTTTGATCGTTACGAAATTTATAATTTAACCGTTTTAGGTAAAAAGACAGATCAAGTTCGTTAATGGCTGAAATCGAACCAGAGGGAGGGAGGATTTTCGAAAATTCAAAATATCTCCGTTATTATGCATCGGATCGAAAAATTGTATAGAATCAATCTTATTGCAAATTAAATTTTCTATAAATATTGTTATATACATTTATTCTCTATCTTGAATATTAACCGAGATATTTGCATTTTTATGAAGTCTGTGGTCGATTATAGTTCCGATTACACGGCCATCTTCGTCATTTCTCGGCTCAGGCGGAAGCTTCTTCTAACCTGTCGTTTTTAACCTTACCTTACCTTCCTTACTTTGTGAGATTTATGCAAATACGTTCTGTTCATCCGCCCCCCCCCTTCTTTAGTTCTTGGACTACTAAAATTTGAGTTATTAAAATATAAACTATTCTTACAATTCAGAAGCCGTTTCAGTTGGGAATTTATTTTAATTAACTGAAAGATTTCTCATTATCTAATCACGGTGGTATTGTGTTACCAGTATGCAGATTTCTCTATTGTAAAACTTCACGTGGGAAATCTGCTTAGTTTACGTAGCTCCTGCGTGACGGACTTTACTTACAGCTTACAGGTAGAGCTAGATGTACCCTGTTTTCGTTCTCTCTCAGGTAGGATCGATCGATTTTTTAGCTGAATGTTCGAGAATTACGCCACAAGTACAACCTCAGTAGCTATTTCTATTAAGGGAAATCTGGTAAGAAATGAATATAACAAATTTTAAAAAATCTTAGGTTTCATATGAATTTTATAAATATTGAGACTGGAGTATGTAGAAGATGGAAATACACGTTAAAGTTTTATTTTACTTTATGATATATTTTTTTTATTTATTATTGGATTATTTCAACAATAAGAACGCCTCTTCTTTTCTCGTTCATGTTTTTTATTTCAATTATTCAATTCTTATTAAAATGATGCCCTTCTTATTATAATAAAATTCTTGATTCTCTGTATTACGCAGATCTATTTCCTTTTTCAATTCCTTTCCTTTTATTTTATGTCTTTGGCTTCTCTAGCTAATCCTGTGCTGTCTAGAGTAGCCTTCCCTCCTCTTTCTCCCCTTTGCTCATAATAAGGATGTCAACTTTCATTTTACGTCCGTTACCTTAAGAAAGTTTCCCATAAATTTATTGAGTCTTAACAAAAATGTCTTGGATAAATGATATTGCTGGAAAAGCAGAAGATTTGCTTAATAAAATTGACCATGGTGCAGCTACTGTTTTGAATAAAGAAAAAAGTAAAAAAAATAAAATGATCGAAATTATGAAAGAAAATATTGCCAGTGAACAAGCCGTGTAAGTTCCTTTCTTTTTTGTTTTTATTTTTCTGGTTAAGGCCACCATTTCTGTATCTTATACCCTTCTTTTTTAGTTGAAGTTGAATATCATTGTATCTCCTTCCATCAATGACTTTTTGTTGGTTAGACAAGGAGCAAAGAACAAATTTGTAGCTGTAAATACATATAACAATTTTATATCTACCACTTCAAGTTGTTTATTGTCTTTCACAAAATCATATTTCATGAATGGCTGTCAGCAACAGCTTTTTTTCTTTGTGCCAATAATCTAACATTGTCATCGATTATTTTAGCTTGCTTCTCCTAAGGAAAATCAACTATTTGCTCGAAAGTGTTACAAATAAAGATCAAGCTTGCCCATTTCTGCAATTGGGCTAGGTAGAATGGGAAGGGGTTTATAGAGAAGAGAGTGCTTTCAGCCTTAATAAACCCCCACTACACTCATACGACTTTCTTGTTAAGCTATCATTTCACAAAACAACTCATGACCATCTTGCATATCAATATTTGTTTACTTAGAGTTTGTATTACAATTGTTTTTGCAGATTTCCCTTAAGAGAAATTAGCTATTTAGGTTGTCCGCATGAAGCAAATATTGAATTCTTCAAATGTCCATCGATCCTGACTAGATGAATTTATATATTGCAATTATTGTTTGGTTCTTACCAACTATATATTTGAACATTTTATGTAAAAAGGAAGGTCAACTTTGTTATCAGCTTAAACTGGACCAGGGGAGATGGAAAATGAAAAAAAAAAAAAAAAAAATTGAAATATCTGTTTTTGTGAGTCAGATTGAAAGATGTTATATAACTAATTTTGTTTTCTATATCTGTTGTTCTATGCATATTTTCTCTTGGTCTAACTAGGAGTAATATTAACCCAGGTATTTGTATTTTTTTGTTTTCAGCCTTTAGTAAGCCCTTTCTCGTGTTCGTCTCACATTAACCAGAAACCTGTATATTACGAATTGTCTTATTTCAAGCATAATTTTGACATATTGTTTTCATTGGACAAGGAGGAGTGTGGGTTTAGGGTAGGAGTAAAAGTAGGAGTAGCATCTAAACATCTATGATTATGTTTGTTTGAAAAATTTTATGTGATCACTCTTGTTGGGTATTTAATGTTCTATTTTTATTCTATATAGTATTCTCTAACTCAAGCATCAACCGAATTTGTATTGTTTAGATTTCAGTCTTTAGTTAACCCTCACTTCTATTATATGATTTTTTAATAAAGCAATTCTATGAATAAACATCTCGCGCCCAGCTTAAATTTCAAGATCAGTATAGCCTTCTTACTACAGAAAAAGTAAAGTATAGAATGTGGGATGATGCCATCTTGTATTGTAGCAGGTGATATAGCATCAGTGTCATAGACGTTTTTATATGGACTTATTATAAAATATTAGCAGATTTCCCTTGAGTAAATGTCCTGTAATGTCCTAGTGGTCAAAATTTTGATTATCCCTAAATTAATCATTATTTAAATTGTAATCTTAAACATAATTAAATTATGATCATCGTATGTATATTTTCATGTAAAACTAAAATCAAGAAATGGATAAAATTTGACAACTGGGAGTACAACTTAAGAGAAGGACCAAATATTCATTTCAAAATATTATGTTACGGATCATCTCACATACAGCTTCAATTTTTTCTTGTTTATGAATGGTACTTACTCAGGGGAAATTGGAAATATAATGTGACATGACGTAATTGGCATCTCAGTCACACTTATGAGAAATCTATTTATATTACATAGGCCCCTCTATGATGGACTTTTGTTCTGTTCCTTTTGTTAAGAAATTCATTTGCTGGGATAAGTGTTACTCTCGTTTCAGCAGTTTTGAAATTATGCTATTTTCTGTCAATGCTTCTCACAATTAATCAATGGTCTGTTTTTAAAAAAAAATTGTAAAGTCTTTTGTATTGTGGTTTAAAAATTAAAACAAATATTCTGATTGGCATTTTCCAGCCTTTGCAGGCATAAAATAGCGAAAACTATTGTCTTACTCCTAGAAGAGAGTTGAGTATGTGCAAAAGGATGACAACATTTTTCAAATATGTATTAGTTAATTGTTAACTTATGTTGGACACCAACATTTTTTCTGTTATATATTATGATTTTACTACAATAATTTTAATGTCTCAGTATGGCAAGAAAAAAGGTAGAGATTTAAGTGCTCAGTATAGTTGTTTGGTTTTAGTGTTGGCAAGTATAGTCCTCCTGCTGTGAAGAAACCGACTTTCAGTAGTCCCAGCACCATTCCTGAAAGAAATATACCACCACCTAGTGATGACCCAATCCTGAATTACCTCAATAATTCCGAAGTTGACATTGACTCACTAAAAGAGGTATACTATCATTTTCACTCACTTCTAACATATTAATTATTTTAGTTTATGGGGTTTACTGATAGTGTGTTTCTTTTTACAATCATTTTTAAAATACCTGTGGTTATCAAAAACTTACAAGAATAGGCTTTAAGCATTATTGGAAAGTTAATTAAATAAAGTTATGTCTTGTCCCTGGGAGATCAAATGAGACATTCCAGTTTGATAAAATTTGGAATGAAGGACACTTCGGACAATGTAAGTTATTCTGCTAATTTTCAGATTTTTATATTAACATTTTTTTTTAAATACAGAAATGTAAACAAATGAAAAATACTCATGACCAATGAAAAGCCCATCATGCAGGGGTTGCGTAAACTAAGCAGATTTCCCATGTGAAGTTTTACAATAGAGAAATTTCACGAGAGCCAAGCCAGTCAAGGAAACGGCCGAACTAGCTTTTGGCGGGAAAGTAACTCTCGTCCGTTAGGCGCCCAGATTTAATAAAAATGCTAATATCTCGGTTAATATTCAAGATAGAGAAAAAATGTATATAACAATATTTATAGTAAATTTAATTTGCAATAAGATTGATTCTGTTTTTCGATCCGACGTATGGTAATGGAGATATTTCAAATTTTCGAAAATCCTCCCCTCTAAACCCCCCCCCCTCCCACTGGTCCGATTTCAGCCGTTAACGAACTTGATCTTTTTTTTTTTTTTTACATAAAACGACTAAATATCGAGTTTCGTAACGATTAAACAAAAATTGCGACCGCTAGAGCGGAAACAGACAAATATATATATATATATACATACAGTTTTGAACGGACCTCATTTTTGTCATCTACTAGATAGGATTGATGGACATTTGAAGAAAAATTTCGAAAATTCTGTCATGAGTACAACCTCAATAGCTGATTTCCCTTAAGGGAAATCTGGTAAAAACACATACTTGCAATTGACTGCAACTTTTTACTTAATTATTGTGGAATGAAAGTTCAAATACCAATAAAATGAATTTTAGCCGAGATTTTTTCATTTTTGTTTAAAAAATTAAATAAATACAAAAAGGTATTTGAAAGTTAAGAATACCTCCATTATATGAGTCGGATTGAAATATCTTAAACTAATCCTGTATAACTATTGATGCTCTACAATTGTTGTTCTATGCATTTTGTCGTCACTGAAATATTAAGCGAGTTATCCATACTTTCTTGTTTTCGGCCTTCAGTGAACCCCTGCTTCTGATCATAGGATTTTTATTTAGAAAAAGAGAATATATGTTAATATGAGATCAGTAGTGTGTTATGCAGTGATGTGGGAAGTATGCTTAGCTCCTTCGTGACAGACTTCTTGTTTCTTAGATAATTAGTGAGGACACGGAGATGACAGATTTGACATGGTTTGCCCAAGTCGAACTAAATTTATTTATCATCTATGAAAATATAGATACTTCTAGAGTGTAGTTATTAGTTGTACAGTCCTTTATTTTACAATTATAAATTGTTTTCAACAGTTTTTGACATTAGTTTTGAATACCAATTAAATTAATTTGCATAATACTCAATGTGGACCGGATCCTAGTTCTTGTTAGGACCAATAAAACATTTAGGGAATGCCTAAATTTGTTAATATTTATAACAATCTACAGGGGGAAACTGGTCTATGGAGGTGCATATAGAGTACTTTTGAAATCTATATTTTAGTATAAAGTATGCAAAAAATCAATAATTGTACCTAATTCTTACTGAAACGAATGTAAGTAAATAACGCAATAAAAAAGATATTCTGGTCTCACCTCCTCTTTATTGTTTTAAAGCAGATGTTTCATCCTCCTGGGGATTTATAATGCTCTGTTTAAAATTATTCGCCTAAGTCAATATACAACTAAAAACCTAGCAGGAGAATAAAAACTTGACATTAAGCCTTAACCAATGTGGTAATTTTTCAACAATAGCCAATCTAAAAAAGTCCGTTATGCAGGGGCTGCATAAACTAAGCAGATTTCCCACGTGAAGTTTTACAATAGAGAAATCTGCCTAATAACAACTGTAGTAGTAAGAAACCTCTAAACCTAAAACATTATTTAGGGCCTAATAACCCAGTAGTTTCTAGCCCCAAAAAACAGTTAACCTAACCTCTAAACCTATTCACGAGGGACGAATAGTTATGGAAACGGCCACCAGAGCTCTCGGCGGAAAGTCCGAACATAGCCTACTGGCGACCACACGCAGAATACAAATGCAAATATCTCGGTTAATATTCAAGATACAGAATAAATGTATATAACAATATTTTAGTAAATTTAATTTGCAATAAGATTGGGTCTATACAATTTTTCGATCCGATGCATAATAACGGAGTTATTTCGAATTTTTGAAAATCCCCCCCTCTAAACCCCCCCTCCCACTGGTTTCAGCCGTTAACGAACTTGATCTTCCTTTTTACATAAAACGATTAAATTACCGAGTTTGGTGACGATTAAACAAAAATTGCGACCGCTAGAGTGTTAACAGACAAATATATATATATATATATATATATATATATATATATATATATATATATAAAATTGTAACCTCTGTCTGTACTTTTTTGCGAAATTTCACGATAACTTTTCGTTTCACATGTCATAGACACCATAACTGCATTTTGTTTCTTTTGTGTCTGTTTGTTTGTTTGTTACCTTTTCACGCATAAACGGCTAAACCGAATTTTATGAAACTTGGTATGTATATTACAACTAACCCAACTTAGACTTTAGGCTATATTAATATCCTCTGAGACGAACAGGAGTGGGGGTTATAAGGGAAGCCAGAAATTAAAAATAGCAATATTTCGTTTCCTATTGGTTTTTCGGCAAATATGAACATAACAAAAGTTGTTTATTTTGTTATTTAGAGTAACTTTTGTTATATACCTTTTTTTCGTATACCGAATTATAAACGTGATATGCGCTAAAACCTATAGCGGAAGTGAACAATTTTATTTGGGACAAAAGACCCAACCGAAATAAATAAAACTCGGTATATGTATTAGCACTAACGCTTTCATTATAACAAACCATACCAACATTTCTAGGGACCCGCAGGAGTAGTGGTTATAAGGGAAGCCAGAAATTAAAAATAGCGATATTTCGTTTCCTATTGGTTTTTCGGCAAATATAAACATAACAAAAGTTGTTTATTTTGTTATTTAGAGTAACTTTTGTTATATACACTTTTTGCGTACACCGAATTATAAACGAGATATACACTATAAACTAAAGCGGTAGTCAACTATTTCATTGGGCGCTAACGATTAAACCGAACTTAAAAAAACTCGGTATGTCAATTAGCATTAATTCTTCCATGATTATAAGCTATATTAAAATTTTTAGGTTAGAACGGGAGTGGGGGTTATAAGGGGGACCAGAAATAAAAATTCACGATATTTCATTGCCTATTTTAATTTTAATGTTTTTCGACAAACATGCACATAACAAAAGTTGTTTACTTTGATATTTAGATTAACTTTTTTTTTTTTTTTTTTTTTTTTTTATACATTTCTCCAGGAACAATGTGTGGAGCAAGTAATTTGGGTAGAAATATTGATATGCTCAACAATTCATTCCAATTTATTCTATGAGGTACCTCACCTGGAAAAATTAATTCAAATCTATGTTAATATTTTGTCCTTAATAACTGAAATCAATGCATAATGCACAGGAGACGGGAAATATGACAATTTGGAGGACAATGAAGACTTACATAAAAAATTAATTTTATTATTAACAAATGCCAACAACGGGTATTAACCCTAAACACTGGGACGGGTAAATGTCATATATCAAATATTGTGTAAAGTAAAGCCTTGCCAAAAAAATACCATCGCCATTCAGCCTCAAATCAATTCCTGGGCGAAGCCGGGTATCTGAGCTAGTATATATATATATGTAGTTTTGAACGGACCTCATTTTCGTCATCTCCTGGGTAAGATCGATGGACATTTGAAGAAATTTTTCGAAAATCGTGTCATGAGTACAACCTCAATACAGTGGAATCTCTGTTAACCGGCCACTTCGGGACCGGAGCCTGGCCGGATAACGAAATGGCCGGTTAAACCGAATTCTTGTCAGAGTAAAGAAAAGTATGCAATAGAATTGTTTAATAAAGACATGTATTATTTAAAAAAATCTAGCATTTTTAAAAAAAATCGTATTATTAAAAAAACAAAAATCCTGAATTGACTGACGGTATCGGCGCCAGTCGTTGACAGTACTTTTTCCCACGCGTAGCTCGTCACAAATCCTTTTCACTGGTTCGCCTCTATCTAAACGTTCAAGAGCGTCTATTTTTTGTTTCATATTCAAAACTACTCGTTTACGTTTGTCACTCATTTTAGAACAAAAATATAACGTCCGTCCGAGATAAAATGAAGGGGTAGACTGATTGTGAGACCTATATATTCCCAGGAAGAGCTGGACACCAGCCCGCGAGCATGTCTCGGCAAGTCTCGACTCCTTCCCGCCTCAGCGTTGCCGACCGGTTAAACCGAGGGCCGGCTTATCCGAGGCCGGATAAGAGGGATTCCACTGTAGCTGATTTCCCTCAAGGGAAATCTGCTAAAAATGATGATCTGCAAGTAGAATCTGATCCATACGTATAATTTGAAACTTTTAATTCCTGTTTGTAACACACTTTCAATTAATTGTTTTCCAACACTTTAATTGTCATTGTAACTATTTATCTATTTGTTCAAATAGAAAATAAATGAAAAGACTGACATATGTCTGAGCAAAGAGGAACCAGAGCCACTAGAGATTGTGCTTGAAGAAAGTGGGCGGACTTTTGGCCTTCCCAGTCGATCTGATGAGAATCAGCTTCTTAGAAATGAAGTTAGAAGTCTTAGTACTGAAGTTGGTCTACTTCTTTCAAGGTCTAAATCATCTGAAAGAGGTAAAGAACAGTTGATATTATTCTGTTAATTGTGTACTTACATATATATATATATAAGTAAGATGGTAATAACGCACACACACCCACAAATACATACACTTAAACATCTTGAATAATTTGATTGTGATTTTCGTTTATTAATGAACTATTAAGGATTGAATGTTGCTGGGAGCTTTCTACTTCCTTCTGATGAAGTATTGTCTTTTCAGAATTGGCTCTTGTTAAATCATTACTTTGCAAGAAAGAAAGTGAAGTTGTTGTTTTAGAGAAAGAGATACTTTCATTAAAACAGAGACTAAATAATGCAGAAAGTGAAAACTCTCAGCTTTATAATGAAAATTTGAGGTAATCTTAGGTTTTAACATATTACGATTGTAGTTATTATTTTCCAGACTTAATTAGTGTCTTTCTGCAGGTTAAAAAGTGAGAAAGAAATAGATGAAAATGAGAGAGATGAAAGAAAACTCTCAGAAATAGAGCTAGAACACCAGAAGAGAGAGGATGCTTTAAAAGGGGACATCGCTGCACTCCGGATCAGGTATTTGTCCATCCAATTCAGCTCCAAATGTGTTTCTTTAATTAAAAACAATTCAAAAAAGAAAAAAAAACATGATAAGTATCATGCTAAACCTGAAATCACTATAAGTAAATTGAGCAGACTGTCCAATATACTTTTTCCATAAACGTACTTGATACATTTACAGAGGTCAAGTTGAAATGCTGCTCAGTCACTCTATCACTAATGGATCATATTTGACATAATATAACTATTGCAAACCACCTTCAATTTCATGCTTCCTCTTCAATAAAGGTCCACTTTATTAAAGCGTAGTATTAAAGCATAGCATGAAACTTATATTATTGGAATAATCGTACGCAAGAGCAGGGGATCATATTTTCTCTGTCAACTTTGCTTATGAAGCTGATTATGTACACAATATTTTATCACATTAGTTTTAGATTTAATTTTGATTAGAACATAATATAAAATATCATGACTGATATTCACTTTATATTGTAATCACATAAGAATAGTTATAGGAAGGCCCATCATCACATGGTTGATTAATAGTACCAAGGAGTAGTTAAAATACCTTCATAAAATATTTGGTGCTAACTATTATTCTCTTGTTTTTAATTAGCAAAGGCTCAACAAAACTCCATCAATATCAACAAATTTAAAGAAAACAGAAGTAATATTCAAGTTAAAGCAGAAGTAATATTCGAGTTAAGAAAATTAAATATATAGAACAACAGTTACAGAACATTGAATATTTATATTTAGCAAGATTGGCTCTATATAATTTTTCTATCAAACTTAAATATATTGGAATTTGATTTGTTGAGCTAAAATTTCATCTTCTGTTTTTAATAGATGTTTTATTCACAGGGTCAACGAAATAGAGCAGTGTTTACTGAAGGCAAAGAGTGAGAGTTCTAAGGAACTATCGGAAGTGAATGCACGACTCAGTGAAGCTAGGCAAGAGCTTGAAGATTACCGAGCCAAGGCACAATGGACACTTGCAGAGAAAGATAAACTCATCAATGCCCTCCGTAATAAAGATAGTCATGATAGTTCTGATCATCTCCACACTCTAGAGCTACAGCAATTACGGTATCAAACTTAATCACACACAGTTTGTTCATTTTATAATTTTTTTATTTTTCTTCAGTGCTGTACAATTCTTACTGTATTATTTCATGTTGAGTTATCGTTTTAAAAATTACAGTAGTGGAAGTGAATGTTACTTTCTAAGTGAAATATTGTAATTGTAATAATGGCTAGAAGTATGAAGAGAAAACGTATTGTATGCGCAATTGGACAGAAACTAAGTATTTTACAACTGGACAATGGTTAGTTTCTAAATTAGCTTCTTAAATAGGTGTTGTTGTAACAACTATTAAGGGCTGGAAAAAAAAAGGGTTTGGTTTTGGGCATTATGGGGTCTTGAAAGACATATAGTGACTCCACTTTCAGGACCCATCATGAAAGGAAAAGCAGTCCAGTTGCACAAAAAATTAGGCGGTGACGAAACGTGAGTTTAGGGCAAGTGAAGGTTGGTTGTGGAGATGGAAAAAATCGCTATGACAAGTTGTTATTTCAGGTGAAAAACGTTCAGTTGGTGATGTTGCTTAAAGAACTCATTGAAATATTTTTGTTAGAAAATAAACTTATAGCAAATCAACTCTTCAACATCGATGAGTCAAGACTAAATTATAAAATGTTCCCACAAAAAACTTACTTCAATGAAAGAAAACTGTCTCAGAAACCAAACTGGTGAAAGACAGACTGACCTTTGCTATAAAAATGTCGTTACTTGTTATTGGCAAGTCAACAAGCCGAGGGCTTTTAAAAACCTTAACATGGAAGCTTTTCCAGTTTATTATCAAGCTCAAACAGATTGTAATTTGTTCAAAACATGGGAAATACGCCACTGCTCTGTTAGAGAAAACAGAAGAGGGTTTTGATCTTTTCGAAGAAATGAAAAGTCTAAACACTAATTTATTCTCACCTGGTTATCCATCTTTTTTAGTGTTCCAACCATCCTTTGGTGACAGATAATCGAGTTGCTACTGTATATATGTACATATACATATAGAGTTTATAGTGCATAGAACGGAATAATGTCTTTGTCTAATCTGGGTTCAGACTTTGTACTTAACTGGGTTTGAGCCTGTCATTACCAATTGTTTCATAAAGATCTCACAGATGACAAAGGGATCTTCTGTGATTTAAATCAGCTAACCACTACACTTTATTGCTGCTAGAATTTGAATTGATCACCATATATTAGATCACCATTAGATCTTCACATTTATTATATTACTTATGTATCCGGAAACAAAAAATGTTAATATGCGTCCAGTATTATTTCATGCCCCCTCCCAAATTCACATCATCACAGCATTCTACTGCCAGTATTACATCTTACTTCGTAAATATATCCAATAGAGATAGCCCAGATAACATATGAACAAGCTTAGAGGGTGTTATAAGAGCCTCCTGCTTACCAATATTGGCTAGCATATATGCTTCCTTTTGTACATGTTTTGAGTGAGCCATGATCCAAAATGGTCTTATATTTTCACATCATCACCTTGGGGGCTTTTTCTCCAGTTTGACCTACCATCCTCTTTGTTCAAAATGAAAAAGATACTGCAATATAAGTAATCATAATTATCCTTATACAATTACTATAACAAACTTGGCATTTTAATATTGTTATCACAACAATATATAATGACAGCTAAAAATTCATTTACACTGATTTGTATCTTTGCTTTAATTAAAAATCTTTTTACATCAATCAACTTATATCCACTATTAATTATTTAATATTAAAATATGATAACAAAATATGCTTTTATGTTTAGTAATCATTTATATCTTTTATTTATTTAGTGAAGAAAGAGATAAGTTGGTGGATGAACTAGAGGAAGTGAGGAGCAAACTAGAAAGATCTCGGAAGGAGGAATTAGAAGCAGAAAGGAGACTTGAGGGGGTTCGAGAGGAGACAGCAGCTGCTGTTCGAACGGCCCAAGCTAGGTTAGCAGAGGAAACTGCACGGAGGCTAGCTGCTGAGGAGCATTCCCTTTCCCATGCAGAGGTATCTCCTTGTCATTTAACACATTTTTTTTCCTTAATTTAGTTATGCCTAGAAGAAAAGATGATAGTAAACTAGTCTGGACAAATATTTGTCTATCATGGATAACTGACCAATTACCTATTACAATATCGGACGATTACCAACAACTACATCTTTTAGTTAATTAGCACTGAATTATTTTGGAAGCTTCTCTATATTAGTAGCTTTAGAGGTTATAATTTTTTAATGACATGCTTTAAAAAAAAATCATCAATGCTTTATTAACTGTTTGTTTGAAGCTAGTCTTAATTACCACTCCCTATTGTATTTGTTCTGGTAGAGATGAAATATTCTGAATTGATTACGATACATAGGAAAATTGTTGTGTGTTTTAAGGAGTTGCAGAGTGTACGAGAAGAGCTATGGAGACAAGTAAGCTCTCTGAATGCCCGGCTGAAGGAACGGGAGAGAGAACTGAGTAGATTGAGAAGGCAGTTATCAGAGCGTGTGATTAGCCGGCCAGAACCTGAGCTTACTGCTGCCCTAGTACAGAAACAGGAGACTATCCAGCTACTCACCGGTGAAATCAGCCAGCTCCGATTGCAGCTCGACAGAGCAAAGGTAATTATTTACTTTCTATCTTTATTGTTCCTCCATGTGTTTTAGTGTTATAAAAAAGTACAGGAGGTTTTATATATATAAGTTCTTATAACACTGCTTGGAGATATATTTAGTCAGTTTGGTGGAAAATCGTCATGTCATTGGAATATAATAGATAATTTTTGATTAAGTTCATTCGGTTAATTGAAAGTATTTTTGGGTTGTATGCATGTTTTCCATGGAATCAGATTATATGTCCCTGGCTTTTGGTCTTGGTAAACTGAGACTAAAACTAAAAAAATCTGATGTGGGCACCACTTGACTTCCTCGTACTCTTATTAAATAAAATAAACAAAATGTATTTGTGCTCCTTGAAATGCTTCTCTTCATTTAAAATGATTTGAAAGTTCATTTGAATGTTATTTAAATGTCTGTCCCAATGCATTGGACTAAAAAATCTCGTAGAACATAATTTATAAATATTTTCATAATTCTGTACAGATCTTTTATATCTCTAATAGATTTGGAGAAAGTTGCAATTTTTTATTCCAGCCCTTACTTTGTACAAGGAAGTAAGAATTGAATCCCACTTAATAAGACTTAGATTTGAGGAACAAGAATGCCCTTGATCAAGTTGGGGAATTTCTAGGAATGAAAAAAAATATATATTCTAGCTGAATATATATCCTAAGTAAAAATTGTGTAGGCCAAAATTGGCTTGAAATTGAGAACAGCTTTAGCCCTATGAAAAATCTTGATATAACTAATTAAAATTAAAAAGTCCCTATTTTTTGCAGTTTAAGTACTCCTGATGTAATTTTTGAAAAATTTCCTCATGTCCATCAATCCTGCCCAGGAGATGATGAAAATGATATCCGTTCAAAACTATATATAATTTGTCAGTAATGCTTTGGTAGTCACAATTTTTGTTTGATCATTACCAAACTCAATATTTAAATGTTTTATGGGAAACTAAAGTTCAAGTTTGTTATTGACTGACGTTGGACCTGTCGATTGAGTACATTGGAACCATTGGATTGGTTTTTAGTATATAAATTTCTGAAAATTGAATAAAAAAATTGAATTTAAAATATTTACCATGAAATATTTAATATGAACACATGTAGCCCTATCCTTAAAAATGGTGTCAAGTTAAGATATAATAGTTGATTAGTAGAATCATTTAGTTCATTTTATTTTCTATTTCAGATGTCTTTTGTTGATTAATTTATTTTGTAATTAAATATATTGATTTTAGGTTATGTTTGGTGATATTGGGAATGAGTGCCGCCGAATAAATGTCAATGATACAGATGATGGTGAGTTTATCTATTAATTATTTCCATTTATTATTCTATTTGTGTAAGTGACATTGCTAAGTACTACTTTCATTATAAATATCCTGGGACTCACTTGGTAAACTTCACTATATTTGACATGTTATATCTATATTATGATTTCTAATAGCTATTCGGAATAGAAAATTTTACAAAAAATAAAGTTATTTGTTGTATAGTTGATTTTGAAAATTATTTTTTGAACAAGTAAACCTATTTAACTGCCCTGGATGTGAAGTAAAAAGTAGCAGAGAAATGATAAATGGAATAGGTAGATGGTTTACTTCTACTAATAGCTGCTTCTTGATCGTAGTGTTCAGAGTTTTTGGCATTTAAAACATTTTGTAAAAAAGACATAATTATGTAACTAAAATAAAACAGTTGAAAACTATCAAAGAAGAAATAAAGTCTTTTAATTTTAAATAATCATGTTCATTAATGAAAATAGTATAAACAAAAAGACTAAATAATGAGCTAACTTATGCTATGAATGGAAACCAAAATTACTTTCTTGTCAACACAATATTAGCGGTCATTAGTGGTTTCTTTCTATGTCATCAGACCAGAATATTTGGTTAATTGGGGGAGAACCATTAATATGAAACTGTTAATGTAGGCTGTGTAAAAAATGATAGAAGTTATGATCTCTCTCATATTTGACTCTTTAGGCTCCCTTTCCTACCTTGATGTAGAGTTGCTGTCATCTGAAGCTCATTTCCAATCTTTGATCAAATTAGCTAAATCATCAAGCAAGTCTTTCCTAGCTGTGCACAAGACGAGAATCTTGTGCTAGGTGCAATTCCCAGTGAGATATGCATTTTCCAGTGTTTACTTAATCATATATTAAATCAAATCAATTTATCAAAATTCATAGCTATGGCAAAAACCAAAAATTTCAAAGTTCATAAAGGTTGATGGCATAATTATTTTTTATGTACTGGCAAAATTTTAATCTTCCATTCTATATCATTATTGATTCGTCGATACAAATATTTTTATTTGGCGCATAATATTTTTGAATTTATTTAGAGTAACTCACACCTTGTATAATCTGTCAGAAGATGGTATTGAGTTGTCAACTAAATGAAAATAGGGTAGTAACAATTGAAATCTATTCCAACTCATATATGATCCTCAAAACATTACATTATACATTTGGTTTGTACCCCAATGTTCTATTGTAGGAAAATAACTAGTTCCCTTTTGTAAAAGAAGTCTGATAAAAACCTTCATTTCAGCAATTTCGTGTTTCCAAAAAAAAAAATAAAAAAATAAGTACTCAAGTCTTTGCACTGTGAAATTTGCCGTATGCAATTTAAACCAATATTTTCTTGAAAAATAAATATTTCAGGATTTTTTTTATTCCCCCCACAAATTTTCATTGATATTTGAAGTGGTCGCATGAGGAGCATCTACATTGCATTCTTGTTCAAAAGTTGTGCCATCTTCAGGTTCTGAGATGAGTTCATTATCACTGTATTCACTTCAATCGTCAGAAGGTTCAATATTGCTACTGTTGTTAACATTTCCAACCAAAAATTCGTCAGATTCTGACTCACTAAGATTAGCAATATTCAAGTTCGGCTTGAGTGTGTGTGTGTGTGTATATATATATATATATATATATATATATATATATATATATATATATATATATATATATTTGTCTATTACCCCTCTAGCGGTTGCAATTATTGTTTAATTGTTACCAAACTCGATATTTAGTCGTTTTATTTAAAAAGAAAGATCAAGTTCGTTAACGGCTGAAATCGGGCCAGGGGGTTTAGAATTCTGGAGGGTGGTTTAGAGGGGAGGATTTTCGAAAATTCGAAATATCTCTGTTACCATATGTGGGATCGAACAGTTGTATAGAACCAATCTTATTGCAAATTAAATGTACTATAAATATTTGTATATACATTTATTCACTATCTTGAATATTAACCGAGATATTTTCATTTTTCAGTTTTTAGCCATCAGCAAACCGCCACTTCTACTCATGTTACATAAACAATACTCTGTCACATAATAAATCACATTATTCGAAGTTTAAATACCAAAAATTATATTCAAGAGACCTTTATTATACGAGATACTCGTACATGCAAATATGTCCTGGTGACACCCCCCCCCCTCCCCTGTCTTAAGGTTTTGGACTACTAAAATTTGAATAATTGAGATAACAATTATTGTGACTCATTATTAATTACAGTACTAGATATAGAAAATAGTTCTCAATAAAATCAATATGTTATATTCTGATATGTTTCAGTAATTGTTTTTCTTTCCGGTGTGATGCAGGCAGAACCATTTGTTTACATTTCTAACCTAACACTTCCTGTCGGCAGGTTATTGAAATTGGATGAAACTTTTCTTATTTCCATTTGTATTTATTTGTGGTGATGTTGTGTTACCAGTATGTAGATTTATCTATTACTAAACTTCACGAGGGAACTCTGTTTAGTTTTGCAGCCCCTGCGTGATGACTTTTCCTTTCCGTATTTTAGTATTTATTATTTTATTGTAAACAAATAGACCCAAAAATATTTAAAATCGACAAAAATATAATGTTTTCAATTCAAGATCTGACATTACACTGAAGAACTTACTCGCTGTTCTGAGGCGACAAGTCGAAGGATGGCTATATGAATCAACTCGTAGTGGGATTCTGCAAAGATCTTGGTCTAACAAAAGCCAACTATGAGATTATTCATAGAACTCCCCTCCCCCCAAAATAAAAATATAAAAAGAATCTTAATTAATTTATTCTTAATAATATAGTATGATTAAATCAATTTGGCTTCTTGGACCAGAATCCAAAAATTGCCGTGGCAGTCAACATGTTAAGGATTAGTGTACCTATTGAAGTTTTATTTCTTTGTTATTTATGTTTTCCCTATATGTGACTGATTATTTGAGCTGTTTCAGCAAAGGCCCAAGTGCCACTAATGGGACAGGGCCCCAGGCGGATGCTGGAGGTTGGTGTGAAAAGGGCGTGGAGGTGTGTCTCATCCTTGCGCATTGGGCGAAGGCACCCCATCTCTCGTCTAGCTGTTTACTCTTACTTAGTCGGTTTATTTTTTCTAATTTGTGAATTAGTTCTTAATTAACTTCTTTTCCCATTTACTAATTTTCCTTTATTGTTTCAGACTGCTCTACATATTTGGCTCTTCATTGTGTTGTTCTCATATACTCCTGAAAACCACTGAATCCTCCTACTATTTTGTTCTTATTGTGATATTTTTGTTGTTCCCTACTTAAAATTATATTGCATTTTATAAACTGATTTATACTATAATTATAATGATGTTAGCAAAAAGCCTGTGTCATGATTTTTATCCTTTTGTAGAGATGAGATCCTCATGCTTCGATGAAGTATTAGGCTTATTAGTTTTTTTTTTTGACAAAAGTAAATTAGATATTCATCCATTTAAATGAAAGTGACATATCTATGTTTTGACATGTTTACATAGACGCACACATATATGTATATCCATATGCACTCTGACACAAATTACAAAGGTTAGCTTAATAACAAACAATAAATTAACTATGTACTTATGTAAATATGGATAAGTCCAGATGACCACAAGAGGAACCAAATGACATTTTGATCTATGTTAAGCACTATCTCCATTTCTGTTACGTAAAGCTACATGTTTACTGACTAATCATTTCTTGGAATATGCTGGGTACTAGCACAAGCTGGCATTGTGGAAGGGGGTCATGTGACACAAAGTGATTCTGCACTGGAGATAAAAAAGAAAATGGGGAAGAATAAAGGGGACTTTTGGAAAAGTCTGTAAAGAATATTTACAGGAAAGGTTCTACTGTAATATTAGTGCACTGTTACAATAAAGACCTAAGTATCGAACATTAAAGATATGCTGAGTCCTGGGACCAGTCAGATAGTGCCTCATCAGTGGACTAATTCAAGGCTGTATACTCATTTGAGTAATATATCTCAGTCTCATTAATTTTGTGGAGAGGGGGATCGTAGAATATGCCTAGTCTTTTTCTTGTCATTAAAACTAGTAGTTTTATAGTATATATTTCAAATTCTAAAGGAGAATAATTAATATGATTGGGCATGTTGGTACATTTGGAAGGAAACAAAGGTATATCGTAACACTGGTCCAAACCTAACATAAAGTGATAGATTGTATTTCATAAACTGTGACGAATCCCCTTTATAGGGTACCTTTGTTACATTTTTGGATATTTTATTTTCTACCCGTCTAATCATACATTTTTTATGAATCTTTTTCATAATGTATAGTTTCTTGTAATATTTATGCACTGTAGTAGCTGATCCACTCGGTAGATATGTGGTCAAGTAAATTTTCATATAAAATAACAAGGTTTCTGGTTCTGTTGAAATCTGTCCTAATTACTCAAGTTTGTATGTGTTGATTTTCAAGAACAAGGTTTATTGGTTGAACTTTTTATATTGACATTTCCTTGTGCCCTTGTTCATATTTCTTGTGTATAAAATGGCATTTGTGGAAGTGATAAGCCAATTATTATTAATGTCCATTTTCCCCCCTTTTGTATACATAAAAGGAAAAACAAAAAACAGAAAAGGGTTTAATATTGTCCCTAAGCTTAAAAAGTAATTTACTTAAAATTCGTATACTAATAATAAAACTCTAGTACAGTTTTATTGGATCATTTATATTTCATTAAATATGTTAATTATTTTTAAATATTTAAGGACCTTCCTTGTTTGAGGGCTTTTGTGGTGTAATAGTTCTTGTAGGTTGTGAGGTATGTTTACTGTTGGTATTCTGCAGTCTATAAGTATGCTGCTTGTCAATATTGTAGTACTTTTAAGCAAGTCAGTGGTTCTACCTTTGTCATTGGATAATTGTGGTGTATCTGACAAAGGCCGTGTCGTAATCATGCCTGTAAGACTTCTCCCCTTGTTGATCTTTGGCTACTCGAAGACATTCTCAAGGTTTGTGTTTTTAATTCTCTGAATTTTGTGTTTGTCAGTAAACTCTCTCTCTCTCTCTCTCTCTCTCTCTCTCTCTCTCTCTCTCTCTCTCTCTCTCTCTCTCTCTCTCTCTCTCTCTCTCTCACTAAATCCAGACACATTTTATAATGTATTTAATAGCTTTGCATATAGTTAATTGGTATATACCAGGTCTGTAGTTCTGTTGCAAGTTTCTCATATTTATATATTTTAGTATTAACTTTTATATTCATTTGTCCATGTATCCAGTAAAATATAATTGCTTTCTTTTAGTCACTTTGTGAAATCTAATGTATTAATTTTCTCTTGTATTCATATGGTGAGCGGATATGTTGAATAAGGTACTATGATGGACTGTATTGAACTGTACGAGACAGTGAAAACACATATTTTGTTCTGTTGTAAGTTAGTAATATTTTGTATTCCAATAAGTACTGCTTGTAAGTAAGTACTACACTTGGTTGAAAAATGTTATAATCCGAACATGAATATTTAATTATTTACTGAGGCAGCAAAGCCACATTGGTCAATTTTGAGCCATCATTTGTATAAATGTATCTGTTTTATGATCGTTTAATGTTGCGATAAAAGTTTGTATAGTGGTTATAGTAGTGTTATATTATATGTCTGAAGAGAATCTTGAAATCTTTTGTGAAATGATTCCTGAAAATTTTGGTTTTTGATATATGAATTCATACAGGGGTTGTTTACCAAATATTCAAAATAAGATGAGATTGTTTTTTGGAAAGGGTTTTCAGTCTGTGTGTCAGTATGATAGTCGATATATATGAAATAAAAGCTCTCCGGTTTCTTAGGCTGACTCTTGGGGTTGATCGAAATGCACCTCATGCGAACCTCAAACATTCATTCTGAATGGTCTCAAGCATTTTCAATACAGATGGCCCTGAATATACTATTGTGTTCATCAGTATTTGATAAAATTGTATCAGTAACCAATTTTATCTCGTTTGTTAGTCACTATTTGCTAAAATTTTACGGATACAATTTTATTGCAATACTAGACACATCGCTAAAATTGTATCAGTAATGAATTTTATGCTATAATTCACTAGCGGACTGTACTTCAAACTGAATATAAATTACAAACATATGATATTTTATAAAGAAACAATAATAATATTAAATTAAATAGAAAGCTTTGACCGCTGATCCATCGTAGTGGCAAACATCCTCCCTCCCAAGTAACGAACTGATGGGGACCTACTTCACAGCTGGAAGAACAGGAAGTTGGCTTGTCAGCGGTCTTCTGATGATCCCTTTGCTAGAGCGTATGTCGACTATTCTTACTACGTCGTCAGGTCCAGGAAACATGGTTACGATTCTTGCAGGTTAAACCCTCCTCTTGCAATCTTCGGTTCAGCTAAATAAACCAGTTGGCCAACCTTGATGTTTATACAACAACTGATACAATTTTAGCAGATTTCCCTTAAGGGAAATCAGCTATTGAGGTTGTACTCATGACGGAATTTTCGAATTTTTTCTTCAAATGTCCATCGATCCTACCTAGTAGATGAAGAAAATGAGGTCCGTTCAAAACTGTATATATATATATATATATATATATATATATATATATATATATATATATATATATATATTTGTCTATTACCGCTCTAGCGGTCGCAATTTTTGTTTGATCGTTACCAAACTCGATATTTAGTCATTTTATGTAAAAAGAAAGATCATGTCCGTTAATGGCTGAAATCGGACGAGTGGGAGGGGGAGTTTAGAGGGGAGGATTTTCTAAAATTCGAAATATTTCCGTTACTATATGTCGGATAAAAAAATTGTATAGAATTAATCTTATTCCAAATTAAATTTACTATAAATATTGTTATATACATTTATTCTCTATCTTGAATATTAACCGAGATATATGTATTTTTATGAAATCGAGGCGGATAACGGATGAGTTTAAAACTTCACGTGGGAGATCTGCTTAGTTTATGCAGCCTCTGCGTGACGGGCTTTTTATCAAATACTGACGATCAAAATTATATTTTAAAAAGAAACAATAATAATATTAAATTAAATAGAAAGCTTTGACCGCTGATCCATCGTAGTGGCAAACACTATGCTTCCATAGTCTAGGAGGGATCCTGTATAGGAGCAGTATAACATGAGCTCTTAAGCTGGTCTGCTCCCTACTGTCAACATCTTTCAAAATGCTCAGTGACTTTTTGCATGTGATGATATTTAATATGAGATGCCCTTATCATCCTTTTTCCAAAGATTAAATCTATAAATGTTATTGAATTTGTTTCATGGATCACATTAAATATAAAAATAGTGGAGCTGGCTTTATACAATTTTTAGTAAATAAAATAGTTTTAGTTTTGTTATTGGAAAATCGGAAGCCACTCTTCACTCTACTTCTCTGGATTATTTATTGTGAATCTTATTTTCACAACTTCTGAGTTAATAGAGCTTGAAATGTAGTAGATAAATAAGTCATTCATAAAAAGGCAATAATGTACTTTAGGGGAACTATTGACACTGACAGCATTTATTGCTACATTGAATAGAGTGCCCAAGACACTTCCTTGTGAACACCACTTGTGTTTGGGTGAATGATTCAGAGTGATATTCCTTGTTTGATCCTGACTGCTCTACTGCAAAAGAAAGAATTTATTTTGTTAGTATTCTTCCTTGAATGTTCCATTCAGTTTCTGAGGTAATATTGTTCTTTTCCAAACTGTATCAAGCATTTTTAATGTCAAAAGATATGACTAGTTTATTTTCCTGAAAACCATTTAATAAATCACTTTCTAATTTTACAATATTTCCGAAGTTAGAACAATTAGGTCTAAAGACATATTTATGATTAGTCAGAATATTTGGAAATTTGTCTTAAATTATTTTCTTTAATTTCCCAGAGAATCAGTTAATATTCTACTGGAGAATAACCATAAATAAGTATGTATACTGAACTTTTGCGAAAAGTATTTAAATGTAATTTAAATTTTAAAGAATTTAAAATTAATATACATGTTAAGAAATTTTTGAAATGACCGTAGAGATAAAATAAAAAAAAAACATTCATTTTGATGTTTTTTTTTTGGGGGGGGGATTTTGCGTTTCAAATTTTCTATTATGTTATCAGAGCTAGGTGGATTTAACTTAACATTTAATTTTGTAGGCTTCTTATTTCTGTTGTGCCATTCTTTTGGGTTTTATGTTAAGATTTTCTTCTAATCCATATGTTCTTGCTTTGAGATTTAATTTTATTCCTCAAGCATTACAGACTGTTTTCCTATCACTCTACAATTACCTCTACTCTACAATTGTTGTTATTTTCAACGTTTGGTTCAAAATTCTCACGAGAGAGTTTTCCTTCAAGATTAATAAGCCTTTGTTTAAGTTGTGATATGACATTTAAAAGTTCTTGAATAGTTGAGATTTGGGAAGCTGATTACATTTTTAAACATCTTTCGAATTGTTAAAGTTAAAATTGGTGTTAAATTGTGTTGTGAATGCTAGAGTCTCTGCAAATGTTTTCTGGCTGGATATTTTCAGGGTTTCTTTATAAGATGGCATATCGCCATTGTTGTCAGGATTTTTTGTTTTTGTAGGACTGAACAGTTTTTGTCCCCCCGGTTTATGTCCTCATTTGCACAAGTTGCATTTTAATTAAGTGCAAGTATTTTCATGTTTAGCGTTACCACAGAATGTTTATACTGGTTGGTTTCCACAGAAACCATATGTACTAATGCCAGCAGACCAACACTCATCTTGATGGGGTTTTTGAATTTGTGAGGGTTTATAGTGATAGGGAAATCATTCAATTTATTATATGTTCAATTTTTTTCAGACACAGGCCTTGTGCATTCAATCCAGATTGTGTCCCTTTGTCACTGTTTGAACAAACTGGATATTCTCATTACTGATAAGATCAATAAGACAGCTGATGTTATTGACATTACAGTGCCCAAAGATGAGAAATTCAGAAATCCTATGCCGAAACTTTAAGAAAATTTCAAGAATTAGCCATTGACCTGAAAGAAGTATACAAGCTGAAGTCTGCCACAGTTACAGCAATTATTGAAAGTATAAATGGACTCGTGCCAAAAAACGCAATAGTAGGCACCAAGAATTTAAATCTACCAATAGACATTATACAAGAAGCACAGCAAGGGGTACTTCTTGATACTGCTGAATAGTGGGAACATTTTTAAATTCCCCTTAACATATGTTGAATTTTCCCTGCATGTGGATTTTATTCCAGTTTTCTGAGAATAAACCTCCCTCTCAATAATGATATTTATAAACGCACACCTTATGCTACTTTGACTAAACGGAACGGATTATTTACAGGTTTCTACCCTTTGTCTGCTAGGCTGGAACTTAGAATTGTATTTCGTGATTTTGTTCCTCAGTAAATTCCTATTGCCCATACAGGAATCGAACCACTGCCAACATCCTAACTCATATGCTAACCTAAACCCTGAATGAAATTTTAAGTATTTAAATATGAAATTCTAGGTTTTTTTTTTTTTTTTTTTTTTTTTTGTTTGACTAAATTAGAGCTTTCCAGGGGTAAAGGAGTTTGCCAATCTATTTCAGGTTTTGGTAAATCCCAATTCACTGCAGAATCCTTCCTTGAGCTTTCTATATATATTTTGCTAACAGAACAGATGGCCTCTGAGTATAGAAAAAGATAAAGTCCAGGAGTAGAAAATTGTAGGATGCATTGCAGTCATTAGGAATTTGCAATATGCTTCTTGGATTGAGTAGCTAAACCGCCCAATCAAATTCAATCTAGCGGGCGCTGTTAGTTTGTAAGATTACACCGGGTTGTGTAAAGTAACTCATTAGTGCCTCAAGTTTTAGAGTAATTGACGACATCTGCTAATTAAGAATATAATTGCTTTTGTAGCAAGTTGTTTCAATAGTTATCTCTGGTCATGGCGTGTGATGCTCGGTTGCTGGGGTGATAGCCACGTGCAGTGCCTAGGTTTTCAGAACACAATTATATGCAAATATTGATTGTCCCAGGGAAGAAATCCAGCAAATACTAATGCTTTCCGAAAGGTGTCCCAACTGTGAAAATGCATATTCACGCTCACATGCACATGTGCGTCTGCAGTCATTCCGACAGGCTGACAAGTACGAAGCACATCAGAATGATCCATGTTCTTATTTCCCTGCACTAATTAGAGTATTGTAATTTGGTAAAAAAAAAAAAAAAATCATTTTTCAGATTTCAATAGAATTATTAGTTTTAACTGACTCTTCCCATTTTGGTCTGTTTCGCAGTGCCATCTTTATGTATGATTGAATATCTTATAACTATATACGAAATTTCATATTTACGACTGTTGTGACATCTAGTTGTAAACCTCTTTCGGGGGGGGGGGGTTAGCCGAGGAGAAAATAAAAAAATGGCAAATTTTTCCGAACCTATTAGAGATACAGAAGATTTGTATAGAACATTTTTTGTTCATCATACTATACAACGATTTATAAATTATGTTCTATAAGATTTTCTGATCCGATTCTTTGGAACAGATCGTAAATCCCATTCAAATGAAATCAT
Source organism: Riptortus pedestris (assembly GCA_019009955.1). Classification (NCBI taxonomy): domain Eukaryota; kingdom Metazoa; phylum Arthropoda; class Insecta; order Hemiptera; family Alydidae; genus Riptortus; species Riptortus pedestris. The sequence goes on from CM032228.1 coordinate 231,754,441, forward strand.
TTTGAATGAAGTGTAACTAAACGTTTTGTTTATTTTATTTAATAGGAACACAAGATATCAATCAGGTTTTTTTTCTTAGGGATGCGGACCACAGGCTTCATCCTTACGTCGCAAGCTGCCAATTATCTGCGACATTAATTATAGCGTTAAACATAAATAATAATTAGTTTGCTGATATAATTGTTTTGAAACCCAATAGTTTAATGGCTTTCATAATATACCCTGCTCCGCGGTTCGGATCAATCAAGAAGAAGCGATGAAAATCAGTGGGGGAAAAACCAGTATATAGAAGATACATCGACTACATTAAGGAAAAGTGTCGAGGGAATTTCGGTAAAAGACATTCTGAAGTCCGTGAACAGATTTCGGCTCTAGAGAAACCATACCGAAAGAGAAGATTATTTGAACCTCCTGGGCTTAAACACCAGCTGTGTTTACCACTCCTCGCTGAGCCGTTTATAATAAAAATTATTTATTAACGTCCACTTTTTGCAACTGAGGCTAATTAGGACGGGTTATGTACAGGTTACCACCCTTTCTTAGCCAAGGTGGGACTAAGGATTTTATTTAATGAATTATTATAATAGACTCGCTTGGGATCATAAATAGCCACATTTGTGGCCGATAATTATTTTTACATTTCGTAATATTTTGACTACATATTTTTGTGTTAACATATTTTTCTTTTATTATTATTATTATTGGTATATTTAAAAAAAAAAATGAAAATAGTAGGTTTTTATTATTATTCCTTATATTAAAACTTTACTTTCTGAATTTTGACTTTTATAAATTATAAAAATGATTACAATTACTTTTTAAAAATAAATAACGCCCACGTGAATTATCCAGCCGTATCTTCAGGAATCCAATGTATTTGGTCAGTCCAAACTTTGGTTTGCCCATGTAAGAAATCAAGTTTTTTCTCTTTCCCTCGTGGAATGTATTTTATATGGAAAACCCTTAAAAACATAATATTACTCGCATATTTTCAAAATATTTTATACTTTCGGCAATACATATAAATATGTAGCCAGGAGCTAGAGCAGAGTCATTTTAATCAAATAAGATACTGTTGCTAGTTGTCATTTCGAAAGCGGGAAAACGAAATAACTTAGGACATTTAAAACATTTTTAGGTGATGTTGTCCATTTTTTATGCCTTATTTGAGTTCCTACTATTCCTAATCCTTCCCTGTTGAAATTTTAAGTAATAATATTATAATTGGCGGCTGTTGTTAGCATTTCTACTGATATTTATTTATTTGTAGCCATTATTGAGGAGGGTGGTATAGAATGATAGGCTCGAGAAATAATGACGTTTGCACAAAAACGTGGGTGTATAATGAAAGTTTGCACCGAGTGACAAATTTATGGCAATGTATCAGCACAGCTGTGTATACAGAGCGGGCTCGGATAAAAAAGATTGGATAAAGACTATTGTCTCAGTCAGCAGTAGGATGGTAATGAGCAAAAATCTCATCTCCATTCTCTTCTATCTAGCTATCGCAGGAGGAGGAGAGTCACAGGCACCTCAGACCAGAGGTAACTATCAGGTAACTCATATATATCATCATTATACTATGTCTACTTCGTATATTTTGCCCAGACAACAAGAATAGGGATGTAAATAAAAAAACAATTGATAAGGGTTGATATATCACTAACAACAGCCATTTATGACAGGCAAACATGTGGCATATATCGCCAAACTTATCCAATACCTAATCTACATGAAATAAATTGGAATTACTTTAACAATACCAAATAGCCCAGTCACAATAGATCTTTACTATTTGTGCAGATTTTTCTACGTGTGTGCTATCCCTTAAAAACATATTACTCTACTTTCCCTTTTCATCAGAATAGTCACATATTCAGTCAAAAAAAAAATAAAAATAATACTGTACGTTACTTTGAGTCACCAGACATGATGACATACCAGGGAACAGATTCATAGCAGTATAGACAGTCCACAATAGTATTTAGAAAAGAGAAAATTTATTTGGACTAATATGCTATTAATTAGTATTTAAGTTATAATTGGAATATTATACACAAAGTGTTATTATACAAGATTTGTTACAAAATTATTATATTTTGGTACAACCTTGGGCGTAATCGTTCTTCAGTGGTTGAACCTAAATTATAATGGGTGGCTCCACTTGACATCCAAAGGCAGCCGTGATATTTCTTTACAATTTGTTGAAGGAAAATTTTATAATTATTATCAAGTCGGGTTAAATTTAGCGGATTTTAGAAGTTTTTGTTTTGCCGTAAGACTATTTTACTTCGCTTATATTGATTTTATTGAAATCATATAAAAATAAAATCGTATTTAGAACCCATTTTCCGGTCTGTCTGTCTTTCCTCCTGATTGTTACTCGACCACTCAAAAACGGCTCAGAAGATTTCTATGGTCAAGGTTTTTTATATTTGTAAGTCAACAAAGAAAAAACATCATTAATTTTGTTTTTGGAATTAAACTTCGGACTTCCGGTTATTAAATAGAATTTAGTACTGTTTCCTGAGAGTGCTTAGCTAGTATTGAGACATTTGTAGTAATTTATACACGGTATGAATATTATCAATGTGGATTATTTGATTCTGTACTACCACCGACAAGATTGGTGGTTTACTTGACGTCAAAACTACATTCATCAATATCTTTGATAATATAGACTTTATAGGACAAATATCATGAATATATTGTTCTGAAAATGTATTGTTTAGTCCTAATACGTTGCTTAAATTTATGAATTTCAAAATCCTCTCTTCCAGCTCCCGGTCGCGTATAGAATTTATTACTGTTCCATGAGAATGGCTCAAGCTAATTGTAAAACTATTGTATATTCATTAAACATTACGAATGTATTTGGGCAGATTTCCCTTAAGGGAATTCAGCTATTGAGGTTGTACTCATGACGCGATTTTCGAAAAATGTCTTCTAATGTCCATCGATCCTACGTAGTAAATGACGAAAATGAGGTCCGTTCAAAATTATATATATTGTCTGTTACAGCTCTAGAGGTCGCTATTTTTGTTTTATCGTTACTACCGCCAAAATTGATATATAAGCGTTTCATGCCAATCTAATGGTCAAGGTCGTTAATGGCTGAAATCAGACCAATAGGAGGGAAGGGGGGAGTAAAATTCAAAATATATCCGTTATTATACGTCGGATCGAAAACTACTTCATGAATTTACTTCCTGGGAATTATGAAAATAAAGTGGCTACTTAATGCTTACATTAATCAAATTTTCCAATTTCGACAAGAAACCATTATTATCTCAATTCATTTACGAATCACAATTTTTCTAAACAAGAATGCGTTTAGTTGTCTCTTATTATATCATGAATATTACTACTGAAGATTTTCACATTTACTATACATGATCAAAAAAATTGTGTTGGGCGAAGAATATGACGGGATTGTTTCGTGCAAAGTTAATCTTATCTTTATATTTCCAGGAGGAACCATTTCTATATAACCCCGTCAACGACGGTAACTTATCTAGAATTTGTATAAAAAACGAAACACATAGACTAACTATGCTATCATTTCTACGGAGAAAAAAAAAAACGATTTTATTTAGTCACCCATGCCATAAAAATTTGAGGAATATTGAAAACTGTGTCTGAAATGCATTAAGAGGAATGTTTTCCCCCGTAGATATCCCTAGAGAAAAGTCAGTTGCTGTTTTTAAGTAATTGAATTTCAAAATTAGCAAGACAGATGATTGAAATTTGTATGCATTATAGACTATTCACATTCCTTATTTTAAGTGCTCATTGTACTTAAAGGAGGGCATAGTTAATGTGCCTCAAGCATCTGGGGGTTACACGGACAGGTTATATCAGCTGATAGGATGCGGTTATCTATCTATATAATCTCTCTCTCTCTATATATATAAATATATGTAATATATATATATATATATATATATATATATATATATATATATATAACTAGGGCGTAGGTATACCTACCACTATCGTCAGCATGCAGAAAGTAAATATAGGTGGAAGCTCGATCCCCGGTAAGGGAGAACATTCGCTTACGAGTTCTCTAACAGAGAGCGCTTGTGTCGCAGTGCTTATGAATCAGTAGGAGTCTAAAGAGTATAAACGTCTTACAGCCCCCGGGATGACTTACGATTATGACTCTGTTAGCTCTCGACCACAGGCAGGCTGAAACTGAGAACTGGCCACAGACCTTCCGGGTACAATGCGGCCCGACAGTCTACTGGGGACAACACGTCCCAGGAGGACCTTGGAATGTGTACGGCTAGTTGATCAATCACTATTTAACAAACTCGGACCACGAATCCCTCGAGTCTCGCACGGGGGTGGCTAAGGATATTAAAGGAAATCTGCTATATATATATATATATATATATATATATATATATATATATATATATATATATATAGCAGATTTCCTAGAGGTTTGACACATGACTAATCTCATCTCACCACATGTTCTCTGTTTCTAAGTAAAAAAGTCCGTCACGCAGGGGCTGCGTAAACTAAGCAGATTTCCCTCGTGAAGTTTAGTAATAGATAAATATACATACTGGTAACGTAACAACACCGTGAATAAATTCAAACGGAAATAAGAAATGTTTCATCCAATTTCAATAACCTGCCGACAGGAAGTGTTAGGTTAGAAATGTAAACAAACGGGTCGGCCCGCCTCACGCCGGAAAGAAAAACAATAAATGAAATATATCAGAATATAACACATTAATTTTATTGAGAACTATTTACTATATCTAGTACTGTAATTAATAATGAGTCAGAATAATTGTTATCTCAATCAATAAAATTTTAGTAGCCCAAAACTTTAAGATGGGGGAGGGGGGGAGTCACCAGGACATATTTGCATGTATCTCGTATAATAAAGGTCTCTTGAATACAATTTTTGGTATTTAAACATCCAATAATGTGATTTATTATGTAGCAGAGTATTGTTTCCGTAACACGAGTAGAAGTGGCGGTTTGCTGAAAACAAAAATGCAAATATCTCGGTTAATATTCAAGATAGAGAATAAACGCATATAACAATATTTATAGTAAATTTAATTTGCAATAAGATTGGTTATATACAATTATTCGATCCGATGCATAATAACGGAGATATTTCGAATTTTCGAAAATCCCCCCTCTAAACCCCCCCTCCCTCTGGTCCGATTTCAGCCATTAACGAACTTGATCTGTCTTTTTACATAAAACAGTTAAATATCGAGTTTGGTAACGATCAAACAAAAATTGCGACCGCTAGAGCGTTAACAGACAAATATATATATATATAATTTTGAACAGACCTCATTTTCGTCATCTCCTGGATAGGATCGATGGACATTTGAAGAAATTTTTCGAAAATCGCGTCATGAGTACGACCTCAATAGCTGATTTCCCTTAAGGGAAATCTGCTAAAATCTGATGAGTAAAAGTGGGGATTTACAGAAGGCAGAAAACTAAAAAGTCCGTCACGCAGGGGCTGCGTAAACTAAGCAGATTTCCCACGTGAAGTTTTACAATAGATAAATTTCAGAATAGAGAGTCAAACAGTTACGGGAACGGCCCGAACTAGCTCTTGACGGAAACTCTCGACTAGACCCGAAGTTAGCCGATCTCATCTCAGAAGCTGAAAACAGAAAAATGCAAATACCTTGGTTAATATTCAAGATAGAGAATAAAAGTATATGACAATATTTATAGTAAATTTAATTTTCAATAAGATTGGTTCTATACAAGTTTTTGATCCGATGCATAATAACGGAGATATTTTGAATTTTTGAAAATCCCCCCTCTAAACCCCCCACTGGTCCGATTTCAGCCATTAACGAACTTGACCTTCCATTTTACATAAAACGATTAAATACCGAGTTTGGTGACGATTAAACAAAAATTGCGACCGCTAGAGTGTTAACAGACAAATTTATATATATAGTTTTGAATGGACCTCATTTTCGTCATCTCCTGGGTAGGATCGATGGACATGTTAGGAAATTTTTCGAAAATCGCGTCATGAGTACGACCTCAATAGCTGATTCCCCTTGATTCGTTTTTTGTTCCGACTGAAGATAAAGGAGATATTTCAAAATTTCTGGTGGCGTTTTAGCTATTAACGACTATGAACCTAAGAGCTGAATCAGACGGTTAAATATCAAGTATGGTACTGTTCAAATAAACATTTTCCAGTCAAGACCAGGAAATCTTAATTGATAACGTCATCATACTAAGGTAGTTAAGGTTCAATGAAAACAGTATTTAGTGTATGAGCAATGAATAAATTGATTCATGATAAAATAGTTTGGTAGTATGAGCATATTCGTAATATAATGTGATTAGGAGTCGGGGGTTTTCTGAAGGCTGAACTAATAAATGCAAATATCTCGGTTAATAATCAAGATATTGAAATGCAAATGTTGTTATATACATTTATAGAAAATTAAATTTGTAATAAAATTAGTTGTATACAATTTTTTGGATAGACGTATTATAACGGAGATATTTCGAATTTTCGAAATTCCCCTCTAAACCCCCCCTTCTACTAAATCGATTTCAACCATTAGCATACTTGATCTTTATTTTTACATAAAACGTGTAAATGTCGAATTTGGTAAAGATCAAACAAAAATTGCGACCGCTTGAGCGTTTACAGTCAAATCAAATAATATTGCAGGAGACCAATTTTAATTCAGCCTTGTATTGTACATTTTACTGAGCATTCTTGATAGTGTTACCTTTATGTATATTTATCTATTGTAAACCTTCACGTGGGAAATCTGCTTAGTTTACGCAGCCCCTGCGTGACGGACTTTTATTAGTACTAAGTTTATTATAGTAAATTAGAATTTTATTACAGTAAACTTTATTAGATATATGCGTAGTGTGACAAATGATGTTATATTTTTACACTCATATGATAGTTCTAATTAGGGGGGTTATATCCCCCCCCCATTTGATATTAGTTTCCAATGGAAATGCAAACAATAAGAGCATTTCGATTATTTAATTTTTATAGTGTATTATTTAAACAAAATCGTGGTGATTTTGCAGAACGTGTGACAACGGAAGTTGTGTCTTGAATCCTTGTATATATTATCCTATTTCCTCCGATATATGTTCACGTTATTGAAATAACTATGTATTATCTATAACTGTTAAACTTGATAATGCTATGACAAAAGACATTATTGCTTTTAAACTCATAGTGATTGTTTTAGGCGTTATTTAGAAAGCCTTGCTATAAAAATAACATCATTATTCAGCCAACAATGATTTCCCGGACATCGACGGATACTTTAGCTAGTATACTCGTATATAGTTTTGAAAGGATCTCATTTTTGTCATAGTAGGATCAATGGATATTACAACACTTCTTCGGTCATGATTCAACTTATTCGTTAAGTATGAGGATGACGCGTTTAAAATACAAAACTGATTTTTATTTAGTTAGAAAATATACATATTTACACTTTTTGAAAATAATTTCTAAACGAGTAAAAAAAAAAAAATATTAAACGCATTTCGCAGAACTCGGCATTTTGTTGTTAGCAGAACATAACCAAAGCTGAGACTGAAAAATATTAGCGTTCACAATTTTCTGTTGTTTACAGCTGGTTGGATCTATTGCCATGACAACGTTCATTATGTTACCATGGCAACAAATGCTGCTGTAGGTGATTTCCCTTACAGAACCCCCTCCTTGCTAAAACTCTGACTATTGGCGGGCAGGGGGATATACTTGGAAGTCAATACTTACAGTTCTCAATATTATCGTTGACAAAACGTATTGATTTTGTAGAAAAAGTGATAATAATAAATTAGAATAAATTTATCAGTATTAAAAGGTGTATTGCAGAACTATAATCAAATAATTACTTCCAACTTCTAGCAGCCACCTCAGATATTACAATGACCTATGGTTCCAAGAAATCACCAGACGAAGTGTGAACAGATATTTCGTAAATGCTAATCTAATGGAATCGTTCGAAATATAGTTAATATGGATATTTATATCATAGCTCTTTTTAATATAAATTTGATATTCGTCTATTCGTCATTACATACATTACTTGAATAACAAGAGAATCTGTACAGGAAGGACATTATCAGGACGTGATCCATCAACGTACTCGATTTCCAAATTAAGGATTAGTCAACGATTACGTTGGTCTAATACTTCACGTGAAAGTTGTTTAACTGGTCGTACTAAAGACACGCGAAAAATTGTGATTATTTTGCTTGTGCATTCACGAAAATCAGTTGCCATCAGGCACGGTTTGTCTCCCTCTTAAAGAAAAAAAGATGAAATTGGCTAAAGAGGAAGAAGAAAAAAAAAACTCGTAAAAATGTCAAGGAAGAATACAGGACCATTGATGAAGGACACGGCGCGATGGTAACGGTGTGTGCTTTCCTTCTCTAGCCAATACAGGCCTTAGTCCATCCAGTGAATACCTCCATTGCCTAACAACGACTATCTCACAGAAGAACTGCTGGCTTTAATTGAAAACCAATCAAATGACTCCATTGAACTTAAACCAAAAAGAAATACTTATAGTTTAAAACTAGCTGTTGCGATTAAGGAGTTCCACTCATAATAGATTTTCACCTATTTAAAATCTCCACAATTATGAAAACACTAACGGACAAAGTAAAATCAACCTTAAAACCGACTCAGTACTTCCAATACTTATTTGTGGCGCTGACAATTATCAAGCAGTACATGTTGATATAAACCAAGGGGTTAAAAACAAATTTTAGCAACAGCTATGTTTTAAAACGATTAAAGTTACATTAACCTCGACAGACGCTAATTGCAACTTGACTAAACTATACGATGAATCAAATTTTGAGTACTTTATTTTTCGAGACCCTGCTGAGAATAAATATCCATAATTATTAGAGGAGTATCCTATGGACTGTCTGAGAATGAGGTTTATCCCGCGCTCTCTAAGCAATAACCGGCCACCAAGGAAACTAGATTACTGGGCAGAAATGGATATCTTAGTCCTCTCATGACAGAGTTAAAGGCTGCTCTGAGAGCAATGGCATTTTCGAGCTTAGGATTCATTTCTAATAGTTGACTCAAAGTGGAGGAGATACCGAACGAGCATCACTGTTCTAACTGTTGTAGAATTGGGTACTTATAAAATTATTCTCATTTAGACCCAAAGTGTTCTAAATACTCTGGTGGCCACAATGGTTTACGATGTGCTCCAAACAAGATGCAGTACATTCTACCTGTGCAAATCGTGGGGAAAATCACAAAGCCAATTTCCGAGGTTGTAAAGCTTTTTTTTAAAAAAATAAGATAGTGCTGCTTAAAGACAAGTCGCAAAAACATGAGCATCACTGCTCAAAATTCACGTGAACCCCATTCTTCACCCCCACTCAATACTGAACAACCCCAACCAAGTAAGACTTCAAACAAACCTATACAGAATGAACAGAAAACGCCATAAAGACCATAATGAACCCAAACTAACAATATCACCCTAACAACCTATCACTGATAGACCTATCTGACTTCTTGGTTCCTCTATTAAAACCCTTTATTCTTACCATTAAATCCTTCACAATTCTTAAAACCTTTCATATTACCATGACTGGTTCTAATTTAAAAAATCTATCAATTCTCTGGAATTTGAATGCAAATGGGTTAAAGAAAAGACAGAACCAACTGCCTGACTTTATGAAGATCTTCTACAACAGACTCACTTAACTACCAGCGACAAACCTGGGGTACTCGCTGTACAGAACAGACAAACTAACTCGATGTGGAGGAGTCGCAATTCTGGTGACGAAAAATATATCCCATAGTTACATAACGCGTTGGGATAAGTTTTAAATTTGAGGATAATAGAACCCTTAATTTAATAACCGCCTATAATATACCATGATGATATAAAATCCCGAAATAACCTTAAAACTGAGGTAACACTGCTTTCAAAATATTTACGCATTTGAGTTGTTCATAATACAGTTACTATGTACACCCTATAAACAAATGAAGACCAAATAACACATAATCGAAGAAACTTCCACGGAAATGAAGACAATATTTTCTAGAAATTTGAAAACATGCACTCTGATATTTTTTCGTAAGAAGGTAAAAGCTAAAGAAAATCTGCCAATTATCGCCCAATGAAGCTTCATTAAATAAGCTGCTTGAGAAAATATCAGTCTTAAGAAACACTTCATCGATGTTTTATCACCAGTTTGAATTGGAACGGCAGCACTCTGCCTTTCAACAAATTCAACTTGTTTCAGAAATCATCATATGTGGACTCCAGCCTTGACCTTGACCTTGACAAACACCTTACTTGGAAACAACACATTCAAAAAACACTGAAACTGACGTTCACTACATTACTCTAGGAAACAATTATACGCCCATTACTGACACGCAAATTCTGTTTGATTTGGCTTAAGTGAATCACACAAAAGATACAATCTTTTCAAAACAAGGTCCTCCACAAAGCGAGAATACTCCATGGTCTGTGAGAAATATCCATCTACACAGAGAGTTGGGCATCGACTCCTTTTCAGCTCACCTAGAACTTCAAATGAGGAAGTATCACTCTCATCTACAGAAGTCGAGTGGAGCAGTCAACTACAACCTTGAACGTCAAACGACCAGACGTCTCAGAAAGAGACTGAACCAAGACATTCTTGACTTATAAACATATTTATTATTATTTGATTATATTTATTTTAATAACATTTTTTTAGTGTGAAAAATACAATGTATTGGACCAATAAAGAAATTCTCCTCTCTCTCTATTTCAAGTGAAACCATGTTTACTTCAACGATGGCTACGCACAGCCTGATTACTTCCAGAAATCCTAATATACTTTCATCTTAATTTTCTATTGATACTAAAGTGATATCATCTTTATATTTTGGTTGAAAATGATATTATTTTATCCCATAAAACACCCGTATTAAATTAAATTCACCTATATTTTCTCAATGGATATTCACATGTAATGCACTGTAGAGGAAGAACATCTTTAAAATTTATGGAAATAAAAGGATTATATTGTTCTGTTAATTCAATCAGTATATTTCGACAGAAAACCATTTTTATTTCATTGACGTGTAACATGAATTCTTAACTAATCAAATGTTCACTGAAATTAACATTTCTTCAATTACCACTTCCCTCCTTTACTAGTACAAGTGAATGGCCAAGTTATACCTGACTTTTGATGTAAATGACGGGATTATTTAGTACATTAAATAATCCATTCTTTATATTATAAATAAAAATAACACTTAACAATTCCAAACAAATACAATTTATATCAGGACATGGACCTACAAAAAGTTACTTGTCCAAATTTGAACTAACAAACACAAATACATGCAAATGTGACAATGAGACTGAACAGACATTTGACCACCTCTTATATGACTGTACATTGCTTGACGGACCAAAAACAAAACCCATCAAGTACATTACCTTACAAAACGGAACTTGGGCAACGGACTCATATTTAACAAGGGATTTAATGCATTTATTCAAGAACTGGACACCATTTTGTAGATCTACACCTACTGTATATACACAAATATGTAATGTTTACATATGCTTTTTTTTCTTTTTCTTTTTTTTATTGTTTTTATAAAGTTTATAATTAATTATTGTATGCGAAATACTATAATGTAATCATTGAAATTTGTGTAGTATTCAAAGGATGGAGCACACAAAATTAAATAAATTCCCAAGTTAGAGGGATACTCTTCGTGGAGCTGATGTATTGCTTAAGGGAGTATATGACTCGCAGTTTTTAAACTTTGCTCATGGAAGAAGTTCTACGGCTTCAACATCGGTTCAAATAACTAGTTTATTTTATATAAATTGAAACCTATTAGCAGATTGAAGGCAACGCAGCTATTCTGGTTTTACATTTGACGCAATTTTCGAAAAACATTCTTCAAAAGTCCATTCACTGTACCAAGGAGGTGACGGAAAAGTCCGTCATTAAGGAGCTAAGTTAGCTAAGCAGATTTCCCGCGTGATAGTAGTCACATGTTACAGATCTCATCACACCTTACATTCACTTCCTCTAAATAAGAATCCTATGAGCAGAAGCGGGGTTTTACTCATGCCTGAAAACAAGAAAATACGAATAACTTGCTTAATATTTGAGTTATGGAAAATCTATAGAACAAAAATTGTAGAGCATCAATAGTTCAGCAAGATTTGTTCTATAACATTTTCCAATCCGTCTTTTAATAACAGAATCTTCTGAATTATTCTGAACTTTCGAATTCTCCCTCTATTAAACCACCCTATTCTTGGTCCAGCCATTACCGAATATGACCTTTAGTCAATTCCACATCAATTCAACCACACCTCAAGCCCAGGATGTACGTCACAGATTGTGGTACTTTGGCAAGGTGAGTGAGGTGATCACCGAAGACCAAAATAGCAATTTTAGGGTAGGAATTGTACATATCAAAGTACATTTTAGACTGATGAATTCTATAAAGTAAATGGTATTTCATTTAGAATAAACCTGTGTAATGTAAAACTACCTTTGTAGTTACCTTTATTTATCATTTTCTTTTAAGTCATATAAATTTCTAAATTTTTATAAATATTTATATTTAAACTTGGAATTAACATTGAAGGAGTAAAATAACCATTCATTTTATTACTTTAGGTGGTAGATCACATGTCTTAGAACCAAAATAAAAAAAGATTTCCATGATTATCCTTTTCCCTTTTGGAGATATTAAATTTTACGTGAAACTATGTATTTGCTTTCAGAAAAACTCAAATTGACACTTTGTAATTTCTTTCTGGTCACAAATACTTACTTGGTACCTTTGTTTATTTTTTTATTGTTTTTAAACATATTTATGAATACACGCAAAAAATTTCATCAAAATCGGTTCATAAATAAGAAAGTTATAAATTATTTTTGAATTCAAAACAAATTAATTTTACTGTTCCCTATCGATAAACAACACGATAATCTCAAAACTTTAAGAGGCTATAAAATCCAAAGTGTTAAAGATATAACAAAAATATTTGGTGTGGTTTCTCATAACAATGAATAGAACACCTAAAATAAGTTTCAACAAAATCTCATTTTCGTCATCTCCTGAGTAGGATGTAGGATGTAGTCAATGGGCATTTGAAGAAAATTTTCGAAACTCGTGTCATGAGTACGACTCAATAGCTGATTTCCCTTAAGGGGAAATCTGCTAAAAATATTATTGTCATACCTTTCGGTAGATGATGGATGATCTCGTACACGTGTCACCATCCTCAAACCTGTTTTTAGTTGTACTGGGTAGTTCCTTGAAGTTTAGTTCTTGTATTTATGTATTCTTTTAGGCAGCAATTATTTGTTCTCTTCATATTGGGAAAGTTTATCACGTAACATAGTTGTTTACATATCTGTAAGGATATCTTCCCTTATCAATGTCGTCTTAGGACCAAACAGGTATAAGGTATTGGTTTTCATGTCGTTCAGGGATTGCCATCTTGCATGCCATTTTCTTTTATTTAGTATTATTTTTTATTTCTCATAATGTTTTTAACCCTATGTGGAGGGATTTTATTTTTCTGCACATCCCTAGCATATTTGCATTATATGTGCATTTCTCAAAAACTTGTAACAATTTTTATATAATAATAAATGTTTTCATATATGTAGTAATTTTTTCTTTCACAATATATATATATATATATATATATATATATATATATATATATATATTAAAAGATGTAAATAGAAACTTGAAAATGAAACTTTAAAACAAAAAAATCATTAAATATTAACAATTAAGGAGTGTAATTAAAATTAATAATAAAAGAATTATATAATTTTAATATAATATTATCGTTTCCCCTCTCAGATAGATTCTAAATGATAACAGGGAAACAATATTGGCTAAGGGGGTTGAAAAGGATTCTATCTCCACGCGGAAGAGGGGTGGACTTCTCAATTGCTCCCGTCCAATGAAACTGAAGCATCATTAGTTCAGCAAAGTACTTACGTATGAGAAGAGGAAAAACTACATCTGACAAGAAGCGGAAATTTTTATTCAACCAAAAGAATAAGAAATTTCTTTTTATACCTATTTTTAAGTTATTTAATTGTCTGGAAACTAAATAAAAGTTATTCATGAAAATTTTGGTCTTTAGGACAATGATCGGTGATTCTTATATATATATATATATATATATATATATATATATATATATATATATATATATATATATACATTCCTTCAATAAACCCCCACTCCTACTTATGTCATATTACGAAGTACTTTATTTGAACTCTGAATACTAAATATAGTTCTCATTGAACTTTTACGTTTTGCCATATATGCAAACCACTTCCTGCTCAATTCCTCTTCAATATTTAAAATAATGTGGAGAATGTAAAGAAGAATCATCGATAGTATTCACCATTGCTATGCATCATCTACCTCTTCCCAGCCAAATATGTTCTCAAGTCAGCGGATGTAATTGAAGCTTGCCTTGAGCCCAATTCCCCTCCCGGATGTTGTGGAAATTCAAAATTATTTTGCTTAAATTATTCTAAAGAGTTATTCGAAAAATTAAACCATCAAAATGTTATAATAATTCACTTATTGGTGGATAATATATAAGTCATTACTATAACTTAATTTATATTAATAAAGTGAAGGGGAAGATTCATTATCTCCTCACGTACCTGAATCATACTTAGAACTATAGTATAACCTTAAAAACGTTTCGTCATTTGCCATAATAAGCTAGAATAAAATAAAGGATAATGTGCTTATCATCTGTATGCATTTATGTTTGATAGAAACATATAACAAAAGTTACTGACCCCTGTAGAATCCTTTCAAGCCATATTCAACTTCATAACCTTCTCCAGTATTTCTCCAGCGACCATAACTTTGGAATTTCAAATAGAATGCCATATTTTTTATGTCGGGTTCTTAGAAAATTAAATTTTAAAACGAGTTTATATCGGTAAATTTTTCGATTTGACGCATCCATAATAGGTTGTGGGTGGAGGTGTCTGTTTGTTTGTTAATTTGACGAATTACTTAACCGTAATATGCACAAATCCTTATTCCAGAAACGGCACATTTTATTGAAGATTACTGCGACTTGAAAGTTGCAGTCAACAAAATTATTTTTGAAACAAGTCTACAGGGGAAAGAAAGGATTCTGAAATTTAAAAGTAAAAGTATTTAAAATACTTAATGTGTTCGTCACTAAATAAATTCCTATTTCCTAGGCGGGAACCAAACTTGCCAACTCTAGGTCCACAATGTGAGATTAAGTCCATCTCTTTCACTCACATGACTAGCCTGAGCCCCTGATTTTAACAAAAATATCAAACCTTATCAATTCTGAACCACCAGTTTGTTTATACCTTCCTGTTATTGTTGCAGGCTTTAGTGCCTTCCACTCGAAGGACCTTGGAATCTCAAAGAGCCCTACAAATGGCGATGTATTGGAAGAAAAAACCTCGACCCCAGAGAGCCTCGCTTCTGAGGATCGTCTTGGAGAACCAACTATTTCGCAGATCGGGGAGTGGCCTGTGCTGGATTTCTTGGGGTCAAGTAAAGGTCACTCCCCTGGAATCCCTCAAGTAGGACCATTTCAATGGCTAACTGCAGCTCTCTTAGAACTACCGGTTCTATCTTATTTGAAAAGGGATGGAAGTTCGAACACTGACCCGCCGATGGGCTCAGCTTCCGGAGAAGGAGAACGACCCACTACGAGTGAAGAATCTATAAACGCATCTCAGCAACGTCGAGAGCCAATGGAAAGTAACTCGAGAGAGGCGCTTCTGGAAGACAATTCATTCGATGTTCCAGTGGACCAACTGACGTTTAGCCAAAATAACACGCAGAAAAATTCCTCTAATGTTTTAGGTAGCAGTGGCCCAAAAGTTATTGATACAACTGGTGACTCTCCAACATTTCGCCACACAAGAAGTATTGAAGATGAAAAAGAAGACTCTTTAAAAATCATGAATAAAAGTTTTGATTCAGAGGGAAGGCCGTTATTATTCCTTAATTCAACAGTTATTAAATCACCTAAATCAAATACAAACATGCGCAGTCTAATTGCAAGAGACATAACTAAGGATGGAGTTTCGAATGGTATAATCATCAGTCACTTATACCCAGAACCAACACTTATTCAAAAATATTACTTGAATAGAAAACAGTTAACAAATGATAAAGGTAATTACGTTTTAAGGAATGAGTCAGATAATAATAAATTTAAAGACTTTGGTGAGGTAGAACGAGTGGAGCAAGTTGTAGACATGCAAACGAATTCTAAAGAGGGAAGAAAAAATGAAGATGAGGTAAGAGGCTTAAATAAAAACGAAAAAGAGGAACTGGGATCAGCTAAACAAGGACTGGGATTAGAGAGCGAGTCGTTAAAAAAACGATTTGATGCCAGAAGTAGCACGGTGTCATCTTCAGACAAAGAAAACAATTCCCAGACAAGTGTAATTTTTATGAAGGACGATTCATTAGAAGAGGAAAGCGTTAATCTGGAAAAACTTGCTTCTAGCATATTTTCACCCTTATCAAAACACCACGCGATGACAACAGCAATGATATCACAGCCATCAGCTACTCCTTCTGTGACTAGACGCGCTCAGCCTTACAGCAGTGCTACGAACTCAGTGAAGGAGTCACCTGAAACCATCCAGAAGAGTGATAGACCACGAACTATGATATTGATAGTTGATAGACAAGAAATATTATCCGATAAAGAACCTATTGAACATAGCAAGAACCAGGGTAGGGGAGGGGCGTTAGGAAGTTCGGGCCGTACGGTAATACATAGATCAAATTCACAAATATCAAATATCCAAAACGAAAAAGAAAGTCCTAAACTATTAGACATCCGCTTGGGCGGTCATGGGGATAATTTTAAAAACCAAATTGCGGGATCAGGGGAAAAATTTCGTGATGACGAAAATCTATCGGGTACTAAATTTTTAAAGAATAGAGATTCCTCAGGGATAAGTAAAAGTTCTTCAAATTCGAACCTTTTAAGTTTCAATCGGGAAAACTATCGATATAATCAAAACTCTGCTTTAACAGATGCACTGAAATTAGCTGGAAACTTAGACCAATTCAGTTTGACCAAAAAAGAAAGTGATAAAATGAAAAATAATTTCGATAAAAACAGTCGAGAAAAGGAGAAAGAAGACATAACAACGGACATTAAATCATATAAAATGAAAAGGGTGGGGGAAATTGCAATGAAACCATTGGAAGATATTATAATTGTATTCAGGCATAGGATTTGGCCCAATTCAACAGCATTAGTAGAACATGAAAGCATAAATAGTGATCTTCCCTATTCTGATGATCAAAATTTGTTAGGTGAGGGAGATAGGGGAGGTTGGAAATGGGTACCTACAAACCACGTTCCTCCACAGGCCCGAAATATTGATGTTCCCTATTCTGATGATGAAAACTCTGAAGGTGAAAGAGGAAAAGGAAATTGGAAATGGGTGCCAACAAACCACATTTCATCACAGGTCGGGAATAGAGTTCTTCCCAATTCTGTAGGTCAAAGCACTAAAGGTGAAGGAAGTATAGGAAATGGAAAATGGGTGCCAACAAACCACGTTTCATCACAGGCCGGGAATAGAGTTCTTCCCCATTCTGATGGTCATAAGTCTAAAGGTAAGGGAGGTGTAGGAGACGGCAAATGGCTGCCAACAAACCACGTTCCATCACAGGCCCGAAATATTGATGCTCCCATTTCTGATGATGGAAACTCTAAAGGTGAAGGAGGAAGAGGAGATTGGATATGGGTATCAACAAACCACGTTCTATCACAGGCCCGAAATATTGATGTTCACCATTCTGATGATCAAAACTCTCAAGGTGAGGGCGGAAGGGGTGATTGGAAATGGGTGCCATCAAAGTACTGGAAATGGGGCTCTACAAAGCAATCTTCCAGTGGTGACCACATAAGTATAGATAAATCTAATGCTAATAATTGGAAATGGTGGAAACTGTTTAAAAACATCATACCGTCTCAACATGCAGAAATAGAAAATAATGATTATGACGATTGGAAAGGCGGTGTACAAAGAGATGATATGAAATTGAGGACAACAGACGAAAATGCGAAATATTCTGTCAATAATAAGATGCAGACACATGAGGAAGAAAACTGGAAAGATAAGAGTAAAATTCCAGATACAATTTGGAAGACTACTGAACATTCTTCAATTGGTGACCTTGCTAAAAAGGTTCTGAACGGACCTGGTGATTGGAAATCTTTGACTTCATTCAGGGGGATTAAAAAGCCTACCGAGGGTCACAACTGGAATGATGTCAGGGGTAATAGAAATTGGAAAGAGGAATCAAGTTCTTCTGTATCTAACACTAAGGATTATGATTATAACGATTATAACTGGACAGAAGAGAGAAAAAGTGGAGACATAAAACTAAGAATAAATGACATAGATGCCAAGAATTCTGGTAATATCAATCATTTTGTAAATAAAAATAGTATCGAACTAGATAAGGGAAGGACTACTGAGCATCTTTCCAATGGAGACTATTACAGGAATATTAAAAACAGACCTAATAATTGGAATTGGTGGAGTTTGTTGAACCGAACTAAACAGGTTAGTGGGAATCAAGCTCAAACTTATCCAGATAACTGGACAGATAAAAGGAGGGATGGGTATTTGACCGGAGAACAGGATGCATCACAATCCGAAAGTACGGAGGATGATTATAGTGATTACGACTTGAAAGATGAAGGCAAAAATGGAAATATGCAATTAAGAAAAACTGGTATAGATTCCAAGAGTTCTGGTAATAACAATCTCCATTCATATAAAGATGCCAATAGGCAAGATATGGGAGGAATAGGAGATAGGAAATGGGGGGCTAGCGAGCTTTCCCCCAATGACTATCGTCACATGAATAATATAAAAAGACCTAACAATTGGAATTGGTGGGCGTCGTTCAGTAGCAATAAACAGTCTGGTGATAATGAGGAACACACATATGATGATGGACATCGCACATGGGAGTCTAGAGTAAAGAATTCTTCACAATCCGAGACTAAGTTTAATGATTATAGAGATTACAACATCGAAAGTAATAGTGGAGATACAAATTTACTGGAAAAAGATACAATTTCCAAACTTTCTGTTGATAACGATCATTTTTCATATGAGAATAACATTTGGGAGAATAAGGATAGAATAGCAGACAGACAATGGGAGACTACTGAGAAATTTACTAATAGCGATCGTAACGATTATAGCGGGAACTCAAATTATGAAAACAGTGGGGGTATACAATTAAGGAAAATAGAAAGTGATGCAAAGAATACTGGAAACAATAATCCTTCCGAACGAAAATGGAGCACTTCTGAGCACTCATCCAATGATGAACTTGTCAGGAATAATGAGGGAACTAATAAGTGGAATTGGTGGAGTTTGTTCAAAGACATCAAAAAGACAACTGATAATCAGAATCACAGTTATGAAGATCACAAATCGACAGATGATAGTGAAGAAGGATATTGGAAATGGGAGCCAAGTCATCACGATTCATCACATTCCGATTATACGGATTACGACTATAAGGATCACACATGGAAAAATGAAGGAAACGGTGACGATATAAAATCGAGGAAAACCGAAATTGATTCAGGAAATAATATTCATCATTCTGGAAACAATAATCCTTCCGAACGAAAATGGAGCACTACTGGGCTCACATCCAATGATGAACTTGTCAGGAATAATGACGGAACTAATAAGTGGAATTGGTGGAGTTTGTTCAAGGACATCAAACAGACTACTGATAATCATGACCACAGTTATGAAGATCAGAAATCGACAGATGATAGTGAAGAAGGATATTGGAAATGGGAGCCGACTCATCACGATTCATCACATTCCGATTATACGGATTACGACTATAATGATCACACATTGAAAAATGAGGGAAACGGTGACGATATAAAATCGAGAAAACCAGAAATTGATACAGGTAATAATATTCATCATTCTGGAAACGATAATCTATCAGAACGAAAATGGAGCACTACTGGGCACTCATCCAATGATGAACTTGTTAGGAATAATGAGGGAACTAACAAGTTGAATTGGTGGAGTTTGTTCAAGGACATCAAACAGACTACTGATAATCAGGATCACACTTATGAAGATCAGAAATCGACAGATGATAGTGAAGAAGGATATTGGAAATGGGAGCCGACTCATCACGATTCATCACATTCCGATTATACGGATTACGACTATAATGATCACACATTGGAAAATGAGGGCAACGGTGACGATATAAAATCGAGAAAACCAGAAATTGATGCAGGTAATAATATTCATCATTCTGGAAACGAAAATCTATCAGAACGAAAATGGAGCACAACTGGGCTCTCATCCAATGATGAACTTGTCAGGAATAATGACGGAACTAATAAGTGGAATTGGTGGAGTTTGTTCAAGGACATCAAACAGTCGACTGATAATCAGGATCACAGTTATGAAGATCGTAAATCGACAGATGATAGTGAAGAAGGATATTGGAAATGGGAGCCGACTCATCACGATTCATCACATTCCGATTATACGGATTACGACTATAATGATCACACATTGGAAAATGAGGGGAACGGTGACGATATAAAATCGAGAAAACCAGAAATTGATGCAGGTAATAATATTCATCATTCTGGAAACGAAAATCTATCAGAACGAAAATGGAGCACTACTGGGCACTCATCCAATGATGAACTTGTCAGGAATAATGACGGAACTAATAAGTGGAATTGGTGGAGTTTGTTCAAGGACATCAAACAGACTACTGATAATCAGGATCACACTTATGAAGATCAGAAATCGACAGATGGTAGTGAAGAAGGATATTGGAAATGGGAGCCGAGTCATCACGATTCATCACATTCCGATTATACGGATTACGACTATAATGATCACACATTGAAAAATGAGGGCAACGGTGACGATATAAAATCGAGAAAACCAGAAAATGATGCAGGTAATAATATTCATCATTCTAGAAACGATAATCTATCGGAACGAAAATGGAGCACTACTGGGCATTCATCCAATGATGAACTTGTCAGGAATAATGACCGATCTAATAAGTGGAATTGGTGGAGTTTGTTCAAGGACATCATACAGTCTACTGTTAATCAGGATCACACTTATGAAGATCAGAAATCGACAGATGGTAGTGAAGAAGGATATTGGAAATGGGAGCCGACTCATCACGATTCATCACATTCCGATTATACGGATTACGACTATAATGATCACACATTGAAAAATGAGGGAAACGGTGACGATATAAAATCGAGGAAAACCGAAATTGATTCAGGAAATAATATTCATCATTCTGGAAACAATAATTCTTCCGAACGAAAATGGAGCACAACTGGGCTCTCATCCAATGATGAACTTGTCAGGAATAATGACCGATCTAATAAGTGGAATTGGTGGAGTTTGTTCAAGGACATCATACAGTCTACTGATAATCAGGATCACAGTTATGAAGATCGCAAATCTACAGATGATAGTGAAGAAGGATATTGGAAATGGGAGCCGACTCATCACGATTCATCACATTCCGATTATAAGGATTACGACTATAATGATCACTCATGGAAAAATGAGGGAAACAGTGAAGATGTAAAATCGAGGAAAACCGAAATTGATTCAGGAAATATTATTCATCATTCTGGAAACGATAACAATAAACAGACTGGTGGTAATCAGGATCACAGTTATGATTCATTTCAGTTTGCGACTAATGATTACGATGACAATGATTACTCTTGGAATAATTTGGGAAATAGTAACGATATTAAATCAAGGAATACCGAAAGTGATTCTGGTAATTATAATTATCTTTCTGGCGGACAATGGAGTACCAAGGTGTACTCTTCCAATGGTGACAGTGGCAGGAATAATAAGTGGAATTGGTGGACTTGGTTCAGTGGCATCAATCAGAATGGTGATAATAACAAATTGACAGATGAAAGAGGTGATGAATATTCGAAATGGGGTCAGAACCGGAATTATAATGACATGGCTAGTAGCTGGAAGGATGGTGGTAGTTCAGAAGTTAGGAAATGGGGGAATACTGGGCATCCTTTTTTGGATGCATTTAACTGGAATGGTAACGAAGGAAGTCCTGGAAATTTGAAATGGAGCAAATCGCTCAATGGTAATAGACTGACTGATACTAGAGTGTCATTTTCATTTCATGAATCGAAACCTACATATTGGAAATGGTGGGAATTTTTTAAGGTTTTAAATCAGATTTGCACCAGGAATGCATCTTCCTTTGAAGGTCATACAAGGGAAGATGGCGGGAGAAACTGGTTTTGGAAATGGATAACAATGAGCCAGAATATCCAAAAGTCTGGCTCCAATGAGCTCTTATCAAATACCAATCTGAATTTGAAAAATTCTGGAAATTGGAAATGGGCAGCAAACGAGCATCCCCCTTATTCGGCACTACCAGTTTACGAGGATAACAATTGGTACGATAAAGGAAGCGCCGTTGAATGGAACTGGAAGACATTTTTAAATGGCTTCTCAGAGTCTGGTACCACTAAAGGCTCTAATAAAGGTCAGCTCTGGAATGGAACACAAAGTTATTGGAATTGGTGGAATGTCAAGCCTGTCAAAGGCTCAACTCTAAATAGCATCAACGAGTCGTTTTCTAACGAATTCAATTTGAAAGATGAAGAAGCTTCTGAGAAGCTTCGGAAGTGGAGGTATTGGAATTCTCTAAAATCTGATAGAAGTATTAACGGAGGTGCTGTGGGAGAATATAATTTGTTAGACAAGCAAACTGATTCATCCCCACATAGACAGGCAAATTGGTGGCTCCATAAATTTGTTTCATCAAAATCTAACAGCCCTGAGCTCGGAGGTGTAGATCTACTGGATGAAGGAGGAGGAATGTCAAAAGATAAATGGTCTAAGACAATTCAACATTGGCAAAAATCAGATCATATTGATAAATTGGGAGTTTCCATATCTGATAATGGTAATACACATAGCAACGAGTATATCGATGAAGATTACGAGGATGACCATAATTTATCCAACAATGGGCAACACATTTCTAATAAATCTAGAATTTCCACTTACAAAAATAATCAGGAAGTCCTGGATGATCCTGGAATAGGAAGGGGAATAATCGATCAAAACAATAAACCATGGACAACACTGCCATCTTGGAATATTTCAAAATTGCTTCATGCAGCAGAAGAAAACATTTTAGAAACAGACGATATTCACGCATACTCTCACGCCCAAAGAGAGACGAATGAAGAAGAAAAAACAAGGAAATCACCTAAACAGCATGAACTTTGGAAGAATACCAATCGGTATTTTCAGAAACCTGGAGCCAGAAACTTTGACAATGAAGTAAAATTCCGTGACAGAGCCGAAAAAATTGTAGACGAGGAAATGAATGATGAACTTTGGCGAGGTTCCAGATTACGTCAAAAAGCCGGAGTATCAACAATGGTTACTGATGATGATTATAGTCATGAGGACGTAGTCAGTCATATAGCCGACGAAACGATACACGAGGAAACGAGTGATAAATCACGTAAGAGAGTTACGGGTTTTAAAATGCTTCAACAAAGCCAAGTAACAACATCAGATGCAAATAATAATTATGAGTACGTCAATGATCATATTAGTGGAAAAAATGTAAAGGAAAATGTTAACAACAAATCCCAACAGAATTTTTGGGCAAGTTTTAAATTAAAGCCAAATTTAAATGTTGCTCCTACAAGGAGTAGTTATGTTATCCCTAGTGATGAAACCCTAGATTACCAAGAACCCAAAGATAATGTAGACAAGGCCAAAGAAAAATCCCCTAAAACACTGTGGAGCGGTTACCAACAAATTAAGAAAACTAGGATACCTATGTCGGGCATTGATAATAAGCGTAATGGTTATGAAAATGGCAGCGCTAACGAAGACAAAATAAATGAACAAATGAGTAAAAAACCAGACAGCGGAAATAGTATTAGCCTTCAATATAGAGACCACACAAGCAAGCAGAAGGCAGAAGAGAAAAACAACAAGGAGCATTCGATGGATTCCAGCTTTGCTAAAAACTCTGAAGCTACAACCATAGGCTACAGAAACGATATTAACAATGGCTATGTCAACTATACAGCCGAAAGAAATGAGGTTAGGAAAGCCCATGGAGAATCAACATTAACACAATGGAAAAATAATAAATTAACCCCCAAATTTGAAGCATCAACAACAGACTTAAGTGTTACTAATGGCCACGAACAGGAAGAAGAACAATCAGGTTTCGAGGAACTTGATGAAGAGACCACTAACAAGACACTGAAGAAACAATGGCGAGTGTCAAACAAGAGCAATAAACCCGGAACTCCAACAACTATTTCAAACACTAATTCTAATCACGAGCACGCACAAGAGCATTCAGCTTTCGAGGATCTTGACGAGGAGACGAATAACAAGTCACTGAAGAAACAATGGCGCGTGTCAAACAAGAGCAATAAACCCGGAACTCCAACAACTATTTCAACCACTAATTCCCATCACGAGCACGCACAAGATCATTCAGGTTTTGAGGATCTTGATGAGGAGACGAATAACAACTCATTGATGAAACAATCAAGAGGATCAAAAATACGCAATGAACCAGGAACTAGAACAACTGTTTCAAAAAATAATTCTAATCGCGAGCATGTACAAGATCAAGCAGGTTCAGAGTATTTTGATGAAGAAACCACAAACAATTCATTGAAGAAACAATCAAGAGGATCAAAAACACGCAATGAACTAGGAACTAGAACAACGGTTTCAAACAATAATTCTAATCGCGAGCATGTACAAGATCAAGCAGGTTCAGAGTATTTTGATGAAGAAACCACAAACAATTCATTGAAGAAACAATCAAGAGGATCAAAAACACGCAATGAACTAGGAACTAGAACAACGGTTTCAAACACTAATTCTTATCACGAGGAAGTGCAAGATCATTCAGGTTCAGAGTATTTTGATGAAGAAACCACAAACAACTCATTGATGAAACAATCGAGAGGATCAAAAATACGCAATGAACCAGGAACTAGAACAACTGTTTCAAACACTAATTCTAATCACGAGGAAGTGCAAGATCATTCAGGTTCAGAGTATTTTGATGAAGAAACCACAAACAACTCATTGATGAAACAATCAAGAGGATCAGAAATACGCAATGAACCAGGAACTAGAACAACTGTTTCAAACAATAATTATAATCACGAACAGGCAGATAATCAATCAGGTTCAGAGTATTTTGATGAAGAAACCACAAACAACTCATTGAAGAAACATTCGAGAGGATCTAAAACACGCAATGAACTAGGAACTAGAACAACGGTTTCAAACACTAATTCTAATCACGAGGAAGTGCAAGATCATTCAGGTTCAGAGTATTTTGATGAAGAAACCACAAACAACTCATTGATGAAACAATCAAGAGGATCTAAAACACGCAATGAACTAGGAACTAGAACAACGGTTTCAAACACTAATTCTAATCACGAGGAAGTGCAAGATCATTCAGGTTCAGAGTATTTTGATGAAGAAACCACAAACAAGTCATTGAAGAAACAATCGAGAGGATCAAAAATACGCAATGAACCAGGAACTAGAACATCTGCTTCAAACACTAATTCTAATCACGAGGAAGTGCAAGATCATTCAGGTTCAGAGTATTTTGATGAAGAAACCACAAACAACTCATTGATGAAACAATCAAGAGGATCAAAAATACGCAATGAACCAGGAATTGGAACAACTGTTTCAAACACTAATTCTAATCAGGAGCGAGTACAAAATCATTCAGGTTCAGAGTATTTTGATGAAGAAACCACTAACAATTCATTGAAGAAACAATCGAGAGGATCAAAAATACGCAATGAACCAGGAATTGGAACAACTGTTTCAAATACTAATTCTAATCACGAGGAAGTGCAAGATAATTCAGGTTCAGAGTATTTTGATGAAGAAACCACTAACAATTCATTGAAGAAACAATCGAGAGGATCTAAAACACGCAATGAACTAGGAACTAGAACAACGGTTTCAAACACTAATTCTAATCACGAGGAAGTGCAAGATCATTCAGGTTCAGAGTATTTTGATGAAGAAACCACAAACAATTCATTGAAGAAACATTCTAGAGGATCAAAAACACGCAATGAACTAGGAACTAGAACAACGGTTTCAAACACTAATTCTAATCACGAGGAAGTGCAAGATCATTCAGGTTCAGAGTATTTTGATGAAGAAACCACAAACAACTCATTGATGAAACAATCAAGAGGATCAAAAATACGCAATGAACCAGGAACTAGAACAATTGTTTCAAACAATAATTCTAATCACGAGGAAGTACAAGATCATTCAGGTTCAGAGTATTTTGATGAAGAAACCACAAACAATTCATTGAAGAAACATTCTAGAGGATCTAAAACACGCAATGAACTAGGAACTAGAACAACGGTTTCAAACACTAATTCTAATCACGAGGAAGTACAAGATCAAGCAGGTTCAGAGTATTTTGATGAAGAAACCACTAACAAGTCATTGAAGAAACATTCAAGAGGATCAAAAATACGCAATGAACCAGGAATTGGAACAACTGTTTCAAACACTAATTCTAATCACGAGCAAGTACAAGATCAAGCAGGTTCAGAGTATTTTGATGAAGAAACCACTAACAAGTCATTGAAGAAACATTCGAGAGGATCTAAAACACGCAATGAACTAGGAACTAGAACAACGGTTTCAAACACTAATTCTAATCAAGAGCAAGTACAAGATCATTCAGCTTCAGAGTATTTTGAAGAAGAAACCACTAACAATTCATTGAAGAAACAATCGAGAGGATCAAAAATACGCAATGAACCAGGAATTGGAACAACTGTTTCAAATACTAATTCTAATCAGGAGCGAGTACAAGATCAAGCAGGTTCAGAGTATTTTGATGAAGAAACCACTAACAATTCATTGAAGAAACATTCGAGAGGATCAAAAATACGCAATGAACCAGGAATTGGAACAACTGTTTCAAACACTAATTCTAATCACGAGCAAGTGCAAGATAATTCAGGTTCAGAGTATTTTGATGAAGAAACCACTAACAAGTCATTGAAGAAACATTCGAGAGGATCTAAAACACGCAATGAACTAGGAACTAGAACAACGGTTTCAAACACTAATTCTAATCAAGAGCAAGTACAAGATCATTCAGCTTCAGAGTATTTTGAAGAAGAAACCACTAACAATTCATTGAAGAAACAATCGAGAGGATCAAAAATACGCAATGAACCAGGAATTGGAACAACTGTTTCAAATACTAATTCTAATCACGAGGAAGTGCAAGATAATTCTGGTTCAGAGTATTTTGATGAAGAAACCACTAACAAGTCATTGAAGAAACATTCGAGAGGATCTAAAACACGCAATGAACTAGGAACTAGAACAACGGTTTCAAACACTAATTCTAATCACGAGGAAGTGCAAGATCATTCAGGTTCAGTGTATTTTGATGAAGAAACAATTAACAATTCATTGAAGAAACAATCGAGAGGATCAAAAATACGCAATGAACCAGGAATTGGAACAACTGTTTCAAATACTAATTCTAATCAGGAGCGAGTACAAGATCAAGCAGGTTCAGAGTATTTTGATGAAGAAACCACTAACAATTCATTGAAGAAACAATCGAGAGTATCAAAAATACGCAATGAACCAGGAACTAGAACAACTGCTTCAAACACTAATTCTAATTACGAGGAAGTGCAAGATCATTTAGGTTCAGAGTTGTATGATGAAAAAACCGCTAACAATTCATTGAAGAAACAATCGAGAGGATCAAAAATACGCAATGAACCGGGAACATCAAACACCTTTTCAATAGCTAATTATGTTCACGAAGACGTACAAGATCATTCAGGTTCCGTGGATCTTGATGAGGAGACCACTTTCAAGTCACTGAAGAAACAGAATTCAATTGAGATCATCGATAAAACACTGCGGAAACGCTTGAGAGGTTCAAAAATCAATAATCTGGGAACACCAGTAACTGATAAAGGTGCAATATTTGTTAATAGCTTATTAGATAGAACGCTACCAGATAAATCAGTTGGATTAACATCTGAATCTCGGATCAATGAAAAACCCGTGCAGTCTGACAAGTCTGCAGACATTGGCAGTCTTGTTTATGAAACATTTAAATATTCAAATACTCTACCTTCATCGAATGTATCTGCAGTATACAATAAAACGTTTGCGTCTTTGTCTGGATCTGCAAGTACGTACAATGATAATCTGTTTGGCATGAATGCATCCTTAGTAGGACAAAGGAACCTAAATTATAGCTTATCAGGGACACCACTTTCTGGGGATGCACCTTTGCTATTGATGAAAGAACCTCAGTCTGACCTTGAAATGAGAGGTGACCATGTGGAGTCTGGCATGCATGCAGCTAATGCTGGACTAGACAATCAAATATTGAACAACTTTAAAACATCAAAAGCAGTACCTTTAAGGGATTGGTTTACACTATTGAATACTTCAGTGCCTACGTCTAAATATGACTTGCTGTCTAACAATAATTCACCCGTAGGAGGACATGGGACAAGGCTTTTATCAAAAACATTATTGGAAAGACCAACACAATTGAATATAGCATCTAAATCGGCCACTGATATGCCAGACGACCATGTACTGTCTAAAGATGGACTAGGACAACTAGCGTTCAAAGAATCAGAAGCACTACCATATTGGATAAAGTCAATGGTGCAGGCTAAACCTAGTTTTGGGTCTGGAATCTCCGATAAGCTCGTGCATGCTAACAGTCTCTCAACGTTGGGAAGTGAGTTATTGAAAACATCGTTACCCTTTATGGACCCAATTCATGACAGAGAAATAACCGGTGGTATTATTTTAAATCAACACCATAATGGAAAACAAATTTCAGTGTTGAACCAATCTCCACCTTTGAATTTTTACTCACCAAATGATCACTCGATCACTAATGATTCGAGGCTGAATACTACTGAGTCAGTTATAATAAATAGCAGTGCCCAGGGGATGAATCAAAAGGTAAATAGCATAAATGAAATAAAGTTGGACAACTCCATGCCTTCTAAGGCTGCTACTTTTCAATTTAATACTCCTGCTGGAGGTAACCTAGTGAAACCACATATTTCCCAGAAAAAACAAGTCGGAATAAACAACCTTTTGGGAGTATCTCATAAAAAGTCACGTAATCATTTACGTAAACAGAAAGATGATCTATCGTCCAAAATACCACAAATTACCGTCCCAGGAAGTCAGATAAACGTTGGGTTAGATTTTGATCACAGTGGAGACAGTAAAAACATAATTCAATCAACCACAATGCCATCTATTCCATTCAAGATGCCAACAGATACTAATATCAGGGTTGCCCAAGGTAGTGCAATAGGAGGGAGACTTAAAAATTCTCACAAAAAACTGCTGAAAAGGAAAAATAAATGGCCTTCAGGAAAGAGAACCATGTCTATACCAACTTCATTAATGGAGAAGCCAATACTTTACAGCTTGGGTGGAAAAGGTAATAAAGCACGACACACCATCAAAACACCAACAGACTCCAAATCGTACATGGCATCTCAAGATATTTCTCAAAACTTATCGAATGAGTTAGAATTAAAAAATAACAATGTAGTGGTTCCACAATTGTATAAATCAAAAAGTGCATCACATTCTAAAATATCCAAGGTTATTGTTCCTGGAGAAATTATAAGCAGTGAATCAGTAAGAAAACATAAAAAATCTCATAAAAACTTCCTGAAACCCCCCTTTTCAAGAACATTCACCAAACTCCAAGACATAATTCCTAGCAGTGGAGTACACAGTGATATGGACAATGTAGTAGACCCACAATTGCTTAACTTGAAACCTGTATTACCTTCCAAGATAACAAAGATTATTGCTCCGGGAGACGTCGTAACCACTGAATTAGGAGGAAAACGTAAGAAGTTACGTAAAACCATTGTGAAATCCAAAGTGGTTGTTCCTGTCAATGAAATAAGTAGTGGTTCGGTATTGAATCCCTACGTAACAACTCCAAAACTACTTAATGTGAAACACACCTTACCTTCCAAGATATCACAAGTCATTGTTCCAGGAGACAGCGTAACCAGTACATTACTAGGAAAGCGTAAGAAGCAACGCAATACCATTCTGAAATCGCTACATCCCGAACCATTCACGAAATCCAAAGTTGTTATTCCTGTCAATGGAATCAGCAGTAGTTTGATAGTAAATCCCAACGTAGCAACTCCAAAACTACTTAATGTGAAACACGGCTTACCTTCCAAGAAATCACAAGTCGTTGTTTCAGGAGACAGCGTAACTAGTACTTTTCTAGGAAAGCGTAAGAAGCAACGTAAAACCATTCTGAAATCGCTACATCCCGGACTACTCACGAAATCCAAAGTTGTTATTCCTGTCAATGAAATAAACAGTGGTTTGATAGTGAGTCCCACAGTAGCAACTCCAAAACTACTTAAACTGAAGTCTGTATTACCTTCCAAGATATTGCAGGTTGCCGTTCCTGGAGACAGCGTAACCAGTACATTACTAGGAAAGCGTAAGAAGCAACGTAAAACTATCGTGAAATCGCTATATCCCGAACCACTCATGAAATCCAAAGTTGTTCTTCCTGTCAATGAAATAAGCAGTGGTTTGGTAGGGAGTCCCAACGTAGCAACTCCAAAACTACTTAAAGTGAAACACACCTTACCTTCCAAGATATCACAAGTTATCGTACCAGTAGACAGCGTAACCAGTACATTAGTAGGAAATCGTAAGAAACCACGTAAAACCATTCTGAAATCGCTACATCCAGAACCATTCACAAAGTCCAAAGTTGTTATTCCTGTCAATGGAATCAGCAGTGGTTTGGTAGTGAATCCCAACGTAGCAACTCCAAAACTACTTAAAGTGAAACACACTTTACCTTCCAAGATATCACAAGTTATCGTACCAGTAGACAGCGTAACCAGTACATTAGTAGGAAAGCGTAAAAAACCACGTAAAACCATTCTGAAATCGCTACATCCAGAACCATTCACAAAGTCCAAAGTTGTTATTCCTGTCAATGGAATCAGCAGTGGTTTGGTAGTTAACCACAACGTTGCAATTCCAAAACTACTTAAAATAAAACCTGTATTACCTTCCAAGATATTAAAGGTTGCTGTACCAGGAGATATTACCAGTACACATGCAGGATTTCGTAAGAAGCCACGTAAAACTATTCTGAAATCGCTACATCCAGAACCATTCACAAAGTCCAAAGTTGTTATTCCTGTCAATGGAGTTAGCAGTGATTTGGTAGTGAATCACAATGTTGCAACTACTAAACTACTTAAAATAAAACCTGTATTACCTTCCAAGATATTAAAGGTTACTGTACCAGGAGATATTACCAGTACACATACAGAATTTCGTAAGAAGTCACGTAAAACTATTCTGAAATCGCCACATTCGGTATCATCCACGAAATCCAAATATATAATTCCAGCCAATGGAGTAAACAATGCCTTGGACTCTAAACATAATGTTGTGGCTCCACATATGTTTGTAATAAAAAATGTAGTACCTTCCAAACCATTGGACGTTCCTGGGGATATTGTAACTAGTAAATCAAGAGAAAAGCTTAAAAAGTCTCGCAAAACCTTCCTAAAGTCCCCAAGTTCTCATCAAATGGCAGTTACGAAATCCCAAATTGCTATTCCTGATAGTGGATTACACTTAAATCACAATAATGCAGTTCCACAATTACTTAAATTGACACGTGCATTGCCTTCCAAGTTATCGAAAATTATTGTTCCAGAAGAAGTAGTTTCAAGGCATTCGGGAGGAAAGCGAGAGAATTCTCGCAAAAACCTCAGTAAATAGCAACACCAATACCGCCCGTCGTAGCCCATGATGCAGTTCATAATGCTGGATTAGGGAGTGGACTGCATTTGAAACATAATGCAATAACTCCAGCTTTAATCAAGTTGAAACAATTGTCATCTACAGCACCTCAACTTATTATCCCAAGAGACGCAAATGCCAATGTTTTGGGAGGGATGCGTAAACGTTCACGTAGGAATAAGTCTAGAGTGAGAGACGCATTGTCTTCCTTGGTGGCAGCTCGATGCAGTGAGACCACGCACGACTTAGATTTAAACCACGCGGGTGTAAATAACCCTTTGCATAAATTGAATTCAATGATGTCACAAGCTACTGTTCCAAGCGATCAAATAAACAGTGGTCTGCAAGTGAAGCGTAAAAATTCGTCCAAAAATTCCTCCCGGGAAGTCTTCTAAAATGAAGACTAGTAAATTTTAAAGCAATAAAGTAAAGCTGAAAAATCCATTTACTACCAAATGATAGATACTTTACTTGGATATTATCAATGGTTTGGATCCTGAGAAATTGGAGCTGAATAAAATGTTTTTATTGTATATAGACAACATATTGATTAATAAAAATCACTTCCTGCCAATATTTATTCCATTAGAACAATCCGATATTATGAGGTAAATATTCCTTGCATGCACCAATTTCTTCCTGAATGTCCGCAGTCATCATGCCTGATACAAATAACTCTTTCTTGAATCATTAGATTTTCTGGTTAGCTAATCCGGTGGGAAAAATTCACATATACTGTTTATTATAAAGTGGCGAGGACCTGGGGAGTGAGAATCTAGAATCTTATGCTATCCTTTAGAATTACTATTGGGATACCTTCTAGTCGACTTAAACGTCTCTTTCTTAATATTTTCCTTTTAGTTACTGAAATGGACTTGCATAAATTCTTAGACTAAGTGGGAATAATATGGCCGTTTGAATAAATGAGGCTGCTCTTCTTTTGCACTTTAAGGCAGAAAAAAAAATAAGAACAGTTTATTTTGTTCTTTAAATTACAAAAACACTAACGTTATCGGTAAAGTTGTGTAACTCCCACCCTGGTCCAGATCGTGATATAATAGGAGTTTTTCTAGAGTACAAAATTGTAAAAAAAAAAAAAAAAAAAACCTATATCCTCCTTGTTCTGCTCTGAAAAATCTTAAAATGTAAGTAAATTGATTCTTTTGGATTTTAACGGGCATTCCAAACAACAACTCAGCGGAACTTAACACGCTTACGCTAACAATGATATTAATAAGTATGGTGAATCTGATGCATTAATAACAATTTGAGGAATCAAACGAATTAGTACAAAACTTTAGGTGTTTTTCTTATGAATTCATTGTTTCTGCTTTGAACATAAGGTTTACACACGAACAAAGCACGTCAAAAAGCAGATATGTGCTTAAAGAGTATGGGTAGTTTGTATGGGTGATATAAGTTTTGTGTACACATGATTTGAATTAATACATTTATGAAACACCTAGAGGATGATGTCTAAATAGAAGTCGGTTCACGCGGAACCCCATTTGTTGTCAACTTTTTACTATCAATGATTTGGACCCTTGAGGGTCAGCATAGATCACTTTTGGAATCCACGATGTACATGCTTTGATGGGTGCAGTAAGTTTTTCTGATTTGACTGAGTTGAATTGTGCTTCTGATATTGTCATAAAACAACAAATAGCGTAACTAATAATCAGCTTAATCGAATAACTCTTAATTTGTACTTCAATGTTAAGTTTAACTTTAATTTAACCTTGAATAAAAAAATTAAGTACGTAATAAACGAACAAGTGTCATTATTGGTTTGGGTCAGATTCCGTTAACAAGACACTGATCTAAGGAAGCATTGAAAAAGATCTTTGGAATTTATGAGTCAAACAATTGGAGAATAACATGATTTTACATTATTTAAAATAATAAGAATTATTTCAAATATTTCTTTAGTAAGAATGAATTTATGATTTACAATCAGAATAAAGGTCGTATGGATCTATCATTTTTGATGTTTACTATTTAAATGTTTGTAAATAAATATATCTTAACTAGATTTAGATACATTTACTCTATGTATATTTATTGCTACATGTATATTTATTTCGTTTACATTTTTCGCAATAAAAAAAGTTACAAAAAGTTATATTCCATTTATATTACCTACCCCTTGGAGTAGTTTTGTGAGACTTAGATATAATAGTTTGGCCAAGTGGTGAACAATGTTATTCAGCATAGGTACAAAAGGTTTATGCTTAGAAAATAATAGAAATATATGTATAACATTATTTATTGTATTATATAATCTTACTAGTAAAGATTGGGTTACAAATAAACGAATTTAGGCTCAAATATAAGAAATAATTCACTTTACCAGCAGGTGCCTTCCCCTCTACGATGGTACTTCAAAATTCTGTCAACTTGATTCAGACAATACTTACGCAACGGACGATAAATACAATCACCGATTCCTTGTTTCCGTTTGGAAATTCCATATTCTGTCTTGTAATGCTCTCTCTCTCTCTCTCTCTCTCTCTCTCTCTCTCTCTCTCTCTCTCTCTCTCTCTCTCTCTCTCTCTCTCTCTCTCTCCCCCTCTCTCTCTCTCTCTCTCTCTCTCGCCCCCCTCACTATCTCTATATCTATCTCCCTCTCTCTCTCTATCTATCTCTATATCTCGCTCTCTCTCTTTTACTCTCTCTCTCTCACTCTCGCTCTCTCTCTCTCTCTCCCTCTCCCTCTCCCTCTCTCCCTCTCCCTCTCTCCCTCTCCCTCTTTCCCCCTCACCCCTCTATGTCCGTTCTGCTTACCTACGCCTTTGCTTGTGCTTGTCTGTGTTTAAATAGAAGGCAATGCCAAGAGACCTTGGTTAATTTTTCCCACTAAATATGAATTCGTTCTTCCGTAATTGAGGACTATGAATTCTAAATTAGAGACTCACCTCCTTGTACCTTACGCCAATCACCTTTGAACATACATAAACAAATAATAATAATATGGACTTAATAAATTTCAAGTTGGATTCAGAAAGTAAAGGTTTTATGTATGCATTGGGGAAAAGGAGGATGAAACTTTTTGATGACAACTTAACGCTCAACGTTTTCATCATAAATGTACTGGTAGGTAAGATTCTTGGGCATATTCAACGAGGAGAAGACCTAGAAAGTCATTTATTGACACCAGACATCTCACGGGTTTCAGTTTCCAAAAGAACTCATTGGTTACAACTACAAGGCCTACATTTAGATCATGATTTCAAAGAAAATGCGATTGAAAGTGCGTTCATGTTATAAACATAAACTCTATAAAAATTAAGGGGCTCAGGTTAGCCATGCGAGTTAAGGCGTTGACCTTTATCTCACATGGTAAACCTAGAGTGGCGAGTTCGATTCTCGCCTGGGCAAAGGAAATTATTTAGTGACGAAATTCATTAAATAACGTCCTAAAATCCCACCCTGGCTATAAAAGGATGGTAACCTGTAGATAACCCGTCCCGATTAGCCTAAGTTGCAAAAAGTGGACGTTAATAAATAAATAATAATATAAAAATTAAAGGCATATTATTTAATAAATGTTTTTTTCATTTAAAGAAATAAATTATATTTTACTTGCTAAGGTACCCGGCTTCGCCCGGGTAATCATTTGAGGCTGAGCGATGATGGTATTTTTTTTGGGGGGGGGGCTTTACTTTGTACGATATTTTTACATTTTCCAGTCTCAATGCTTAGGATTTACACCCGAGTCCGGAGTGCTGGGGATATGTTAATAATAAAAGTATTACCCCTGGAATATGCTGGATGGTAGAGGAACCAATTGATAAGGAAGCCTTCTTATTGATCCTTATCAATAAAATTATTTGTTATGTGCTTAATTCTACAAAATACACAATATTTTTATATTACCCGTTTCCTGTGCCTGTATATTTTTTTATATATAAAATAATCATATTATCATTGTCAAAAATACGGAGTTTCGTTGATTTTGATTTAGTCTTTCAAGTCCCATAACATTGTTGACCCCTTCTATAGTTTTTCGTGTATACCTCATTTATATGGAAAAAGTCCATTTACCAAAAGTTACTTTAAATAACAAAATAAACAACTTTTGTTATGTGCATAATTGCCGAAAACCCAATAGGAAACGAAATATCGCTATTTTTAATTTCAGACCTCTCTTATAACCCCCATTCCTGTTCATACCTCGAAATTTTAATATAGCTTATAATCAGGGAGGTGTTAATACACCCCAAAATCAAATCACTTTTGGAATTTCGTTTAGTTCGGTTGAGTCTTTTGTGCCACATAAAATTGTTGACTCCCAATATTGTTTTTAGCGTAAAACACATTTATACTTCGGTATACGACAAAAGGGTGTATTACAAAAGTTAAAATAAACGACTCTTTTTATGCGCATATTTGCCGAAAAACCAATAGAAGACGAAATATCTCTATTCTTAATTTCAGGCCTTCCCTATAACCCCCACTCCTGTTCATCTCAGAGAATATTAATATAGCCAGAAACCTAATCTGTTTTAGTAGTAATATACATACCAAGTTTCATAAAATTAGGTTCAGCCGTTTGCGATTCTATAAAGAACATACACACAAACATTCATTTATATATATATATATATATATATATATATATATATATATATATATATATATATATATATATATATATATAAAAGAAGATTATTCCCTCCAAATGTTTAAATACGAAGTTTTAAAATATGTACACACCTCTGGTCTCAGCTGGCATATTGTTTTTTTTGTATATAAATTCACATAATTTGTGTTGTGGAATTTTCTAATTTACTTATGAACAGTGAAGTATTATAATATTAATTTTTGTAGTTGGTAGGTAATTCGCTGAGAACGCGCGTTGCGGAGTTAATACTAAGCTATAAATTTGATTGAACATATTGTGTGTATATTTCACTGGAGTCTTGAGCGGAGGTTTTATATAGAGTGGGTTCTTTTGTGTATTCTTTTTCGGAGGCGGTTAAACTTTGTTTGTTTGAAGAGCCTTTGAGTGAATTGATTCGTTGGTGCGAGGGATATCAATGTAGGCTTTTCCAATTTTCTTTTTCCCATAGATATTCACCTGATACCCTCTGTATAGAGGCAGCTGAGGGGCCATTGCAATTATTTCTCATCTAAATGGCCACACTTCGAGAGCATAATTTTTGGCACATATATGCACAATTAATATTATTCTATTAAAAATATTATGGCCAGTCCCAATTAGCCATAGTTGCATAAGTGGACGTTTATAAATAAATTTACTATAAATATATTCCAGTATTAGCAGATTGAGGTCGTACTCATGACGCGATTTTCGAAAAAGTTCTTCAAATATCCATGGATCCTACCCAGGAGATGACGAAAATGAGGTCCGTTCAAATCTATATATATATATATATATATATATATATATATATATATATATATATATATATATATATCTGTTAACGCTCTAGCGGTCGCAATTTTTGTTTGATCGTTACCAAACTCGATATTTAAACATTTTATGCAAAAAGACAGATCAAGTTCGTTAATGGCTGAAATCTGACCAGTGGGAGGGGGGAATTTCGAAAAATCGAAATATCTCCGTTACCATACGTCGGATCAAAAACGCGTATAAAACCAATCTTATTGCATATTAAATTTACTATAAATATTGTTCTATACATTTATTCTCTATCTTGAATATTAACCGAGATATTTGCATTTTTATTAATTGTAACGGACGAAATGAAATCGGCTAACTTCGGGTCTAGTCGTGAGTTCCCGCCAAAAGCTAGTAATTGTTTGACTCTCGTGAAATTTTTCTATTGTAAAACATCACGTGGGAAATCTGCTTAGTTTACGCAGCCCCTGCGTGACGGACTTTTTTAGCAGATTTACCTTAAGGGAAATCAACTATTGAGGTCGTACTCATGACGCGATTTAAGAAAAATGTCTTCAAATGTCCATCAATCCTACCCAGTAGATGACGAAAATGAGGTCCGTTCAAAATAATATATATATATATATATATATATATATATATATTTGTCTGTTAACACTCTAGCGGTCGTAATTTTTGTTTAATCGTCACCAATCTCGGTATTTAATCGTTTGATGTAAAAAGGAAGATCAAGTTCGTTAACGGCTGAAATCGGACCAGTGGGAGGGGCGGTTTAGAGGGGAGATTTTCGAAAATTCAAAATATCTCCGTTACTATACGTCGGATCGAAAAATTGTATAGAACCAATCTTATTGAAAATTAAATTTACTATAACTATTGGTATATACAATTATTCTCTATCTTGTATATTAACCGAGATATTTGTATTTTTATTAAGTTAAACGGACGAGCTATGGTTTCCGCCAAAAGCTAGTTTGGCCATTTCCGTAACTGATCGGTACTCGTATGGAGATTTCTCTATTATATAACTTTACGTGGGAAATCTGCATAGTTTACGCAGCCCCCGCGTGACGGACTTTTAGGGTATACACGTACGTGCACACATACGTAAACACACATTTACAGCATGTGTTGATTTGACTATTATTATTATTTATCAGCGTTCTACTACATACTATGGCTATTTAGGACGAATTATCTACATATGACCACCCTTTTAATGAGATTATCACTAAATAAATTCCTGTTGCCGGGGCGGGAACCGATCTCGCCACTCTACTTTTACGTCAAAACATATTTGTCAATATCCTCGTTAATATTGGGTTTATGGAAAAAACGCAATTAACGAATTGTATTTACAATAAAGTTTTCAGTTTTAAATCGTTATTTAAATTTGTGAAGTTCAAATTTTAACTTCCCTACTAGAATGCTTCTATAGATAGACTTATAAATGTTTTTTTATATATGAATCAAGGATATGAATATTGTCAACGAGAGGTATTTTTTGCATTACTGCCAGAGACAAAAGTGAATGTTTATTTAGATGTCAAACATTTTTTTCCCATTATCTTCGGTAAGGTTGGGGGTTTTCAGAAAAAAATGTTAAAGAAGCAATTTGTGTGTGAATTTTATTTTCCAATCCTAAAACGTTATTTAAATTTAGAATTTTTAAAATTTCCCGATGGACTTGAAGGGACTATCACGCGATGACGTTGGCTAATAATTATATTTTAATGGGGAAACAATGTTTATTTCAACGACGGCTTAACATAGCTTAACATTTACATTCGGAGTTCATCTCCTCTTTTTTTCCTTCACAGCTAAAAGTAAATGGTTCAGAAAATATCTGACATGAGATGAAAATGTCGGGATTATTTAGTTAATAAATTAATCCAATTTTTATGTTATCACCATTAAACATTTACTCTGTCAATGACGGGTAAATCAGTGTCAAAATAATTAGACATTATTCATGTATAGACATTATCAAATATATATATATCTATATATATATATAAAATTGTAACCTCTGTCTGTACATTGATTTTTTTCGCGAAATTTCACGATAACTTTTCGTTTCACATGTCATAGACACCATATCTGCATTTTGTTTCTTTCGTGTATGTTTGTTTGTTTGTTTGTTTGTTTGTTTGTTACCTTTTCACGCATAAACGGCTGAACCGAATTTTATGAAACTTGGTATGTATACTACTACTAGCCCAACTTAGACTTTAGGCTATATTAATATTCTCTCAGACGAACAGGAGTGGGGGTTATAAGGGAGGCCTGAAATTAAAAATAGCGATATTTCATTTCCTATTGCTTTTTCAGCAAATATGCACATAACAAAAGTTGTTTATTTTGTTATTTAGAGTAACCTTTGTTATATGCACTTTTGCCGTATACGGATGCATAAATGAGTTATACGCTATCAACTAAAGCGGGAGTCCACAATTTTATTTTGCACTAAAGACTCAACCGAATTAAACCAAACTCGGTATGTGAATTAGTACTAACGCCCTCATTATAATATGCCATACTAACATTTCTAGGGACGGGCAGGAGTGGGGGTTATATGGAAGGCCTGAAATTAAAAATAGCGATATTTCTTTTCCTATTCCTTTTTCAGCAAATATGCACATAACAAAAGTTGTTTATTTTGTTATTTAGAGTAACTTTTGTTATATGCACTTTTGCCGTATACGGAAGCATAAATGAGTTATACGCTATCAACTAAAGCGGGAGTCCACAATTTTATTTGGCACTAAAGACTCAACCGAATTAAACCAAACTCGGTATGTGAATTAGTACTAACGCCCTCATTATAATATGCCATACTAACATTTCTAGGGACGGGCAGGAGTGGGGGTTATAAGGGAGGCCTGAAATTAAAAATAGTGATATTTCGTTTCCTATTGGGGTTTCGGCAAATGTGCACATAACAAAAGTTGTTTATTTTGTTATTTAGAGAAACTTTGGTTATATACACTATCGTCGTATACCGAAGTATAAAGACGTTATACGCTAAAAATTATAGCGGGAGTCAACAATTTTATTTGGCACAAAAGACTCAACCGAACTAAATAAAACACTCGGTATTTGTATTAGCACTAACGCCTTCCTTATAATAAGCCATACTAACATTTCTAAGGACGGGCAGGAGTGGGGGTTATAAGGGAGGCCTGAAATTCAAAATAGTGATATTTCGTTTCCTATTGAGGTTTCGGCAATTATGCACATAACAAAAATTGTTTATTTTGTTATTTGGAGTAACTTTTGTTATATACACTTTCGTCGTATACCTAAGTATAAATGAGTTATACGTTAAAAACTACTAATTCAAATCTATGCAGAATGCACAGGAAATGGGAAATATGACAATATGGAGGAAGTGAAGTCTTTCATAAAAAAATAATTGTATTATAAACAAATCCACAGAAACGACGGGTATTTACTCTAAACACTGGGACGGGTAAATGTCAAAATATTGTGCAAAGTAAAGCCTTGCCAAAAAAATACTATCACCATTCGGCCTCAAGTGAATTCCCGAGCGAAGCCGGGTATCTGAGCTAGTATATATATATATATATATATATATATATATATATATATATATATATAAAACATGTTAATAACACAGGACGATGTTAAGACCATATTAATCATAACAGTTTAAATTGCGTAGGGAAACACTCGGTTGACAGTTTTCAAACATTTGCTCGTAGAAGAAAATCTTCGTTTGAATTATTTTTCTACAATATCAGAAAACATTTCTAGAGTAATTAGATGAATAATTTATATCTCTATAGGATTCAATTTATGAAGGACATATTTTTTTCAAATGAACCTAGGAAAAATCTGACACAATTAGAGGAGCTGTAGACTTGTTTGAGGGATTAGGGAAGATGGACGGGAAAAACCACCTGAAGACGAATCCTAGTGTGGGATAGCGACGCACTGAGAATGTCCTTCAACATTAAGGACAAAGTTAAGACGGAACACGATAGAGGTGCTAGACGCAACTTGAAACCAACAATCCTTCGTCAACAACAATAACAAATCATCTCTTCGTTAAGTTCGATGTTAAGGCTACAGAATGGGTTGGGTTTTTAGTTATATTCTACAAACCTGACCGTCTAGGCCTCAGGAATTTAAACAAGACTCATGAGAGAGTATTTAAACTTACCGACTGTTGAATGTTTTATTTATTTATTTACAACCTTGTAAGTCTCAACTAGCTCAATCCAGCAAGTGGGCTACGACCTTAATCCCATTATCGCAAGCGATTCCTTTGGGATCGCCATGCGAAGACACGGGCTTCGCCTTCGCGATTACTGAGTTTTAATAATACATGTATTTTGAAGATTCGTTATTCTTATCGTTACATCTGTGAAATTTATCAGCAAAAAATAAAAAAGCGCTCCATTCGTTTAGAAAGAATATATTTCGTATGCTGTTTAAAAAGAAAACGAAAATAAATAAAAATGTGAACTACCTATCTGACAAAAAATGAATCACCTATATTCACGAAAGCTTTTATAAAACGAGAGGATATTGACAGAAAATGGTTAAAAAAAAAATTATGCAATTATGAAATCGTTATCATGTAATGTACCACGAACGATATATATCATAATAATTACAATTTAAAATTAATTTTCTAAATGTAAAATTAATTATTCTTCTAACATAATATTAAAATGACCACAATTTCAATAAATCAAAATATAATATAAAAAGTCCGTCACGCAGGGGCTGCGTAAACTAAGCAGATTTCCCACCTGACGTTTTACAATAGAGAAATCTGCCTACTAATAGCAGTAGTAGTAAGGAATCTCTAAACCTATTCACGAGGGACGAACAGTTACGGAAACGGCCGCACTAGCTCTTGGTGGAAAGTCCCGAATGTAGCCGACTTCTGCCGACCACACACAATACAAATGAAAATATCTCGGTTAATATTCAAGATAGAGAATAAATGTATAGAACAATATTTATAGTAAATTTAAATTCCAATATGATTAATTCTATACAATTCTTCGATCCGACGCATAATAATGGAGATATTTCGAATTTTCAAAAACCCCCCCTCTAAACCCCTCCTTCCACTAGTCCGATTTCAGCCATTAACGAACTTGATCTTTCTTTTTACATAAAACGATTAAATATCGAGTTTGGTACCGATAAAACAACAAACCGCTAGAGCGTTAACAGACAAATATATATCTATATATATATATATATATATATATATATATATATATATATAATTTTGAGCGGACCTCATTTTCGTCATCTCCTGGGTAGGTTCGAAGGACATTTGAAGAAATTTTTCAAAAATTGCGTCATGAATACGACTTCAATAGCTGATTTCCCTTAGGGGAAATCTGCTAAAATAAGGCATAAAAAGTTTTTACAAATAAATAACATTGAAAAAAGAGAGAAGGAAAAGATATATATATATATATATATATATCTTTTCCTTAATAAATATATATATATATATATTTATACA
This sequence comes from Riptortus pedestris, assembly GCA_019009955.1. Lineage (NCBI taxonomy): Eukaryota > Metazoa > Arthropoda > Insecta > Hemiptera > Alydidae > Riptortus > Riptortus pedestris. The sequence continues at coordinate 231,797,403 of CM032228.1, forward strand.
CACACGTCGTTTTTTACGGACCTCATTTTCATCAACTCGTGGGTAGGATCGATGGTCACATATTGAGGATATTTTTCAAAAATCTCGTCATGAGTACGACCTCAATAGCTGATTTCTGATCTCCTAGTAAGATTACTGACCAATGCACGGGTCTTAAATGTAAACTAGTGCCTAGTAGATTGTAATAGTGAAGATGTTAACTTTATCCTGGATCTCCTTTGTTCCAGCAGAAAAACTGTTGCTGTTGAAATAGTCATTAGAACACATCTTTAATAATTAACGTTCACTCGACCCCTGCTTCTACTCATACGATTTTCAATTAAAACAACCGTATCTCATGTCCACCTTAAATTTCAAGTCTTTTTTATATTTGATTCTGATTAAGGGAGAATGCAGAAATAGGATGTGAAATGATGTCATCAGTATGACATTGTAGCAAGTGGGTAATCGGATTAGTTTAGGTAGCACCGGACTTTTCTATGGCAAACCTTATACCTTGACTATGATATCCAAAAGTCCAAGGAGGTGAGTTATGGTCACGGAATGGATCCCAGCACTATGGCCAATCGATGTTGAATTACCACATAGAAACAGGCCCAAGCAGAGAATGTGACTAGCAGATCTGAAGGACTTGCTAAAACTAATGGTCCCAATAGGAGAAATAAGATTACTGACCAAGTCATAGGTCTTAACTGTTCAGTAGTAATTTCTAGATGGTTAACAGTGAATGTGTGAACTTTAAAACTAGATCAACCTTGTTAGTATCAGAAAAACTAACTACATTCTGTTGAGATGCTCTTTTAAAATATATCTTTACAAATTCGCTGTATTCACCCTACCCTCATCTTCTAAAGGTCGCCCGGCACTCGTGGTCCAGGCAACGCAGCTTTAATCAGCAGGCTCTGAGGATGGAGCGTTGACTCCGAATGTGCACTCTGCATTATATATTAAAAAACAGTAGAGGACTTGGCCTTCTTATTGATCCTCATCAATTGGTTCCTCTACCATCCAGCATATTCCAGAGATATCATACGATTTTCAATTTAAGCATTGCATCGCATGTCCATCTTAAATTTACAATCCAGTTTAGATTAGATTCTTATTATGTGGGAATGTGAAATGACTTCATCAACGTGGCATAGCAGCAGATGGAAACTCTGCATAGTTTATGAAGCACATGTGTGGCGGACTTATATATCTAAACCTTATACCATCCATGATAACCGAAAGTCTAGGAAGGTTGGTTGAAATGAAAGAATGGATCCCAGCAAGATGCCCGAATGTTGTTACATTGTTCCAGAGATGGCAAGGACTTGCAAAAGCTAATTGTACGAATCGGAGAAACATGACTGCTATTTAACAAGGCACGGATCTTAAAAGTTGAGTAAAGACAAAAAATATAGGGGATCTAATGACGGAGACCAGTGCGACAATAGTTGGTTATGTTGTGCATAAGTTCTTGTTCTAATTCTGTTTTGTTTCCATTACAAGTTTGCTAACTAAAAATAGTGTTGCGATCCTAAAGTCTCTGGATAGGTGTTGGGAAAGAGCGAGAGATGGTCCAGATTAACAACCGGACAGCACAGGAAACATGAGTGATCTCACTAGAATGGTATTCGAACTACAGAATGGTATTTGGACTATTTTAATGAGCGCAATACACTTCTCTCATCTCCAGCTGAAAGCTACCTTAGGGGTGTATAATATTTAGGACCATTTCAATCTTGTCAAGTATTGAGAACTGTTGATAAGAAGAAAGGTGTTCAGGGCGGCGGACATAGACTTATCGTTTTAGTGTGCACCAGGTTGCTGGCGAATTCGTTGTGACAGGCTTTAGAGAAAGGTAGGAGAGCTCGTCGCGTAAGAGTTTTTGGAGAGGCTGAAAAACATGATGGAAGATGCGGGGGGGGGGGAGGGATGTGCTGGGATCACAAACTATTGTGATTGGAATCTCTTTCTCAGATTGTGTAGAGAAACTTAGCTTGACTGAAAATGTTCTAAAGGTAATCAAGGAAATGCAAGTATCCCGTACAATGTACAATAGGAAAAGCGAAGAACTGCACAAAGAATCCTTCGTTTTGAGAAGAGAGCCTTTGAAGCTAGGAAGTTGGCGATCGATGAAGGAGCATGTTCAGGCACGGGAGAAGCGGAAGTACAAAGGGTCAAATAAATGAGACAAGGATTTACTCCGTCTACTCAGAGTACCATCTCACACTTAATGATCTGACCAGAGGTAGTAGAAAATATTTCTATAAGCCTTAATCTTAAAAATATCTTAAATCCTATAACAATTTTAGAAGTGATACCATAGACGAAGTTGTGCTACCTAACGAAAGCAACATGACATCAGGAAGTAGTCTGTCACGTCTTTTAGTATGCTCATCAAATGACCAAGCACAAAAAAAAAAAAAAAACATACAAAAAAAAATAAAAAAAAAAAAAAAACGAAAAGAAGACAAAACAAATGAAGGATGGAAGAACACGGTGATACCTGAAACCATTAAAAAGGAAAACAATGCGAAAATAAGAAAAGCAAAACAATAAATAAAATAATAATAATCAAATGAAATATAAACCCTGCTAATATAGTATTAAAAGGCCGCTCCGCAGGGGCTGGGTAAACTAAGCAGATTTCCTTTGTGAAGTTCTGCAATAGATAAATCTACATACTGGTAACACTTAGCACCACCGTGAATAATAGGTGAATAAATACAAACAGTAATGAGAAATATTACAGTCAATTTAGTTAACCTCCAAAGCGTCTGAATTGTAAACAAACAGGTCTGCCAACCTCTCAGAGCTGAACAGATAGATAAAAATATTCTATCTATAACATAGCTGAAATATATCTGAATATAACATATTAATTTTATTGAAAACTGTTTACTTTATCTAGCACTGTAATTTATAATGAATCCGAATATTTCTTATACCAATCACTCAAATTTTACTAATCCTAGAACTTAAGACGGGGTGGGTGGAGGGATCAACTGAACTTCTTTGCATGTAATAAAGGTTTCTTGAAAATAATATTTGGTATTTAAGCTTCAAATAAAGTGGTTTATTATATAACAGAGTATTGTTTATGTGACATGAGTAGATGTGCCTTTTTTTTAAAAGCTGAAAACTGAAAAATGTAAATATCTCAGTTAATGTTCAAGATAGAGAATAAATGACTATATAACAATATTTATAGTACACTTAATGTGCAATAAGATAGTAACGGAGATATTTTAAATTTTGAAAATTCTCATCCTCTAAACCCTCCTCCCTTCCCTTGGTCCGATTTCAGCCGTTAACTTGATCTTTAGCTTTGCATGAAACGCTTATATATAGATTTTGGTAACGATGAAAGAATAATTGCGACCGCTAGAGTGGTAACAGACAAATATATATATATATATATATATATATATATATATATATATATATGTATATTGTGAATGGATCTCGTCGTATCCTAGGTAGGATCGGACATTTGAAGAAAATTTTCGAAAATCGCGTCATGAGTACGACCTTTTTAGCTGATTTTCCCTAAGGGAAATCTGCTAAAATGAAGAGTTTTGGTGTATAGGAATCATTGAACAAATTAAAATGAATGAGGAGAAACGGTCATTGTTTATATTCTTAAGAATAACAAAAAATTCAAATTGCGAAGATTATAGTGATATACCTAGTATAGTGTTTAAAGCCACTAACTATAGTTCAAAATATCCCGTCTGTTGCAACTATCAGCTGGAGGTTAATGAAAGCTAATAAAGAATACACAGAGAGATCCAGAATGGGTTTCGTCCAAGACAAGGGAGAATAATGAGAAAAAAGTAATAAGTACGTAGTTAGTAAAATATGGCTGAAAAGGTTTAAAACTGTGTTGTATATCATTAATGATCTCTATGCCTTCTCTTACTATTCTTATCACTTAATGATTCACTCTAACTGATAAATTCACCAAACTCTGTTTTAGGTTCTACACATTAATATTGGCGTATTAAAAAAATTCTTCTTCTTTGGAAATATAGGAAAATATTTTGAATAGTCGTTTTTCCTCTACAGTTCTGAGTAATCACAGTTTGGAGAACAGTAAGCAGCTTATTATTTAGAACTAAGTTTTCAGCTCCATCTAGAAGCATTATATTCAACACAGTTTTAAACATTATCAGCCATATTTCACTAGTATTATTACTTATTACTTTATCCTCATTATTTTCCCTTCCAACATTACCGGAACGATATTTAGTATAATTTTTAACTTCTGTAAGGTATTTGGGTTCCCTACTTTTGCTATGAATCAAAATGGATAAACAAATTATAAAATAAAAAAAGCATTTCAATAAATTAAAATTGTCACATATTATATATTTAGAGTGTTATATGGCTGTTATTGATAGTAAAGAAAATTGATTTATTATATATAGTTATTAAAATGTTAGGCTTTTGAAAATTGCGTTAGAGAATTTTTACAGCGAATGAATTAATTAAATTTTTTAATTTAATAACGTTTAAAGAAATGGGCTTATTATTATTAACATTGTTGCAGAAAACAAAATCAGTATCATATTATGTTCTGTAACATTTAATGCAAATAAATACATTTAACTTTAATATATTAATTATACAAATCTTCATAAGAATGCCTTCTTTGTGAAATGGAGAACACAATAGAATTATTTATTTATTTATTTATTGGAGCTTCACAGCTTTGACGATGTTACTCTAAACAAAAGCTTCGTAACTTAAAAGAACTAAACAAAACAATACAAAAAAATAACAAAATTAAACAAAACAGAAAAGGTAAAAAAAAACAAACAAAAAACCAAAAAAAAACCGATGAGGAACACAAAACGTAAAAGGAACACAAACCAGAAAAGGAACATAGAACAAAAAAGGAACACAAAACATAAAAGGATCACAAAACAGAGAAAAAACACGAAAAACAGGGATGGGAAAGAAATAGAAACGCAACCTAAAACAGAACTGGAAAGCAAAAAGAAGGAAATAGATCACAAAAGGCGAAATTAAAAAAAATAAAAATAAATAATAAAAATAATAATAAAAAATATAAATAAATAAAAAATTTAATGAAGCACAAAAACGGAACTGGAACTCAAAAATGGAAATGAAACTCAAAAAACAAAATAGAACTCAAAAAACAAGAATGAAAATCAAAAAATAAAAATGGAACACAACAAAGAACAGAATAAATGAACAAGGGGACAAATAAAGACAATATTCAAAGCTAGGTACGAAACTGAAAATTGAAACTGTTGACATTAGACAATAGAGAAATCATTAATAAAATATTTAAATATTCAATAAATTGATAAGTAAATCAATAATAATAATAATAAAATTGGTATATAAAATGAATATAAGAAACTGAAAATTATTAAGGTTTAGATAAAATATAAGTTGTTAAGGTGACTATTTACATAAAACTCTAATACACACTCGAGTGAGTGAAAACTTGAAAACCAAAAAAATTGAGGTTTGGAATTAAACTATGGCCTTGTTTAATCTCTTTTCCTTTATAAATGGGAAGGATTTATGGTCATTAATCCCTTAAAAGTCTTAAATAATATCAAAAATTCATTAATATGGTCTAAATTTCAGTCATTCTTCTTTTTCCAATTTCAGCATTGGGCCTGCTTCTACTTTTCTCCGAAGATTACACGTACTTCTCAGGTATAATGATATAAATTGATATAGCGCAATTTAAAGTAGCCCCAATTTTAACCAAGTTTATAAATTGTATCATTTAAGTATTTAAGTGTAAGTATTTGAGAAAGTGAGAATTGATAGGAATGCTGCTATCTTATGACATTGTCAATGAGGTACGGTTTTAAAAACCACTATTATAGAAACCTTGCATTAATTGATTTCGTGTACCATATTAGTGGGTGCAGATGTAGAATATCTAAATAAAACCCTTTGTTTCCTTCTCTAAATATTTGTAGGTGACTGCTAAACATGTTTGGAATACAAGCATGCTCTCTCTGAACACATGACAGCTATTGAAACGGGAACATTGTTTGCACAAATGTGTAACGGTGGTATAAAGTGCATCGTAGCAGGGTAGGAAGGCATTCAGCGTCAAGATGAAGCATTCGCTGGTCTGTCTGCTTCTAGTCGTATCACTACAAGTGGCTTTTGCCACCTGGGGTAATTTATCAACTATATATTAGCATTAATTATTACTTAGACATCAACGTTCAAATGAAACTCAATCACCACGCACACACATACACACACACAAAGATATTTCCGTAGGACATATTTGATGTTTGCGAATATCTACCAGCAATACTTACTATGGGTGAATATAGAATACAAAAATTTTCATCACGCAGCGAATCCATAAAAAAATACTTGGTCTACTGACAGAAAGCAGCCCATACTGACATTTAAAATACGCAACTCTTTTTAAAGCATTTTAGTACAATTGCTATTAATTTTAATATTGTAATTCACCCATCATATTTTCTCCAATTACTATTAAAAAATTATGTGCTATTATTATATTCTAGTTGTTAGCAATTTCTGCTTTATTTTTTTTTATTAGTTATTCGAGATAGTTAATAGATTATAGAAAAAACCCCCCACAATATCCCACAAAAAAGTCACCTTTAATTTCTTGAATACAGTGAAGGAATGTCTGTTTATCCAAGTAGTTGTTCCTAAGCCTTTTCATTATCTATTCCTTCTACGAATATAAAATCCATTTTTCATAGTGAGCCATGCCATTGTATCATGATACAATTCAAAAGGTCTCCCTTCTCATCATACAGCATCAACGAAGTGCAGTTATAACGTTTTGGTTTCAGGCAAAATGTCTCAATATATGCCAACCAATGGCCGATTTGTTTGTGTTCCTCAATTTCATAGAAGCTTGTCAAACAAAAATTTTATGTGTTTATAATATTCTCTACCTATCCGATCATTATAAGTCTTAACTTATGTCTTCCAATACCATAATCAAGGTTTAGATAATATTATTTGCTGGGAGCTCTGATTATTATAAGTGTGTTATTTTGCTGTCTTCAAACATTTAAAGGTTGTGGTATAAATGAACCCTGAATTAATCTCTAGTAAATTTCCATAACTAAAATACATTTTCTAGGTAAGCTTGCTTACCTTTTTGGTTATATGGACATTTCCAATAATGTCCATATATCCGCATGTGAACATAAACAGAGATTATATGGAAATGTATGTTCTGATATAGAATAACTACGTGTAATGTACTGCCATTATGCTTAGTATTGATTTAAATATAAATTTATTACAGGTAACGGTGGAAAATCCCGTGGTGGAGGTGGGGGAAAAGGATCCTCAGCCTGTAGTGGAGGTGGCGGAAAAGGAGGAGGATGGAGCAGTGGAGGTGGAGGTGGCAAGGGTGGTGGTGGCGGCGGAGGTGGTGGATGGGGTAAAGGAAGTGGAGGAGGTGGAAGCGGATGTGAAGACGATTGTGACGATGGTGGATATGGAGGAGGCAGCGGCGGAGGGGGCAAAGGAGGTGGATGGGGTGGCAGCAGCGGAGGTGGAGGTGGCAAAGGAGGCGGAGGTGGAGGTGGCAAAGGAGGTGGAGGTGGAGGTGGAAAGGGAGGTGGTGGAGGAGGTGGATGGAGCAAAGGAGGAGGTGGAGGCGGATATGGAGGAGACGACTGTGAAGACGATTGCGGCGATGGCGGACACGGTGGAGGTGGCAAAGGAGGTGGATGGGGAGGAAGCAGCGGAGGCGGCAAAGGTGGTGGAAACGGAGGAGGCAAAGGAGGTGGAGGTGGAGGTGGAAAAGGAGGTGGTTGGGGAAGTGGTGGTGGAGGAGGCAGTGGTGGAGGAAAGGGAGGCTCTGGCGGCGGAAAAGGAAGCGACTGCGACGACAATGGTGGCGGATGGGGTGGTAGCAGCGGAGGTGGCAAAGGAGGTGGTAAAGGAGGTGGTAAAGGAGGTGGAAATGGAGGTGGAAAGGGAGGTGGAAGTGGAGGTGGAAAGGGTGGCGGTTGGGGAGGTGGTGGTGGTGGAGGTAGTGGTGGAGGTAGTGGCGGAGGATGGGGCAAGGGAAGCTCCTCTGGAGGTGGCAAAGGCGGTGGAGGTGGAGGAAGCAAAGGCAGTTCATGCAGCAGCGGAAGCGGCAAAGGAGGCGGCAAAAGTTGGGGCAAATAACTTAAGCTACCAATTTATATTCGATCCATATAAGTCACCATGTAATAACTTCATTTTGGTTACAACATTGTACTTATTAAAAATTAAACCACCATAGACTGATGTTGAGTTATTTATCGTGAAATCCTGATTACAAATATGACTTCATTCATCCTTGATTCTCAGAAACATGCATTTTTATTAGGTTATAAAGCAGTGAATCTTTCACTAGCACATTAAGGAGGGAAGATGCTTCATGAGTATTTCTATGTTGGATGATAAAACTGTTTGTCTGCTTAGAACCTCGAAACACAGTTTCAGATATGAGTAATGTATTGGTTTTGATGATCGTGAACATGACAATTTTTTCTTGTTTGAAAAAAATTGCATAAAAAAGAGCTATAAATAAATATGAATAATTTTCTATAATAATAATGAATAAGAGATGATTCGCAATGAAAATGTTTTATTGCAGAGCATTTCTCTCATTATGCGCCCAAACTACGGTACTATATAGATTTTACATATGAGTAAATTGACATTCAAAAGGGAAATACAAATGTTTTGCAGGAGTTGGTAGTTTTTTTTTTTCATGTACTACCGTTTTTGGTGGCAAAAAGATAACATTAAATACCTAGGTGACAACTGATAAAGATAAGCCATTGACATTTTGACGGATGATGCATCTCAATGACACCAAATCGAAGTTCACATTAAATTTGGATTCATAAATAGAGCTGATCCACTAAATAAAGTGGAGGCTATAAAACTATCTCACTCTCATTAAACCTATTAGTTTCGCTGGTAGAGTTTGCACACACACACACACACACACACACACACACACACACACACACAACACATTTTCTCATTCATACATACATATTCTAGTTCTCTTGTTCTGTTATGCCCAGTTTTTGACAGACCCGGTGATGCTCAGTAACCCCCATTATACACTATGTTCTGCGCGAGCCTTTTATATATTTTTATTCATGAACTTGCACTTCATTCTAATCCACTTATTGCTTATAGGGAAGGGATATTTACAGTTTACAACCCTTTTCTGGCCAGGTATTAAGGATTTTATTTTACTCTAAGTGAATTCCTATTACAAAAGATAAGAATCAATGAACTTTTCTATCTGCCACGTCCATGAATGAAATTTTACTTCACTTTTTTGAAAGGGCATAAGGTCGTTCGCATAAACAACCATATTACCGATGAAAAGAATTTAATTCTTAAGAGTTCTTACTACAATAGTAAGAACCAACTCAAAGTATTTTGTCGAAAAAAAACAAAACTACAGGAATTTGTTTCAGGCCAGCAGTTATCAGGAAAATAAAATAAATAAAGAACTGAAAAAAGGGTTAGAACTGACAAAATCCTGTTTGCTTTAAATTTGTTTGATTTTTTCTGACAAATTTTTCCAAGAAACCTGTTTAAAGAGTAAGGGACAATTTTAAGAAATGATGAAACCTACCAATGGAACAGAAATGAAGATAAAAAAACCAATGAATGAAGTAGACAGTGTTAAAAGCACAACGATAATCCGTCAAATTAACCAGGGAAAGTGCTACATGATATATAGCTTATTGTGAATATAATATAATAAGTTAGAGTGGGGGTTTACTGAAGGCTGAAAACTAAAATTTCAAAATATCTCGGTTAATATTCACGATAGAGAAAATAAGTACATAACATTATTTATAGGAAATTAAATTTACAATAACATTGGCTGTATAAAATCTTTCAATCCGACTTATAATAACGGCGAGATCACCCCAATTCGATTTCATCCATTAAGTTGATCATTAACTTTACATGAAATGCTTATATATCGAGTTCGGTATCGAAAATTGCGATAGCTGTAGCAGTAACGGACAAAGATTTGGAATGAACCTTATTTTCGTCATCCTGTAGGATCGATGGACATTTGTGGAAATTTTTCGAAAATCGCGCCCCTCAGTAGCTGATTTCCCTTAACAGGAATCTCCCAAAAAAGTTGCCTACATAGAATTAATATAATAAAGGCTTAGATAAATAAATAAATGTTATATGAATCCACTGTGTTCGAAAAGAATGTAAAATGTGCCTGGGGAGCTGGTTCAACCGTCCAATAGCATTGCTTCTAGGAATAAAGATAGTAGTTGTATTGAATTCAATGTTTTCAAAAGCTCTATTATATTTGTTCTGGCTGCTATAAGAGTGTCAATAAAGGTTGGAAGGAAATAATTTTAATTTAAAAACGAGATGAAGTTTTGTTTGCAACAGTTGGAACTTTGCCTTTGAAACTACCCGAAGGTCATAGAGCCTGTAGGGCTTGACTTTTATGAAATATTGTTGCTGTGAGTATTTTGAAGGGGCAGCCCTGTTAGATTATTGCTGCTTGTTAACGAACTTGCCTTTCTAAATGAGGCAAAGTATTTTTGTTAAAACTTTATTCAACTTCATCATCATTCTCTTCGTTGCATTGAGCAGTGGCTGCCCTTGAAAGTCAGTTTTCATCTGATTTGTTTTTTTGACTGTAACATTATTAGCCCTTCCACTCCAAGACTAACCTGATCCGACTGAACATGGCTGCTATGTTATATCCGGCATACAAGGAAATAAAGGAATGCACTGTCGTTGTGGAGTGATTTTGGGATATGTAGAGCAAATCCGCTTTCTCCCCTCTCCTTCTTCTTTTACCAGATTTTCCTTAAGGGAAGTCGGCTATTGAGGTTGTTCTCCTGACGCAATTTTCAAAAAATGTCCCCAAATGTCCATCGTTACCACCGATTGATTCGATATTTAAACGTTTTATTTAACAATAAAGATCATATTCGTTAATGGCTGAAATCCTGAAATGGAGGGGGGTTAAAGGAAGGGGGTAATTCGAAAATTCAATATATTTGGGTTTTTATAAGTTGAATCAAGAAATTTTATAAAACCAACCGTGTTAAACTGTTGATGTTGTACAATTGTTTTTCACATATTTTCAGGGGGTTTGGTTTAGAGGGGAAGAAAGGATCGAAAGTTCTCAATATCTCCATTATTATGAAACAGATCGAAAACTTTTACAGATCCAGTCTTGTTAAAATAATAATGCTCCACATTATTGAGCAATACATTTTTTCGTAGTTCAAATATCAAGCAAGTTATTCGTATTTTTTTTTTTGCCTTTAGTAAACCCCCATTAAACTCATTTTTACTTAGAGAATTTTTGGTATTATGAGATCACCAGTTTGTCATCTGCCAGTGTGGGAAATCTCCTTTTATTACACAGGATCTGTGTGTCCGACTTATTAAAGTTGATTATACAGGCTATGAGTTGGTTCTAAGAATTTTAAAGGAGCTGAGGTAAGTCACGTGAGTTAAAGCGTTGTCTGGTAAAACTAGAGTGTCGAGTTCGATTCCCGCCTGGGGAATAAGAATTTACTTAGTGACGAACTCATTCAGTAAAATCTCTAGTCCCACCATGGCTAGAAAAGGGTAGTAAACAGTAGATAAACTGCCCCAATTAGCCAAAGTAGCAAAAAGAGAACGTTAATAAATAATAATGAAAGAAAGAGTTTAAGTTTATACTAAAACCTGCAAGACATAGCTGCTGTGCAGGTTAAACGGTTCTTATTGTATTTATTGAACACTAGTGAAAGGAAATGTCATCAAGATCTTGAGCTACATCTTATTGGTGCAACCATCGAGTTCTGCTATGAAATAATAACCCGTAAATATTTCTGTTTCCTCTGTACTAGGGCTCAAAAAGTGTTATTGATATTGAAATATATTTTAAATCTTTTCATAATAAACTCATTTTTAGGGTATACTAGGTGGGGTGAACATTTGAATATATATATATATATATATATATATATATATATATATATAAAATTGTAACCTCTGTCTGTAAATTGATTTTTTTCTCGAAATTTCACGATACTTTTTCGTTTCACATACCATAGACACCATAACTGCATTTTGTTTCTTTCGTGTATGTTTGTTTGTTTCTTACCTTTTCACGCATAAACGGCCAAACCGAATTTTATGAAACTTGGTATGTATATATAGTATATATATATATATATATATATATATATATATATATATATATATATATATATATATTACTACTAACCCAACTTAGACTTTAGGCTATATTATTATTCTCTGAGATGAACAGGAGTGGGGGTTATAAGGGAAGCCTGAAATTAAAAATAGCGATATTTCGTTTCCTATTGGTTTTTAGGCAAATATAAACATAACAAAAGTTGTTTATTTTGTTATTTAGAGTAACTTTTGTTATATACCCTTTTGTCGAATACCGAAATATAAATGAGTTATGCACTAAAAACTATAGCGGGTGTCAACAATATTATTTGGCACAAAATACTCAACCGAACTAACTAAAACTCGGTATGTGTATTACCATTGACGCCTTAATTATCATAAGTCATACCAACATTTCAAGGGACGGGCAGGA